>JAQHUG010000086.1:6551476-6591521 GCA_028555095.1 Dicrostonyx torquatus | reverse complement strand
CCAAATCTGTACTGTCCTGCAGGAGGTGACCCCAACACAGCAGGCGTTCACCAAATCTGTACTGTCCTGCAGGAGGTGACCCCAACACAGCAGGCTTTCACCAAATCTGTACTGTCATGCAGGAGGTGACCCCAGTACAGCAGGCTTTCACCTCCTCCTGGCAGAGACTGTGATGGGGAGGGCACTTAGCTTTGGAGAATTTGGGGGAGAACCTGCCTTTTGCCTGCAGGAGAGAAGTCTCATGGCCTCCATGATAAAAAAATGTAGTGTTTCTTTAATCCCAGTACTTGGAAGGTGGAGGCAGGAGGATCTCTGAATTAGAGGCCAGCCAGGGCCACACAGTGAAACCCTGTGGAAAACAACAATAACAACAACAACAGCTGTAGTATGAGGTGTGGGCTGTGTTCCCAGCACCTGAGAGGAGCGCTGGCCTTTTTGTTCCATCCCACCGAGCTCCCAGCCGCCGGCCTGCTTTTGGCCCTGGCTAGTTTATACCCGGAATAATTACACACAAACTGTATTCATTTAAATACTGCCTGGCCCATTAGTTTTAACCTCCTATACATATTAGTTTAACCCATATCTAGTAATCTGTGCATCACCACGTGGTTGTGGCTTACCGGGAAGATTCTAATCAAAGTCCATCTTGGGCTGGAGAAACATGGCGTCTGCTACACTTCCATTCTCCCCAGCCTTCTGTTCTGTCTACTTCGCCCACCTAAGGGCTGCACTATCAAAAGGCCAAGGCAGTTTCTTTATTCAACCAATGAAAGCAACCCAAATACAGAAGGACCCTCCTACACCAAACAGCAGCAACAACCAATAAAACCAAAATGTAACCCTTCTCAGTGATGCACACTCAGGCCCCTGGCCCCAGGCTTTACTGAGTGGCCCCTGGGGCAGAACTGGTCATCACCCTGGATTATTAATTGGTCTATTTTACTGGGAAGTGGGCTGAAGAGCCATGTTTAGCATCATGTAGCTGCAGGGGGTTTGAAGTTCCCTGACTATTTTTCTTCTGGCTACAGCAGGACATGACAGAAACCATTTAAGAAAGGAGAAAAACAAAGCAAAACATTTTGGTTCATGGTGTGAAAGCCTATTGTGGAGGAGAAGGGCATGGCTGAGGTCATGGCAGCGGGAGCCTGTGGCGAGGACTCCACATCTTGGTGGCTAATTCGGAAACAGATAGCTCAAGTTGGAACCAGGGCTGGCTATAGCCCATAAGACCAACCCGTAAGCAATCTACTTCCTCCAGCTAAGTCCCGTTTCCTAAAGGTTTCACGAACTCTCCAAACAGTGGCACTATCTGAGTGCCAAGTGTTCAAACAAAGGATCCCATTGGGGACCATTTAAACCATAGAGTGTGCATGTGCACACACACACACACACACACACACACACACACACACACACACACACACGGTGTTACAAGCCCCCTCCATGTCATGAAGTGTAGAATAGATAAGAACAGGGCCTTGCATTTGCACCTTGTAGCTGTTCTGGCAGTAGTTCTCAACTCACCAGAGTCTCTCGACCCTTTTACAGGGGTCGCATACCAGATACCCTGCATATCAGATATCTACATTAGGATTCAGAACAGTAGAAAAATACAGTTATGAAGTAGCAATGAAAGTAATTTTATGGTTGGGGGGTCACCACAGCATGAAGAACTGAAATAAAGGGTTGCAGCTTTAAAGGTCGAGAACCGCTGTGTCACAGGCTGTAACCCTGGGTAAGTTTGTCATCCTCTCTGTATCCTAGTTTTCTGTTGAAAAATGGAATGCTCTTGATACCTTCTGAGCCCTGCTGGGGGCAGATCTCTAAGCACATGCCACCTCCTAGGAGCTCAGTTCGTGCTGGCTGGTGTGGTTATCATTATTGTCTTTAGCAGCTCTGATGACTTCATTTTATCATCTGTTTACGGGTGGTGGCTGTTGTCCCCTCCAGCTGTTGGCGCCTGTGCTGGGATCACCTAGGCTGCCAGCCAGCCTGCAAGGGCTATTTCATAATTAGGTTGGCAGATGCAGGATGCAGCGGACCCCCTGTTGGGGATCACAAATTAATTAGTTCATGGAGTAGGAGGCCTCTCCAACATGTTTGATGGTGGCAAGTCAGGTCTGGGTGTCTAATCTCAGTTCTTGTGACTCAGCAGGGGGATGGGCCCCACCAGCATCAGCGGAAGGCCATGCTCCTAGTGTACATAAGGGAACCAGATGTTCTGGCAGGTAGGGTGGGGCTCAGTTACCTAGAACTGCAGAGAGGCCATGTAGAGATAGATTTCTCACCTACTCCGATATATGTCTTGTGCTCCACTCCTTTCTAAGTTTGCCAGGGCTGGGCCGCTTGCTCCACATCTCAAGAACTCCACCAAAAAACCACTGGGCAATACCCTCTATCACCCTCTTGAAGCCTCCAGGAGCCCAGGAATTATAACTTGGGCATAAATGACGATGCCTGCCTTTGTTTATGTCCTAGGGGATCTTGCATCTTCCCCAAGTATCTGGCCTTGTGTCATCCCTATGGGGCAGCATGCAGCAGGCACAACGTGTCTGGCTTATCCTAGTCCTCCTCCATGCCAGGCTGCCAGGGTTATCCTCCTGTCTCATGCAGGACCTTGAATAAGCAGTTTTGAATCATCAACATTTACAGTAGGATTTCCCAAGTTTCTGGTCCTGAAAGACTCTTGACAAACATCAATTATCTCAGGTAAGAGACATTGTTGATCCTATTTAATGTTTTTAATTAATTAATTTTTATTTTGTTTGCACAAGTGATTAACTTGCATGCATGTATGTGCACCGCATATGTGCCTAGTACCTGAAGAGGCCAGAAGAGGGCATGGGATCCCCTCAAACTGGAGTTATAGTTACTGGAAATGGCTGTGAGCCACCACATGAGGGCTGGGAGCTGGATCCAGGTCTTCTGCAAGAGCAACAAGCTCCTTTTGCCACTGAGCCAACTCTCCAGCCGTGGTTGCTCCCCTTGTATTGACAAGAAAATGCAGTCTCAGGGATTAACCTAATAAAATAAACCGGAAGTAGGATTTGAATCAGATTATCTGTACAACCTTCTTTCTTTCAATGGAGTCATATCAGAAAAACAATACACAACCCCTTTGAAATCAGTTCAGTGAATAGACACATGTACATTTGTTCCTGAGCCAGACCTCCAAGCAAGATAACAAACACTCCCATCATTTTGCATACCTTCCCTAACCAATTTCCGCTGTTCTGGCTGCTAATCAGCATCAGGGAATTGTTTCTCGGTTTTGTAGAAATGTTATACACATAAACATATATGCATATATACACACACAGACACATACATAAATTCATTCAGAAAGTCATGGGTGTTGCATATATCAACAGTTCACTGTTCTTACTCTTCTGTTGTATCCCCACACACTAAAGTTTCATCATCTCCTCATTTGCTGATGGGTGTCTAAGGGGCCCACAGAGTTGTGAGAAGGACCTAGCTCCTGGGGGTCATCCCCGTCCAACTCTTATGGAAACCCCTGTCTTCTTCCTCATTGCTTGCTACTGGGAATGGTTAGTGCTTTTGCTGTCAGTGCGAGTGAAGTCTAGTTGCCCTACAGCCTCACCAATACAAAATGCTTTTACCCATCCTGGGGAGAGGGCTGTGGGTAGATCTCATTTCTCTTTCATTTTGAATTTCCATGATGATTAATGAATTTAAATGTATTTTTTCCCCATGGTAGCAACCATTTACATATTTTTCGTCTGCTCTAGTCTTGTACACAATCAAGAAAAATTGGGCTAGTTGTCCTTTAGCTAAGTTAAGAGATCTGATTTTGTATTGGTATAAATGCCCCCACCCTGTAGCTATGCTCCCCCCACCCCCTGTAGCTTGTACATGCACTTAATTTTCTTTGTGTTCCCCTTCCCTTTTTGAGACATTGTCTAATGTAGATCAGAATGTTCTCAAACTCCCTAAGTAGCCGAAGATGGCTTTGAACTTCTGATCCTCCTGCCATAGCCTTTGGAGTGCTGGGATCGAAGGTGTAAGCCACCATGCCTGGTTGCTTATGTATTTTCTTTAGAGTGCCAACAGGCACCCGGAATTGCTTTGTGAAAAGGAAGGTTAGTGGGGCCTGAGGAAAGGGCATAAGTGATGTTTAAAGACATGACAGGTGCATGACCAGGCACAATGTTGTTTCCAGGGAAGAAATACAGATGGCATGACCAGTGGAAGATGGGTGCTGCGGGGAGGTTTGGGAGGTGCTGGTGAACTGGAACCCTAAGATACTGTAGGTAGAGCTGATTGTGGGGGTGCATGTCTGTCATCTTAGTATGCGGCATTGGGGCAGCAGGGTCTCGAGTTTGAGGCCAGCCTGGGCTACAAGTTAAACCAAACTAACAGGACCTGGGACGTCAAGTCAGAGAGGAGGGTTTTAGCTCGAGAGCAAATGAAGAAGAGCTTTGGGAACCTGGACGGTGGGAGTGGGTGGCATTTGGTGTGGGAGCCCAGCTGTGAGGATGGTATGGGTACTTTTGGACCAGGTCTGCAAGGAATGTCTTGGCAGCTTGTCCAGGGGAGATATGACAAAGGCTGTCTCCACGGCTGAGTGTACAGCCTGGGGAGAGTGGCATCTCATCCTTCACCCTGAGAGCTGCTGAGAGATGGTTCTAAAATGAGTAAGAACACATTCTTTGCCACCGTAGCTCAGTAACTACCACCCTGGGAAAAGGGGAAATCCATGAGCTTAAGGGAAAGAAATGCCACATCTTTTAGATGGTGACAAGTGGGACCACGGTGTCTGACAGGGGCCCGTGTGCTTGTGTCTTGTATTGGCCCCACAGGACTACTTTGAGATGAGCCAGTGGGGAGGCTGGGTACCAAGGTCTGCGACAGGGAAGTACGGCGCTTGACGGGGCTCGGTTGGCATCTGGGCATTTTGTGTGGGTGGACAGACATAGGTCTGTCTTGGCCTCAGAAACTTTCCTTCAGTTGTATTGCTTTGGGTGTGTTTCCTCATCTCTCAAACTAGACAGTCAGTCTCTGGCCAGGCACCACTCCTGTGTCTGCCAAGCTTCATGTTAAGAAAACCCCTGACCTACAGCTCTGCTCCACAACTGTGGGATTCTAGATTATCCAGCTGGGGCCAGCTGCTGCTTTCACCGTCTCTGCCTTAGAAGTGGTTTGCAATGCATGGTACAGAGAGGGGGATGCTTTGGGGGGAACATCCATTCTCTCAGCTGCTCCTCCAAAGGCCACCAGCCTCAGGGGCCCCTGCAGGGCCTTGGAGAGAGTTCGATGTGCATGCAGCAAAGGCTTTCCTGCTGCCATGCCAGTTAAGTGAACACCACCCTCTAGCAGGTTTCCTGTGTGCTGCCCAAGGCAGTCAAGGAGCTCGGACTCCACGGGTGATTTCTCCCCAAGGAGCTGTTTTAGGGGTCATTCCTGCACAGGACTCAGCCTTCCAGAGCCTCCTGCCTGGTGCCTGGACCAGGGAGAAGGGAACATACTGGCTCTGAGGACAAGGGTGATCAGGGCTGGGCTGTGGGAGGCCCAGGATGGTGAATAGGGCTGAGAATGCCTGGAAAATCATCTCTATTATTGCAACCGAGCAAACTTTCCGTCTCCTCTCCAAGGCGAAAACAGGCAGAAAACTCCGTTAAGTGCCTTAATAAAAGGCTGTCAGAGGCTCAACAATAGCTATTAAAAACCTATCAATTATTTAGATATGAGAACCGGAGTTGGGGCGGCTTTTAGGTGCACTTTTCAAGCCTCCATCGTGTCAATAGCAGAGTTAATTTCCAGCCCCTGGATTGTACTTAAACATTGGTTACCAACGACTTCGGGGAGTTAAAAATCCTCCACAAGCGTTCGGCTTCGAGCTGATGAAATTTCCACGGGCCTCTGAGGCACTGTGAAGACTCTGCACCCAGCACAGCTGTGGCCTTTTCAGGCTGGGGACTGACCCAGAAGCCAGGCTAGGAGAGTGCTGAGGTATGCTGGATAGAGCTGCTTGACCTTGTTTCTCTGGCGAGAAACTTCCCCTTTAGAATCACAGCTGTGCCGAATGTCGATTCTTTAGATGGTCACTAGGGGGAGCCAGGGCTCTCGGCAAAAGCGCCAGCAGCTTGAATTTAGCCCAAGGAGATTGTTCAGCATCCAGGATTCTCCCTCCCTCCCTTCCTCCTTCCCTCCCTCCCTTCCTCCCTCCCTCCCTCCCTCCCTCTCTCTCTCTCTCTCCTTTTCCTTTTGAGACAGGCCTCTGTGTGGCACACACTTGTGCTTCCCCTTCCTCAGGCACTTGAGTACAGTGATTAGAGATGGCATCACCACTCCTGGCTTTTATCCAGGATCCTAAAAGCACAGTTGGCAGAGGGACAGACTGAACTGGAAGAATGTGCATGTTTATGGAGTCTCTTTCTCTATCAGGAAAACTTCTAGAGGGTTCTCATCTCCCATGTATGACACCACAGGCCTTCCTGGACTCCTTGTGACTTCCCTGGGCCCTAGCATGGCCTCCCTAGGAAAAGGGAAGTTGGCTCGCCTGTTCTTTGTCTTCTTCATCTTGCTTTTAGCATCCACTTCCTTTTGATTATACTTTTCCCGTGCTCAGTGGTTGTGGGATCCGGAGGATGGAGGACATGGGCCACAGAGGACAAGAAATGATCCCTGTGCTCAGTTAGGAGACACAGGGATTTGATTAAATCCTGGAACATTGGAGGGAAAAAGAACTCCCATTTGGTGAGCGTGTCTCAGTAGCGGCTCCACATGGAACGGTCAATGTGAGGCCCTGTTAATGAAGCATGTTGGGGTTCTAGCTCCCCATGTGTAAGATGGGGGCAGTGCCCACGTTACCCACAGTCCTGCATGGAGAAGCACACAGAGCCGTGGCTTTTCAAACCACATCACCCCTGCCCTCAAATTCTTTGTCCCCAGGTGAAACAATATATCCTTGTCTGTCTTCCAGGGCTCCACACAAGCCCCCTTAGGCTGCCAGAGTGCCTTGCCGCTCTTGATCAGGCAGAGTGAAGATGGAGAAACGTCTAACCAGGATGCGGCTTGGCGCGTCTCAGGGAGTCATTTGGGCTTCTCCACTGATGGTGGCGCTATTCATGTGGATAAGGACGCATGTAGGTTTTTTCAATACTGGCTATGGGTGGGGACTTGGGGGTTCCTCTGAGGAAGAATCTGTTCATTGAGCAGTTGACCACAAAATTCTGGGATGCAGATTTCCAACACAGCCCTGGGGATGACTAAGTTTCAGGACAGACTGAGGTACCATTTTCCTCAGGTGGTCCAAATGCTGCTAAGGGAATATTGCCAGGGCCCAGGTTCAGTGTTTGCAATCGTGGGTCACAGGGAAGAAAGGGAGCCTTTGAGAGCTCTACCATCCTGTCTCGGTGACGTAATGGTTAGTGTCCATGAACTCCTCAGCTTTGTTGCCACCTCCTACCCCCCCACTGGGTGGAGAACAAGTGGGATTTGGATTTGGTCCTCCCCCTTCAGCAGGCAATTGTCTTCCAAGAGGTTTAGCTCATTGTTTTCTCTCCTGGTTGATACTGAGAATGTTTTTTACACCTCACAAAAGATATATGGTTTTCTTTAAATACATTTTAAGCATTAAACACAAATTGAGTCATTTTAAAGAAAAACAGTAAGCCAGCAACAGCACAGGTGGTGTGTGAATGTGCCCAAACTTCCCAATGATGCTGAGGAAGGGCAGGAGGGCTGTCGCGAGCACAGACTTCCCAGCTCGGACCCTCTCTTTGGGGGACCTTGGATCTCTCCGAAGTTCAGCTTCCACGTCTATAAATTGGGCTACAAAGACCTCCTTAGGAAGGCAGGTAGGGGGAACCAGCGAGGTGGTGCATGCCAGATCAGCAGTACAGGCCGGGCCTGCAGTAGGTTGATAATTGCACGCTGTTAAAAGGGTTAGCTTGCAGGAGGATGGGGGCAGACAGGAGGGGAGAGAAGCAGTTTTGACTCTCCCCCTGTAGAGGAAGGGTGTATGGCTCTAGGGCATGGGGGATACAAGGCGAGTCCCTTGTGGAGTGTTCAGGGAGAGGTCAGGGAATAGACGGCAAGGCCTGTGGGATGAGGCAGAATAGTCCTTCTCACCTCCACCCCTCTGCCAACCTGGTTCTCCTTCTAAGATTTAGTTTAGAATTAAGACTGTTCGTAATAAGATCCTTGTGTTAACCTTGGAGGCTCCTAGTTTCAAAGTCTGTATTATCTGCTGGATGTCCAATAATAACACACCAGTGAGAAGGCTTCCAGCCACTGAGAGTCACAGCCATCACCCAACTCACAGGCCAGAGGGGCTGCACTTGGAAAACAGGAGTGGCTCTCTAATTTGTTCATTCATTCACTATGTATTTATTGAACAGCAGGTGTTAATGTCGTAGCCTTCACTGAAACCAGGTTTTTCCTCTCTGGGACAAGCCTAATCACGGTTCTTTAAACTCAGCAAAAGGCAGAAATTCCAGGAGCCTTGTCATTTGGACATATCCAATAAGTCTGTGGTTCTTTGCTTTAAGTATTTACATGACACCCCCAGGTCTTCCTCTCCAACCCCCCCCCCCCCCCCCACACACACACAGAGAGAGAGAGAGAGAGAGAGAGAGAGAGAGAGAGAGAGAGAAAGTTTTGTGTTATCCTTCTATCGATACAGATTATTGGGTTAGTAGCCTTGCTAGTCTATCAGGGGCTGCATTTACCGACTCACACATGCAAGAAAGCAATAAGCCACTGAGATGTATTTCCAGTCTTGCTCTGTCTTCTCAGTTTGCCATCCATAAGCAGGAGAGACCAAAGACCTGAAGCTCAGGGCTAGGCACAATTACTTGGTGCTCTGATTCCGACAAGAGCTGGCTGCCTTCCAGAGACAGACTGTCCCCTTTTTTCCACATGAGGCTAGCTTAGCCTTCCTGCAGTCTTCCATATGCCTGTGACTCTCATCTCCAAGCTTCCACGCATGACGCTGCCCAGGGACTTCTGTCTGCCTCAGCATTTGAGACACCTTTCCTCCCCTATGGAGCCGTCCCCAGAAGTCCAAGCCTTTGCTGCTCTGGGACTCCCAGGACCCACAGTCCAGATCACAGCCTGGGATTGGAGGTCTGTTCCACGAATCTGCCACTCGCTCTTAGTCCTGACCGATATGTGAGGCAAGGCCTGGCAGCAGGTCTGGTTTTAGGAGCCATGTCTGCAGAAAACTCTTTTATGCATGAAGGTCAAGTCCCACCAGAGCAGGTGAGTGCTGTATGATCTCATTCTGGCTGCAAGAATTTAGGAGGCATGCACTAAATATATGAGAAAGTGTTTAACATCACTAGCCATCCGGGAAATGCAAATTAAAACTACATAGAGAGTCCTTCTCAGTCCATTCAGAACGGTTATCGCAAAAATAAATCAAACAACAAAGGATTCTGGTAAGGATGTGTGGTGGTGAGGGTGGGGGGGACTTATACACTGTGGGCGGGAATGTAAACTAGTGTAATCACTATGGAAATCAGTGTGGAGGCTCTTCAATTAGAAACAGGACCACAGATAATTCCATATACTACTCCTGGGTATATAAGATCACATGCAAGAGAAATGCCCATATATCTGTGTTTAATATGGCCAGGTCATGGAACCAGCCTAGGTGCCCAGCAACAGATGAATGGGTAAAGAAAAGCTGGAATTATTTATTTATTTATATATAACTTTATTAATCTATAATGAAGAAGGAAACTGTGTAATTTTTAGGAAGAGGAGGTAGAACTGGAAATTCTAATGTTATGTGAAACAGGCAACACATAAAGACAAGTATGGTACAATGGCTCTCACAAATGAAAGACAGATTTGGAAAAAGTAGTAAATCATGAAAGCAGAAGGGAGACCATTTTGGAAGAGGAAGAAAACCACAGGAGGAAAGGAGGGAGGGTAGGGGCAAGAGGCAGTAATGGAGGGGAGAGAATATATATGGCATTCTTGTATGAGAATATCATAATTAATATGCACTAGTTAAAAATAAATTTAAGAGGCATCCCTAGAGTTACACAGTAGGAAGAAATAAATAGGACAAGAATTTGAATATTATGGCCTGGTTCTTGGTTACTCTTGGATATGGCACAGTGCTAGGCTCAGAGAGAGCTGAGGAAGGAGATGGTCCCCTGAGCGCAGGCTGCCCTAGAGATGAACTGAATATGGAAACCTGTCTCATGAACTTTGAGTGTAGGCATGTGTGGTGGTCTGAAAGAAAATGGCCCCCAAAGGGAGGAGGTGTGGCCTAGTTGGAGGAAGTGTGTCACTGTGGGGGTGGGCTTTGAGGTCTTTTTCTCAAGCTTCACTCAGTGTGACAGTCAGTCGACTTCCTGTTGCCTCTGAGTTAAGATGTAGGACTTTCAGCTCCAGCACCCCATCTGCCGGCACACTGCCACATTCCCCACTGTGACAATAATGGACTGAACCTCTGAAACTGTGTGTGAGTCTCCCCAATTAAATGTTTTCTTTATAAGAGTTGCCATGGTCATGGTGTCTCTTCACAGCAATAAAAGGCCTAACCAAGACAGGTTGTCTAATTGAAGCTGCTGGTGCTGGCTGTCTGTGTGTGTGTGTTGTGTGTATCTTTGTATAAAGCCCCTCTGTAGTGACTCCACTATATGCTTCTGCCACCCAGTGCTGTCCCTCCCACACTTTAACTCAAAGCATTTATTTTACTTTGTTTTATTCCCAGAAGGCTCTAAGATGACTTAACAGAAAACATTCAATAAAGTCATAATAACATATGAATAAGAGCAACAAGGGAAGACATTGTTCACATCAGGAGGGTGTATTTCCAGTATCCTGTGACCCTGTGCTTCCCTTCATTTCTCAACCGTTGGGTACAAAGAAGTCTCACAGTCTCGTGTCCTAAGTAAAACACATGGCACTGTGTGCACTCTGAGGCTTCAATGTAAAGACGCAAGGCTTCCCCAGGCTCCCTTGGGCATGTGTGATCAGTAGGTTCCTTCCCAATTTGGAAGGCGAGCCACTGTCAGCTTTTTCTAACACCCTCATCTCCTCTTCTTGATCAGCCTCTTCCTGATGAGATGGCTCTGCCCACTCTCTTTAATCTGGTGGCTTTGCAGGCATGATGAGAATGTTCTACAAAGGGATGGTGTCAAAAGCACTGGGGACAGATCCAAGGCATGGGCCAGGAGTTCTATGCCAGGCACCAGAAAGGGTTCTTCTTAGGGCTCAGAGTCTGGGCTGCTGAGCCACAGGAGCACTGGTCCACCCCATCCTCACAGAGGAACACTATCTGGAAGCCACTTCTCCTCCCGGAACCCTGCAGAAGGATGAGGATGCTGAGCTATGGAGATGCCAACTTACATTTTGCTCAGTGGCCATGAGGTGTGGGAGCCTGAAGCAGGCTTGGCTGAGCTCAGAGATCATCATGGTGATGCCCATACCATCTCTCTCTTCTATTAAGTAAGTGACCTGCAGCTCCAGCAGTAGAGGTGATTTACTCGCATATATGATGATGCAGGGGACTGCACATCAGTGGACTTGGCCACTAGACATGAAGAAGTCATTTTGATGGATGTCCTATCTGTTATTCCTTGGAGGATGTGGATTGGGAAATCCCAAGGGAGGGATCTTGGAAAGGACCAAGTTCAGCCTCACCTTTGTTCTTGATTGCTCTGTGGCCTTTGACATACTCAACCTTCAGGCATTTGGAGTGGGACTGAGATATTTGAGCTTGACACACATGGCATTTGCAAAAGATTCATCCACAATAGGAACTTTTGCTTTTTTTTTGGTTTTTTTTTTTTTTAAGATTTATTTATTATGTATACAACATTCTGCCTCCATGTATGCCTGCAAGCCAGAAGAGGGCGACAGATCTCATTACAGATGGTTGTGAGCCACCATGTGGTTGCTGGGAATTGAACTCAGGACCTCTGGAAGAGCAGCCAGCGCTCTTAACCTCTGAGCCATCTCTCCAGCCCCCTTTTTTTGGTTTTTAGAGACAGGGTTTCTTTGTAGCTTTGGAGCCTGTCCTGGAACTAGCTCTTGTAGACCAGAGATCTGCCTGTCTCTGCCTCCCAAGTGCTGGGATTAAAGGCATATGCCACCTCTATTCCTTACCTTAGATGGGTAACTTATAAGCAGCAGACAGTTTTTCCATAGTTCAGGAACCTGGACAGTCCAAGACCAAGGCACCAATAATTTGATCCAATGAGGATCCTGGCTCCAGCTCAGCTTTGGGCTGCATCTTCTTCAGGGGCCAGGTACTGTGAGTGTTTTAATTAAATATTGCCCAAGCCAGCTATCTTTAATACATACACTTTAATAGAAATAAGAGACACAAACAGATTTACCAGACCCTGGATCCGTGCTTCTCTGAAGATGCACACCAACCCACAATCCGCAGAGAGCGCTTCCCACGTGAACCTACCCTTTTATACCTAATTGGGACCTGATGGTCCAACCCCGAATAATTAGCTAATGGCTAATGGCGGGGTATGGTTATTAGCCTGATAGGCTAGAACCATTCCCCATCATCTCCCCCTTTTGTCTAAATAAGATCAATCTAACTCTAGTATAGCTATATACAATGGGAACAGACATCGAACATAAAATTACAAACAATAAAAATATCAATTCATTATTCCTCCCCCTTCTCTTAGTTATATGGAAGGCATAATCAACCCCTAAATAAAGTCCCAAAGTCTGAGGGCAAAATTTTCCGGGATAAGGGACGTCGTTCTCTAAAGCTACTTCTTGCTGTCATGGGGACGACGTTTAGGGGATCCATATCAGCTGTCCAAGTAGAAATCATCCTGGCGAATGGTATCCAAATGGGTCCTGTAGCAGTATCATCAGCGTCCTGACGTCGTATCAGCCAGATGAAGGTGTTGTTAATGTGTTCCATCTTCTTTTCCTGGAATTACAACATAGGTTAAGACAACTCAAAGTTACTAAAATGAGGCCACCATCCGGTGCTGTCATCCTCTTTCTGGAAACCTCAAAAGTTGCTGCAAAAAAAAATCATTATGCATTGTAGAAAACTGAAAACATTAATTACACATATCAATGAAAGTTATGATAGATACAAAGAAAAGGAAATATGTTCTTTAAATTCAGTTTATTTTCTGTCTCATATCAACTGACTCTTGACATATGACAGAAACTCCAGAAATTCTGGGTGACACTTGGCCCGTCCCAACTAGGCAGTAGTGGTGGGTGGGGTTTAAGGACAGGTAGGGAGTTTGAGTGCATGGTCAGCGGAAGGGTCTCTTAGACCTCTGAAATGGCATGAAAGAAGGCCAGAGCCAGTGAGACAGCTGGCACGAGGGGATGCTAGGGAGCAGGCAGCAGCAGAGGAGGCTGGATGTGTACCAAAGGGCGAGGTCAGGCCAGGTGCCGATTACCAAAGCAGGGAACATGGGCCCGGCCCTCTTTCAGCCTCTCTTGACTGCGGTATCCTAGTCCACCATCTGGACTCTGATCCCCAGAGACATTTGAAGTGAGTCTTCAGTGGCTGGTACTGATGCTTTCTGTCTCGACCCACACGTGGGGCTTTGTCATGCTCCGACTTAAGATCTTTCAATGGCTCCTCACTGACTCGTAATTGAGACACTTCACAGCTGGTCTTCAGGGCCCTGTGTGATCTAACCTCCACTTCCCCATCAGACTCCTCCTGTCTGCTTCCCTGACACACCCTTCCTATGCCCCTTTCCTCATCCCTCCACAAGTACTCTTTGGAGCTCAGCTCAAGGGCTGCCTCCTCCAGAAGCCCTCCCTGACTCCTGAGTCCCAGGGTCTCCCATAATTCCCCATCTTGGCACATTTCCCTCTCCACTTTGTCTGTCTCCCCCAGCAAGCTGGCAGCATCCTAGGCAGGGATGGACCTGCCCTTTCCCACTATACTTTGGTATCTGGCAGTGCCTGGCAGGTGCCCATAAATCTTTCTGTGGGAATAACTGATCGAGTGGATCAGGGCAGATTGTCTATCTCCCCAGCTGGACCTCTGCTCCCTCCCGGACCCCAGCAGGAACCCTGCACACTCCCTCTGATGCTTTAGAGATCCCAGAACTAAGGTTTTCTGCGGCGATTCAGCACAGGTTTTATTCTGTGCGTCCCTATTTCTGGCTTTTCGTTTTCACTGCCCAGTTCACAAAAGCACTCCACTTCCCCACCTCCCTGAGCCCACCCAGACTGTTTCTGATGTGGGAGACCCTCGGATTTTTCAATAGGAGGACTTTTCATCTTCTTGGGCACAGCCTTCTTAGAAATGCTTTTCAAAGCCACTTGAAAGCCCGGAAGGTGCAGCTTTGATGTTTGTGTTAGCTTCACTGCAGGGGACAGGCTAGCTTACTCAGGTCCCCTGGGGCCTGGGGCTAGGGAGGCAGGGCCCCTGTGGGATCCTGGGGAGGTATGGAGGGCCCAGGGCCAACCAGCTGGGACTGAATGTGGCAAGGAAACTCTTCCCTGCTGTTACTAAGCTCTGTCCTAGACATCCTCAGAGAGTTGGTTCTGGGTCCCGGCTTCTGCACAAAGCCCATCTTAGGACCTTGCCCCCAGTGTCTAGTGCTGGAACATCCTCCCAGCTGTGTTCCCCACTAGAAATTGTCCTTGACCAATGGGAACCTTTTGTCTCAGGTCCCTCAAGGCTGAATCTGTTGTCATAACTAATGACTGGCAGATACTCTGTTATGAGTGGCTATGAAGGCCTGGCTCCCTGGCCTCAATTTAGGCTAATTTCACAGGGGTCATACCTCAGAGCCATTTCCCAGCAATCACCACCCACTGTGGTCAAGGGGTCTCTCCTGGGCTCTCTACAATCTTCTCTAGCCCACGGTCCACTTCCTGAATGCTCTCTTGTCCCAGAGATATCAAAGCCTGGGGTCCTCCCATAGGGAGGAACTCTTGAGAGGGCCTGACAGCCCAGAAAGTCCTCCTCTGCTACTTGTCCCAGCTTATTTCTTTCTCCCCTGCCTGCTTCCTGTAGGGCCTGGGGGGGGGGCATCACTGTAGCCTGAGGTGCTGGCTGAACTCTTTATTTTATTTATTTATTTTGTATACAATATATGTCTGCAGGCCAGAAGAGGGCACCATTACAGATGGTAGTGAACCACCATGTGGTTGCCAGGAATTGAACTCAGGACAATTGGATAACCGCTGAGCCATCTCTCCAGCCCATGGCTGAATTCTTTAAAGTGGCTTTCAGAGAAGTCCTTGTGGTAGCTGTTCTGGATTTTGCAGGAGCACCGGGAAGGCAGAGTGAGACACAGGCTTGTCAGACATGGGACCTGCATGTGACAGGCATCTGACAAAAGCTACAGTGGACTGCAGCTTGGCTCTCAGGTCTAAAGGAAGCACCTGACTCCCATGGCTGCACAGGAGGTCACCATATCTGCAAAACAAGATGGCTGTCCAGCCTCTTCCTGTTCAGACAGGATTCAGATATGGGAATCATAGAAATCTCCTGGCTGGTTTTACATCAATTGACACAAGCTTAGAGTATTGGAGAGGAGGAAGCCTCAGTTGGGAAAAATAAAGCCGGAGGACATTTTCTTAATTAATAATTAATGGCTGAGCCCATTGTAGGTGGGGTCATCCCTGGGCAGGTGGTCCTGGGTTCTATAAGAAAGCAGACTGAGCCACATTTGGGGAGTGAGTCCGTGTGCACCCCTCTCAGGTAATGCTGACTTTAGCGCTCTGCACTATTTCTGCTGTAGCCATTGGCACTTGATTCTGTCACTGCCTTCTGATGATACAGTGGCTGAAAACAGAAAGGACCACTTGCAGTTCCTGCAGATCTAAGCCAATGTCAGGGTGCTACAGGGGGTCCTTTCCTTGCTCCTCACTGGCTGTCTGCCTTTCTCAGCTTGGGACTTCTCTCCACCATCAAACCCAGTAATACAGATGCAATTTCCTCATCCTTTCTCTCGCCCTACTTAGGCATTCCAGGATAATTCTCCACCTCAGGGCTAGTTGGTCGCCAGTCGTGATCCTATCTGCGATTTTGATTTCCCTTTGCCCTGTAATATCACCTAGACATAGATCCTGGGGATTAGGAAGTGGCCATAGGGACACTCCTCTGCCACATTCCCTCTGTGGTGGCTGCTCTAGGAACCCACTTTTTCTGGATGCTTCCCCTGAGTTACTTTGCCAAGTTTTCCACTGGTGATCTCTTGGGTGAGCAGTCTACCCTTGAGCCCTTGTCTCGGGGTCATGTTCTGGAACACACACTAGGGGGACGGATCCAAATCACATGCTCAGCAAACATCTATGAACAACACTATCAAAATTAGTAATCCTGGGTGACAAGACAATTTAGAGCACTTTGTGTTTCCACTGGACACAACCCTGAGGCTCCTAGATGGCCCCTGCACATCTTTCCTCACCTGCAGTCCTCCCAGATCTTGCCAGGTAACACACACGACTGTGCTAATAAATGCCTCTCATTCTCCTCAGTTAGCAAATTCCAATGAGAAGTAATTGCTTGAGTCAAAGTTATGAATTGGGTCCTCAATATACTTCAGAGTGGAAGCTGGTTTTGATTAGTCCCCATCACTATTAAAACTGAAACGTTTTTCATTAGCTGGTAATTTTCCTCCATAGTTTAGTCACCATTGGGTACAGAGTCCATTCTGCACCCTCCCAACCCCTTTCTCTTTCAAAGAAGTGTTTCATAGTCCTTCCTTGCTACAGTTAGGCAACCAGTGGACACCTAGTAGCTGGCGGAGCAACTCTCTTGGCCATTTAAGAATGAAACTCAGAAGAGCTTCAAGTCAAAAATAACAATTCCCCTATTTCTCCTGTTAGCATTTAGCATAGTTGCCCTGAATGGCACTGGTATTAAATGTCTAAAAGGCTCCATTGCTCGTGAAAAATTCAGAATATGGCAGGTAAATCTTAGGTCTCCCTCTCTCTAAATTCCAATCCCTTCTTTTCTTCCCAGCAGTATTCTCTATAATGAGTTTGATGTATTCAGCCCTGAAAAAAAGAAAAGCCGTTCACAGGCGCTCACACATCCATAGGCAACAATGACATCCCCGTGTGTGTTTTCCGCTTCATAAATGGCCTTATGCTATTCACCTCATTCTGCAGCTTGCTTTATTTCGTTCCACAATGTGATTTCTGGTTCTATGTCCAAACTAGAAATTCTAGTTGATTTAGGGGAAAAAAAACCCAAACTACTGTGTTCTATATTTTTTAAAAAATTCATCCTGTTAATGGATATGCAGGTTGGTTCCCAATTCTCTCCATTCTGTGAATCAAGGCTGTAGGGGACATCCTTCTGTATGCGTCTTTGTGCACGTGTGAAGGGATCTCCAGAGATCCCAGGTGGAGAAACCATGCAACATTAGCATGGGATGGGATTCACGTCAAAAGTGAAGCAAGCCACTGTTCAGACAGACTGTAACAATTGTACCCCACCTGCAGCCTGGGGTAGTCCCTCTTTCCCTGTGGCCCCATCTGCACTCAGTAGTGTTTGATTTGTCAGCCTGAGAAGACACTGTCTCCCATATCTACTTGGAAACCAGGCTAGTCTTTCTGGAAGGCTCCCTGTTTATTATCCCCCCTCCCCTCAGCTGCTTATGGGAGGGAAGAGTTGGTGAGGGAGGCTTATCAGTGTAAGGTGTGGGGTGGGTTGGGGTACAGGGCTACATGGTAGGTTCAGGATGGAGAATACTGATGAGGGTGGCCAGGATGAAGACGTAAAAGACAGCTGGGCTTGCATCGAGCCTACAGCCCAGGAATTTAGAGCAGGGCTGAAATGCAGCTCAGAGTCAAACAGGAGGGCTCTGACAGGTGCACTGGTGTTGGAAGCTGTCTCTCCTGGGACTTCAGAGAGGTGCATGAGTGGAGGTGGTTCTGGGGTCCAGAAGCAGGGCAGATATGAATACAGAGAATGAAGTGAAGGCTAGACCCTGGGTATCCTTGGCTAATTGTGGCTGGAACAGAGTCCAAAGGATACTTTGCACAGATGTGGTGAGCAGATGACATAGGGGCATAGCCCATCAACATTGAGTACTAAGTCTGTGGGCTTGGCACAGATCCCACTTCATCCCCATCAGGGACCTCTGGGCAGAGTCACCAGGGGGCGTAGCACCAATCAGAATTCTAGACCTTCCCAAAGAAGAGTTATGGTGGCCCTGGTGACCATTTCACAGGGAGACTCAGGTAAGAGAGTTTCTTACTTGAGAAAGGTGAGTCCTGGTGTCTTTCCTGTTGGCCTGTCCCCTTTACAGTGAACCAGAGGCAACACTGGGCAGGAGAAGCCTGTAAAATGGGCCAAGGGATGTCTCCAGCTTCACCCACTTCCTTGTCCTCTTCCTACTTGCTCTGGTCTACCTGGGCTGGCGAGAGTGTGGAGGGGAAACTGCCTGTGTGGGTGAGGGTGGATGCTTCCCTAGCTCAAGAGCTGGGGTGAGCACTTAGAGAGAGTGTATGGAGGTGCAAGGGAGCCCAGGGGGTCCAGGGAGCTTCAAAACAATTCTGACCTGAAATGTACATTGTGGCAGAGAGACGGAGATTCAGAGACGTGACCATCATTAAAGGAAAACTGAGGCATGGCTTACTTGCCAAACTGAATTTAGTCTTGATTTTGAAAGCAATAGAAAACCTAAGTCACTAAGTAGGGCATGCATTATTAGATTACCAGTCTCGATACCTTATCCTGGAGACTGGCAATGACAGAATTTTGTACTGATGATGACAACTTGGCGCTTGGCTTTGCTCAAAGGATTCACATAAATTACTGTAACTGTATAATTTTTCCTAAGAGAAAGGTGTGTCTGACAGCTGTGGCCACCGAGGTCACACAGCTGCAGTCTGTCTGGGACATCTTGCTTCTGGGCATAGATCAACTAAGGTCTCTTCTACCTGTCTTAATCTGGGTCCCCTACTGGAGGCATAGTGTCTTCTCACAGAGAGATTTCTTGGAGTGGTCACAGCAGCCTAGGAAAGCAAGTACAGCCTCACGGACATAGTTCAAGTCTCTGATATTTATGTTCAAGTCCACTAATGTCCCCTTTGGCTGAAGGAAGTCACATCATTCCACTGTGAGGCCACAGAAATTATGGGAAAGGCTTCTTTGCAGCTGGGACCCAGCATTCACTCCTCACAGAGGGACTTACTGCTGTCTCCATTTTATAGAGTAGAGCAGAAGAACAGTTTGTTCTGGGGATCATAGCCAGCATGCGATGAGCCAGGCTAGGTTTTGCTCTGGGGTGGGACTGAGGCTCTGCCTTGTGGATTCTTCTTGGCTCTTGTGCTGATGTTACATCGAGGTCCACCGTGCCCGCTGATGGACATCCCCTAGGTACGGGCCTTCTCGTTGCTCATTCCCACCATTTCTCTGACACAGGAAATGTTCCTTGTCCTGCCTAGTGTGTGTATTGACCAGCCAGTGTGAAAGGGTTTCATGTAAAACCACCCAGTTCTCTGTCTGCAACTGACTCCCCTTGCTGTCTAAGGCTTTTGGCCATGGACGCTGGCCCATCCGGAAGTATTCTTTTGGGGTGGCTTTTCTAAATCTTGGGTGAGTGGGAGCTTGTGTGGAAACTTTCATTCAGAGGCCTGGAGCTGGGCCCAGGACCTTAGGAAGAGCATGTTTTGAGAAGAACAAGTCCCCCTCCCACCCCCCATACACTTGGCAACAAGCCTCGCTGAGGCAGAACAGTTCATTTTATAGATGTCTGTCTGCTCCTGTGCTATTATTTGCCTAGTTAACAAACAATCACAGCGCATGCTGGCTCTAGCCCCGGCTCCATCAGTCAGTTATATGCCTTAGAAGGAACAGCTTGGAGGCCCCAGGACACCCTGGATACTGGCGAGAGAATGACCCTGGGTGGTCATTCTTGAGTGGGACCCTGCGTGGCTCTGAAAGCACCCATTACTGCTCATGATGGCTAATGATCTATTGGAAATGAGTCTGGGGTCACCAACTAGCCTAGTAGTTTCAGGGGATGGTGGTAGTGGAACATACCCCCTCCCCACCTGTTGGGCAAGACTGGGTAAAACTGGTCCCGGCCCTCCTCGGGATGTCAGAGGTCATTTTAATTTGCAGCTTTGTTTTTCAAACATGCTGCACATGCTGCGACCCCTGCTGAAGAAGTGCTGTCTGTGTAGCAGGAGTCTGGGGAAAGGTTCTCCTTTATCGAAACACACCCACACAACAAAACCAACGAGGAGTTCCTGTTGCCAGAATCAGCCTGAGGCCAGGGTGAGGCAAGGAGATAGGATCTTTTTTATTAAAGGCAACAAGATTTTCCCTTGCTGCCTGCCTAGAGAAGCAGACGCTCTGAAGACTGGCAGATTGGCTGAGTCCCAGGGCACGGGGGCATCCTCTAGGTGGAAGAGGTGGGGAGTGGGCTGAAGTATAGACTCGCTGAACACCTTGGCTCCTGACACTCCCACTAACCCTTTTCAGTGAACCCTTGTAAGCACCGATTTGCACATGCTCAGGGTCGGTTCTGCAAACATGAATGGACCATCTCATCCAATCTCCTGTTAGCCTTCTCCGGTAGGTAGTAAAATGCCCCTCCCCCACCTTCTTCTTTTATAAGATTCCAGCTTGGTCCTGACTCCCAGGTGCATCTGTGTGCACCTGGATGTTTCTTTGGTTCTCTGGTCTCACCTGCTACAGGACCCTTAAAGCTGGGAATAAACCCACCTGGATTTTCCCCTTTCGTTCTCCCTTCCGTCTTCCTGGCCTGCTTGTTGGTGTCCTCAGATTGTAAGGCCCTGGTTGGGGATGGGGTTCACCAAGAAATGCAGCAGCTTTACTTAGCATCCTCTCCTCGTGCCCCCCCCCCCCAGTTCCTTCTCTCTAGTGTCTGCTTCCTCAAGTCTTTTCTGTTCATCTCTGGTCTATCGTGATGCTGCTTGCAAGTCTGTCACCTACTCTTCTTGTTGCTGTGAGGAACAATGCAAACGAGGAGGGGTTTGACCTGGCTTGATGTTAGAAGGGATACAGTTCATCACAACAGACAAGACTGGACATCAAGGGGATGCGATGCTGGACAAGCTGTATCCACGGTCAGGAGCCAGGGAGGCGAGTGCTGGTGCTTCTCTGGCTTTATCATCTTTTCCTTTCTGTTTAGCCCAGGACCGCAGCCTGTGGGATGGTGCCACTCACATTCAGTGTGCGTCTTCAGCCTTGGGGACACCTCCCCGGGAATGTCTTCACAGACTCACCCAGAAGTGAGTCTCCCAGGAGATTCTTGGGTTCAAGTCTTTAATCTACTGGAGTTAGTTTGATGTGTGTGTGTGTGTGTGTGTGTGTGTGTGTGTGTGTGTGAGAGAGAGAGAGAGAGAGAGAGAGAGAGAGAGAGAGAGAGAGAGAGAGAGAAGGTGTATGTACACTCATGTGTATTTAATGTTAGGTGTTTTCCTTGACCACTCTCTACCTGAATTTTTTTTTTTTTTTTTTTTTTTTTTGGTTTTTCGAGACAGGGTTTCTTTGTAGCTTTGGAGCCTGTCCTGGAACTAGCTCTTGTAGACCAGGCTGGCCTCGAACTCACAGAGATCCACCTGCCTCTGCCTCCCGAGTGCTGGGATTAAAGGCGTGCGCCACCACAGCCCGGCTCTACCTGAATTTTTTGAGACAGGGTCCCTCACTGCATCTGGAACTGGCCAATTCAGCTAATGTGCCACAGGGTCTACTGGTCTCTGTAACAGTCCCGCCCCTCAGTGTTGGGGATGTAAACACGTATCACATACCAGGCTTTCACATGGGTACTAGTGATTCAAGTGCAGGTCTACTCACTGAGCAATGTCCCCTGGCCTGTTAGTTCTGGTGTGCATATACAGTATAATAAGCCTATTGGTTGTTTAGCTCATAGCAGAGGGCCATAGTCTGGGAGTTCTGGAGGCAGGAGTTAAAGATCAGAGTACAACCAGGGCTTGTTTCTGGTTAGGACTCTCTTCTTGGCTTGTAGACTCTTTATTCTTACTATATCCTCATCTACCTTTTCTTTGTATATGTGCAGAGAGAAAGAGAGAGAGAGAGAGAGAGAGAGAGAGAGAGGAGAATGCATTCTGATATTTCTTCCTGTTCTAATATCGACACTAGTCCTGTTACTCCAGGGCCTTGTCTTATAACCCCTTTCAAGGCCCATCTTCGGTTGGGAGGTAGGGAGATCGGAACTTAGGGCTTCAATATTCCGAATTAGATTTCAATAGATGAGATTTGGGAGGACACAGTTCTGGACTCTCTATTTTATTCTACTTGTTCGTATGCTCTTCAGCCGACTGGGGCTTTGTAATATGTTTTCACACTATGGAGTCTGAATTTTCTGATATGTTTTCTTTCAAATTTTGACTATTGGAGAGTTCTTCTAGATTTCATATACATTTTAAGAAGGAATTCTGTTCGTACTGGGATTTTGATGAGGATTACATTGATTTGTATTATTGTTATTTTTAATTGTCTTCTGCTAAGGTTTGTTAGTGTACACAGCAATGGCTCCAATTATGATCTTTTCCGCATGTATAAATCATTGCACTTTGCTCGTCTTTGCCACCCACTGTTCTCCATCCATCCTTCCTCTTTCAGGTCCCTTTCCTTTCTCAAACATCCCTAGTGATGTCAGGATAATTCCCAGTTCCATCATTTTTCTCTGTTGATATAATTCCATTCTTCTTTATAACTGGATAAAACTTCATTGTGTATATACACCAACTTTCTTTAACAACTTGTTTGTTATATTGCCATCTTGGCAATATAAAACTTTCAAATGCGTGAACGTGAGATGCCTCCATTTTCAAATGACCTCATGTTGTGGTTTTTGCTTTAACTTGAGTGATTTCATGTGGCGTTTTCCCTGCATCCCCTGGTCATCCCTAGTGGAATTAATGCTCTCAGTTTTTATTTATAGAAGAACATTTTAGCTGGGCAGTGGTGGTGCATGCCTTTAATTCCAGCACTTGGGAGGCAGAGTTGGGCGGATCTCTGTGAGTTTGAGGCCAGCCTGGTCTACAGAGTGAGAGTTCCAGGACAAGCTCCAAAGTTACACCGAGAACCCCTGAAGAATATTAAAATTTTCTCCTTAGTTCTGAATGATCTGGTGGTTCAGATGTGTCTCCTTCCCATTGCCTTACACCCTACGAGGTCACTGCTGAAAAATCTGCAGATAGCTATAGAAGCTTCCTTGTAGGTCATGAGTTACTCTTTTCTTTTGATGTTTTGAAGTTCTTTTCTTTAACTCTTACAGTTTGATTATAGTGTGTCTGGACATAGGTCTCTATGTAGTTCATTGAACTTGAATTTGTATGTTTATCTCTGTCCTCAGATTTGGGGAGTTTGGGCCATGTGTCTTAGCCTCCCCTTCTAAACTTTCAGGTTTCTATAATATATGTACTGCTACTGTGGAGTTTGGTGAAGTCTCCCAAATCCCAGAACTATTCTCAACTTCCTTCATTCACTTTCTTTTGTCCTCTCTCCTAATTCCAAATGCACAATCTTCAAGAGAGTTGCTTCCCCACCTGTTCTAACCTGCTGTTGAACTATTTAACTATAAATGATTTTAGTGATTTTCTTTATTCCATTTCAGTTACGGTATTTTTCAGCTCCAGAATGCTTTTGAGATCATTTTGGTGGTTATTCTAATTTTGTTCATGTGTCATCCTGATTTTCTTTTCTTGTCTATTTATGTTCTTTTTCAGCATTTTGAGAATTTAGCATGGCTATTTTGACTTCTTTGTCATGAGTTCAGCCATCTGTATTGCTTTAGGGCTGTTTTCTGCAGTTTTATTTACTCACTGTTTGCCATGCTTATGTCTTTATTTAAGTGTCTTGGGGGCCTTTGCTGCGATTTGAGCATCTGAAAAGAACAGCCTCCTGTCCCAATGCGTGGGGATTGGTTCTCGTGCAGATGAAGGCTTCTGCTCGGATACCTTTCAAACCTTTCCTGGGACTATGTCTGCTCTGGAGTTTGGAGGGACTTTTAATAACTGAGTGGACCCTTCCTTTCCAGGAGGTGCCTCTCTACTGCCCACTAGTGTCCCTGTGTAGAACTGCACAATCTTTGTCTTGGGTTGCATGGATGCAGGGGCTCCAATGCTTCCATTCATACCCTCAGGATTGCCTTTCCAATGGGAAAGATGAAAAACCCTGACCTTGCATCCAGGAAGCTAGGAATTGGAAGCAATTAATAGCCTGGTGATCTGTGTTATCTGTTAGGCCAGACCATATAAAGCTCTTCCAACCAGGACTGGAGGTAACCAATATTCAAAATGACCCTCACATTATCCATATAGTAGGGGTTCCCTCAAGCTCCCACAAGCAAGACCAGAGGTGGCTAATGGCGCAAATGATCTCTATGCTATCTGTATGGTCAAGATCAGGCCAGACCCTTCCTTAAGTCCTTAACCTAGTACAGGTAGCCTATCTCTAGAATCCATCTTCTTGGAAGAAATAACATGTACCTTGAGTTGAGTTTGGATGTAATTATGTATCCTTGTGCACAGGGGATTGTATTACTCCAGGAAGCTTCCCCCCCCAGATTATACTGTTTAAATTTGTTTGTAATAAAACCACTTGGGATCAGACTCCCCAAAGTCTTGATCCAGGTTGACAAAATCAATCCAAACCGAGTTTTCAATTTTACCTCTTTATAGTTCACTTCTCTGACTGTTGTGGCCACCTATAGGGCCCCCCACTTCTGGCATCTAACATGGGGTCAACCTTACAATATTCATTCATTCATCCAGTCACTCACCGACTCACAAACTAACCAGGTAATCGCTGTCTCTCCCCCAAAACCATCCTTCCTGTGGGCTCTGAAGGATCAGTAGAAACAGAAGCTGGGCAAGTGTCTGGGCTGCAGCAGGGACCTCTGGGCCCTTCTCATGCCAAGCCTTCACCAGCTCTGGTGCCAGCCCACTGTACCCTCTGGTGACCCGTTTCTGTCAGCTAAGACTCACCAGGCCCTCACAGCATCTGTGCCAGGAACCGGCTCTTCTTCTATCCTGGGCCTGTCGGCACTGTGGGTCCCTCTTAGTCCACGTAAGCTTGGCCACACGAGTCAATTGTTAAAATGCACCCAGGATGTGTTTTTAACAAGATATGGCGAGAGACATCTAAAAATGGAAGTGATTGTTACACAGGAAGGCATTCACATTCACAGATCCTTAGATACAGAACAGATGGGATTCTGGAAATGTCAGGTTTGGTCTGGGAGCCAAAGAGGTGAGGGAGGAGAGAACAGAGCGTGGGGAGTTCATGGAAGGGGCGAGAAGGGCAGGTGGACACACTGCCAGCTAAAGATTGAATCGTTTGAAAAAAACATTGGAGTGTCTGGCTCTGGGTGATGGGGGGAATTGCTTGGTGTGAGAAAGGAGTGCAGGGGTGTGGGTTGGCTGGTTTGTATGTCAAAGCTTCCACGGCTTCACTATCCCCCAAAATCATGCAATCTCTCCTGAGTCAAGACCTCAAATGGTAGAGAAGACAGGACACAGAAAGTAGAAAAAGAGTCCACATAAGGCACCGCCTCCTGCTCCAGAGCTACGGGCAGCCAGTGGGCCTGGGAACTGGTGGGAAAGTGCTCCACTTGCCTGTCCTTTGGGGGCCCATTCCTGGGCCTTCCTGTGGCCTACAGTGGCTATTGCAAACACTTTGAAGATTTTGTCTTCCCTCTATAGGAAGGCTCCTTGGGCCTTCACTCCCATTTTCTGAGATTCTACCTGTACCCCCAGCTTAGGGTCTTGCTGTTCCTGCTGGGGAACCTATATAAGCTACCTGGCTTCTCTCTGCAGCCTTGGAGACGTCTTTGTCATCGTCTTCCTCCTCCTCCTCTTCCTCTTCTTCTTCATTGTGGCCCACATATATCTTTCTCCCCTCCCTTCTTCTCTCCCTCCCTCCCTTCCTTCTTTTCTTTTTTTTTAAATGCGTGTTTTGCCTTCATACACGTATGTGTGCTTGGTGTCCTCATCCGATCCCCTGGTACTGGAGTTACAGGAAGTTAGGAGCTACTGCGTGGGCGCTGGGACCTGAACATGGGTCCTCTCCAAGAACAAGTGCTCTTGCTGGGCAGTGGTGGCGCACGCCTTTAATCCCAGCACTCGGGAGGCAGAGGCAGGCAGATCTCTCTGAGTTCGAGACCAGTCTGGTCTACAAGAGCTAGTTCCAGGACAGGCTCCAAAGCCACAGAGAAACCCTGTCTCGAAACACCAAAAAAAAAGAACAAGTGCTCTTAACCACTGAACCATCTCTCCAGCCCACCCTTGGAACTTCGCACAGACCTCAGGAAAGCGCCCTTGGGAAAGCCGAAGAATGTTTATTGTGTGTAAGGGCTGGATGCAGGGCAGCTCAAGCTGGAAGAGCTACAGAGCAGACCCCCTGGGGCTGGAAGGAGAAACAGCCTAGTCCATGAAGCCTTTCAGAGGATCCTTGGACCCTGTTCCTGCCAGTTTCTTTCTGTTCTTACTGCTTCACAGAAACAAGGTTCCCAGCATGCCTTGTACCATGATCTAGCCACTTATCACAAAGGGCAGAGCACGTCTGAGCGTAGACACATGCCTATTCAATTCTAAGGTATGTGGAGGTAGGTGAGTTCCCATACAGTCAAGGACAGAAAACCATAAGTAATTAGATTTAAGAAGCAAACACTTGGCCTTGTTCCACAGGATAGCGGGAAACCGTTTCCTATGCCCTCCTTCCTTTGAAGAGTCCTCAGAAGTTCATTCCTTTCGCTGTCCTGGGACTGTCACAGAGGAGGCTGTGCCTGGGTTCCCAGACCACCGGTTGCAGAAGGGCATCCTGAATCCTGGTTAGTTGAATGCGGTAAGCCCACCTGAAGCTCTAACTTCATGTTCAGATCCGGGATGCCAGGCTCTGAAGAGCCAGAGCCTCAACAGTGTTCTGCCCTCGCACGCAAGCTGAGGTCTAAGGTCCTGTGGTGCCTGTACTGTCTTGTCTTAGACGTGGGTTTTGTTTCCCCTTGTATCCCTTTAACTATCTTGGAACAGGACTGTGATGTTTAAATCTTGACGGCCTTGGTAGGACTGGGTAGTTCCTTTAGTTATCTCATCCACATAGAGATGGCGCTGAGCCTGACCCCAGCGACAGTAAGAGGCCTGATGCCACCTGTCTGGCCCTTTCCCCACTCATTCTACGGGTGGAGAGAAATGTCCGGAGGCTGCAGCTATTTCTGTCCTTGTGTTGTTGCCTGTACAGGTGTCCTCGCGCGAGGATTCCAGACGCCGCCAGGGGGCGCTGTGGTCACGCGGCCGACCGCTGGCGTTCCCCGCCTGCCGAGCCTAGCCTCCCTGCTGCACCCCGTGGAGCTCTGACTCCGCAGCGCAGACTGGGTTCTTTGCGGCCGGCACGTTCCAGCTCTGTTCGCCAATGCGCGCCAACACAGGTGGGAACTCTGATGAGATTCGTTTTCCTTCTGGTCTCTGTTTGTGAGTCTGGAAAGTGGCTCTGTGCCGCTGCCCACTGCTCCGTGGCCACTCCTAAGCTCCTTGTAGGCTGGTTTGTCTTCTCAGGTTCACTGGTGTTGAACTCGGACCCTAACTCGGGTCCCTTCAGTTGCTCTACTAGAGAACGCTACTTCTTTTCTCCCTCATTCCCTCCCACTTTTCTCTCTCTCCTGTAACCCCTTCCCCCCATTTCTTCTTTCCTTTTCTTCTGGTAAACTGGGGACTTAGTTCAAGTCTGGTGTCTTCTCTCCAGAGGAAAGCTGTGCTCTAGAGCAAGGGTGTCACAGCCGCAGACCCATTCCACAGTTGCTACTGTCTACAGGGTGGAAACTTAGCCGCCTCTTACAGCAGCCTTGCTTCCGGTTTCCCTTCAGCCCTTTCCCAGGAGGGAACAGGATCTTGGGACTTCCGAGTTTCAACCAGACGGGGTTCTTCTGAGAACCACCTGGCATCTGCATCGGAATGGAAGATAAAGGAGGCTTAAATGCGTGTCTTTAGGGGGTGGCCCTGGACCACTGATGCAAGCTGCCTCTGAGAAATGGGTCCTGAGCTTGCGTTTTAACGTTTCGCTCCCCAGCGAGGTTGACCCTAGAGATCTGCTGCTCCAAGGGAAACCTCTGAAGTAGATGAGGAGGTGTCGCTCTGGCAATCCCAGCAGGCATAGCGGCCTGGATCCTAGCGAAGAAGGTTGGGAACCTGAGATAAAGGGGAGAGGGAGGAGCCACTGCTGACTGCAAGTCTGAGAGGCATTTTTGGGGACACCTGGGACAGGCAGGCAATGGGAGCCCCCTCTTCACTTTTTTTCCTCAACCTTCTTCACATTTTTAAAGAGCATAAGGGGAAAGGCCTAGAGGAAAACTGGAAGTGGCATGGTCATGAGAAAGTGGTGATTGGTAGCCTGGACAAGGGCCCTTGTCCACTTCTGCCGGGAGAGGTAGCAATGAGCCCCAGATGGTGGTGCCTCCCAAGGAGTCTCCTACCTGAGGGCGGAGTAACAGAGCAGATCTGGAAGCCTTGGCTGAGTGAAAGGGGACATGACTCCAGAGCACACTGGCTCCCTGCTGCCCATCTTTGGGATGCAGGCCTTCCTTTGCCATCGGCCTCCTCGGGGGCTTTCCTGAGGAGCCTCCTATGAGAGTGTTACCAGGAACATGACAAAGTAATGAGGATAATTTAGAAATGCTGAACCGGGGGCCTCCAATTCATACATTTAAAGGCCGATATTAAAATGGAAAGGGTGTAAAAGCGAGACTCTTCCCCACCCCCACCCCGACCCAGGTCCCCCTGTGTCTTCCCCCAGGCAGCAATTAGTACCAGCTTCCTGCGCACACAGCTTTTCCACATACCGTGCGCTACAAACACGTAGGGCCATATGTCTCCGTTTTAAAAATACAGCGCATTATACAGGCTCTTCTACACCTTGCTTCGACCTAAAAATACATTTTAAAAATATAACTTCCAGAGAGTTCAGTATCACCATCCGAGGCGGCTCTGTGTCTCCCCGAGTGGTTGCAGCTGCGTCCCTGGGGACCGCGGGGACCAGGGCTTCTTCACTCCCCGACTGACCACAGGCAAAGCCGCTTCATCGTTCTGTTCTGTGCACCCGTCGATCACTTAAAAAACAGACGGCAACAGCAGCGATAATACGTGATTCAGGAGTTCATGAGAATTCAAGATCATGAAAGCAAACAGTTGGTACCGAGCCTGGCAGGCAGCAAGTGCTCGCTGAATGTCGGTTGTTCAGGTCATCCCGCTTTAAATTTGGATGTCCTGACCTGCAGTGGGTCATGGACTTTGGAGGCCTTCCTTATATACTGGCCTTGCCTCTCATCGGTTGTGTGCCTCTGAAAAAAATGATTTTCCAACCTCTCTGGTCCTTCCCAACCCATCTATAAAATTTGAGTTTAGCCACTGGCAAGGTGGTTGGGGGGCAGGTGAGATAATGGAGAAAAAAGGCCCCTGGAGCAGGGCCTAGCCTGTGATGGCGATGTCAGTAATATAAGAAACAGCAGTAGTAACTGTATTTTAAGCCCTTACTGTGGCCCGGCGTGGGACATAAGTAGCCTCTTGTGAGCCCTTGGTAACCCTGTGCCATCTGTCTCCCAGCCTTCTCCAGCCCTCCTGTGTGTCTGACTTGTTTGTGCTTCTCTGTGGGGTAGCCACTATATTATCCCTATTTTACAGCAAAAGGGTCAATAGCCAAGAAGAGTTTAGTGTAGGAGCTGGGGAGATGGCTCAGCAAGAGTGTGTGTTGTATATACCCGAGAACCCGAGTTTGAATCCCTGGTATCCACATATAATCAAGACGGCGGCGGCTATGGCTGTGCATGCCTGTAACCTCAGCATCGGAAGGCAGAGCCAGGACAATTGGTTCCCAGGGCTCCCTGCTCAGCCAGCTTCACATACATGGCAAGGGTTTGGTGAGAGACTCTGTCTCAAGGCAATAAAGAGAGCAGTAGAGGAAGACATTGGACGTCCTCCTTCGGTCTCCACATACACACGTAAGTGCACACTCACATTCGTGCAACACACACACACACAGAGACAGACAGACAGGGAGGAAGGGAGACAGGAAGAGAGAGAGATTAGAGTATGAATGATAGGTAGATAGAGAGGGGCAGGGAGGGAAGAAGGGAGAGAGAGGGGAAAGAGAGAGAGAGAGAGACAGCAGGCGGGCAAGAGGGCAAGAGAGATGGATAGGCACATCATGCAGAGTAAAGTTAGACATTTATTCAGGGGGTTATAGAGGGGGAAGGGAGAAGGAGGGAAGAGCAGAAAGAGAGAGAGAAGAGAGAGAGACTGCCTCTCCGAGAGAGGGAAGAGAGAGAGAGAGAGAGAGAGAGAGAGAGATTAGGGCATGAATGATTCTAGCATTGAAGGTGTGCCCCATCATCTCCTGAGGCTCACAGAGACCTGCTCCTAGGCCTTCCCATCTCTTTCTTCCCTCTTTCCCTTTCATCTCACCCACTCTCCTCTCTTTTCTTCTGTCTGCTTCCTAATTCCCTTCCCCTATGTTCTGACCCCCTGGCTTGTTAGACTCTGGACGTGTCCAGCTGATGTGTGCATGGCCCTTAGGTATAGGAGCAGAAATCCATGAGCGATCGATCCTGCAGATGCAGCCAGCCTGTGCCCCTTCACAGCTTCTGGGCAGGCATGCCTGTGCATGCTGTGTGTGGCTGTGGCTGCCTGTGGGTAGCACGTTCTGAAATGTGGCCCATCTATGTGTAGTGCAAATGGCCTACAGTGTCCAAAGCATCCCTCTGTTATTTCAGATATGGTTGACCAGTAGGCCCTGACCACCCAACCATCTCTCATTAGGGTCAGAGGAAGGTGACCAGTCTTCGCTTTCATTCAGCCTGGTGTACCTTTCTCTTCTGTCGCCTTCATATGAGTCAGGCAAGCACAAGGGGACATCTCAGCAGCCAGGAACTGTACCTGGTTTGGGGTGTGCACACCCCTTTTCTTTTCTTTTTTTTAAAATATTTATTTATTTATTATGTATACAATATTCTGTCTGTGTATATGTCTGCAGGCCAGAAGAGGGCACCAGACCTCATTATAGGTGGTTGTGAGCCACCATGTGGTTGTCGGGAATTGAACTCAGGACCTTTGGAAGAGCAGGCAATGCTCTTAACCACTGAGCCATTTCTCCAGCCCTTTTTTTAAAAAAATTTTTTTTATTTATTACGTATACAATATTCTGTCTGTGTCACACCCCTTTTCTAATAATGCACTTGGCAGCCTGACTACTTTACCTGCACGTACTTTGCACACACACACACACACACACACACACACACACACACACACACACCTCTGTGAGCAATGCATCTACCAACCTGAGGACCCCCCTCCTCCATCTACAGTGGACTTCACAAACACCCCTCTCGGAACAACAGTGTAAGTTCCTTTGTGCCTCAATCAACCAAATTTAGATAGTTTTCGTTCAAGCATATTCCCGATGAATCCGGGTAAGAAGACCCGGATCAGACCTGCACTGGTTTTTGGTATATGTGCTCTAAAGGCAAACCATGTCCTCACAGTTAACTTCTAGGGAGAGCCCCTAAGTTACCACCTTATGCCTATGCATGATTGGCCACGCATGTGGTTAAAATCAGATGCATCATGGGAAGGGGCATGCACAGTAGGAAATGACCATTTGATCTAGTCTCTTCATCAAAGTAGAGAATCACCTAACCTGCAACCCTTGGAGCCAGCCTCTCCTTCCTTTAGACCCCATGAAAAGAGACCCCAGGCTGAAACCTGGGGCCCTTGAGTACCCTTACTCTTGTGACCCAATGCTCCCTTCTGTCATTTCCTTATCTGTCTATTGGTTTGTTTGAAATGAACTTTCCTTGCGACATCTGTAAATCCGTGATGGCTTTTAATTCAAATATTAGGCCAAGAACCTGGGAAACCCTTGACCCCCAACCCAAGCCACTGGAAATATTTAATAGTTTTTAACTATGCAGCCTGGGTGGAAGTGGGCTGCTAACAACTGTGAAATAGATACGGTTGTGTTTGCAGAGAGTTTGTCCCACAAAGGCTGAGGTGTCTTGGTAGCTTGGCCTGAGGAGTGGTGATATGAGAGGCAGTGGGACCTCTAAGATGCCATCCTTATCCTGTCCCATCCCCCTGCCACTGTGACACCATCTGCTCTGAGGTCCTCATCTGAGCTGAGCCAGGCCCTTGAACATTCAGTACTTTGAACTGAATAGACCTCTCTTCTTCCCAAAAATTAGCTTGCCTAAGGGATCTTCTCATAGCAGAAGACAGACTAATACAGCCGAGAAGACCACGTCTGGAAAGAAGTTTGCAAGGAACAGATTGCCACAGTAAGCCTCGGCCCGACTGACTGTTCAAACCCACAGTTTACTCCTGCAAGGGTTCTGGGCGTACATAATTATACTCCCCCTACAGTCCAGAAAAGCTGGAATCCTGAGCAGGAGCCAAACTCCATCCATGAGCCTATAGCAGCAGTGAGGCGGGTGAGCATGCACAGCCTGTGCAAAAGAGCCTGGACCCAACATTGCAATCTGTCTGGGGCCTTGACTGATGAGGATATGAAGTCATGTCTACAGAGGTCTGTGGGTGTGGCCTGGAAGCCTGGTGGCACCAGTTGCTAGGTTTTCTAGCCCTGGCTGCCAGCATCCTTCCTGACCAGCACAGTGCGCACACATCTGGATACAATTGTCTGAAGCTGCTGGGGTGGGGCGCAGGCTGCGGCTGGGGCCTTGTGCTGTGCAGACCACACAGGGTCCTTGCTTTCTCGGATACTCAGCATGGGTCAGGGAGGCAGAGGAGAAGGAATGAAAGGCCTGGGGGTGGGAGGATGTGGGATGTACCAGGCATGTCTCTTTCTTCTGACTTCTTGGCCTTTCCCAGCTCATCAGCAAAGCTGAAGGAGGAAGCCGGCAGTGCCGTAGCCACACTGTGCCTAAATCAAGCAGACCCGCTGCACACATGTTTCTACTTCTAAAGCCATCAAAGGCACTCAGGCCTGCACAGAGTCCTAAAAATACACCCGAATGCTGCATGCTCCACCCTCCCCCTCTGATTTCTTTTTCTCCATCGTGACTTCAACATTATCAGCAATTTGCTCTCTTTCTCTGGCCTCAAGCGGCAGTAGGGCCTCATTCAAAAGTCTGTAACAAATAAATTTACTGAGGTTCAGTGGGACCGAGCTGGGGTGACCCTGAGAGAAATGAGTTGTCCTTTGGCACAGAGGGGGTTAACACTAGAGAAAATCCCAGCCCAGAGAGGAGCAGTGACTGGTCTCAAGTCACGCAGTCAAGATTCACCCTAAAATGATCTATTGCAGGAGGCTTGGAGCTGGAAGCACAGCCCCATGAGCCATTTATACTCTTGCTGGGAAAACTAAGACTGTGTCTTAAGTCGTTGGAACCACAACAAGACAAGAGCAGGGAGACTTTATGGTGGGAGGCACCAGGTATGGCTGGAAGAGAGGAAGTCTGGCCTGATTGCCTGGACTCAGTTTCCTAACTTGTTTGCTTGGCTGTAACAGACTCTCAGGTCTTTTTTGGGAAAATAGTAGTGTGATAGGAATGATGCTAACACTTGTGGCTTACTGAGCAATGAGCATCCTCCCCCATGGCTCTTCCCAGCTGATCTTCCAATTTCAGACAAGTACTAGCAGTTCTAGACTGAAGATAAGGAAGCTGAGGCTCAGGCAAGTGAATTGGCTTCTCTAGGATGTAGAGTCAGACTCAGGCCTCAGTGCTGCTAACCTTCTCACTGCTGGCCATTCCCTTTGCTCGTAGGTTTGAGGGGAAGGTTCACAGGGGTCTTGGGTGGGGCAAAATAGAAAGGCTGTGCTCACCATGACAGCAGCAGAACCCTGCAAGGAATGGCGTTAGAAGAGCCAGGGCAGACATCCTCTCTTGCTGGGCCTCTCTCAGCTGCACTCTCTTTCCTCCTGGGGTCCCACAGCCTCTGCAGCTGAGTCCTAGCCCCTCCCAGGCCTCCTGACTCCCAGACTACATCAGGGGTAATTCTGAGGATGAACTTGTGGAGTGGGTACCTTAGGGCTCAACTGAGCCAGCGAGGCTCATGGGTAGCCCCGTCCTGAAATCTGCCCTTGACTTCTGGCTCTGTACTTCACCCTGGGGATAACTTAGCCTGCTGGCTGCTAATGCTTCTGCCAATGCAAAATCAGCTTGTGCAGCTCCCGCAGAGAGAGGGCACTTGACCTAGCACTCCGCTCCCTTCCTGGTGGCTGGCCTGCTTAGGTCCTTCCAAGTAACTGTCAGGAGGTCAGGGATGACAGCCTGGAGCCAGTGCCCACGACATTCTGGGCAGCAAGGAAATCACTGTGGGCTGCTCTATACTAGAGTTGCAGAGGGCAGAGCTCTTGATTGCCACCTGGCTTGGGCGGGCTCTTCCTAGGTGATACTGACCAAACAAATGAGCTAGGAGCTTTTCCCAAACCATCTTCCCTAGCTTGGGTACCAGGTGGGATCTACAAGGCTGGCTTGGAGCACACTGTTGCCTGCTGCTGCCTGCACATATTATTTTACCAGGTTTTAAAAAAAAATTTTCCTTCTTCGGCACTGGGCATTTATCTATCACAGATGAGATAAGGAAGATGGGGTTGCAGGAGGTTTGCAGCTGGTAATTGGAGGGCAGCTCAGCCTCTGCTTGGAGCAGCTGCGTGAGTTCTGCAGTATGCTGTGTTCTGAGGCACCGGCTGAAACAATATAGGAAGAGAATTGCAGGTTACCGTTCAGGGCAGCAGGCAGAGCATCTGTAGCCTCCACTACCCCAAGGCTTCATTTCCCTCTTTACCCCTGGCCCAGAGGCCTAGGGATCAATCGTCCTTGGCTGTTGGAGGTTTTGTGTCTCCACCCTCTCAGCAGGATGACTTTAGCTTCTGAGCTTTCTTTACCAAGTTCTCCTGGATGGATGACATTGGGGTAGAGTCTAATGAGTTGGCCAGTGAAGGATTCTTTCCCCAGCAAACTCCAGGCTCTGGCTTGTCTTTAGTGGCAGCTTCAAGGAAAGCTCTGAAAAGGTGTCTCTGTGATGCCCTCCTAACTGAAGCAGTGAGGGAGGAAGGGTGCTCAGGAAGCTAAGAAAACTTACCACTGCGTCATTTCATGAGGATGGGTCCTTAAGGAGCCCCTTCATCTGTTGGTGGACCCTGGTGTCTAGCACATTCCACATTCATGAACTTTGGGAGTGAGTGCCTTGGTGACTGACCATCACACGAGGGCAGAGATGCATCTCCAGGAGCAGCTCTCTGTAACTGAGGGGCATGCACCTGTGCAGAGCTGACCAGGTGCGGAGCTAAATCAAATCTCTATGTGTATCGCGAGCCCACACTGGGACAGCATCTGTTAGGGGGCAGCCTTGCCGGGTTTGTACATACATTCCGGGGTAGGGGCCTGTGGAGTGGAAATGTTAGGCAGAAGAAACAGAGATACAAAAGCAAAGAACAGAGACATACTTATTTTCCATAAGCTTTATATATACCCTAACCCGAAAGTCAGGAAAAAGGCACGACTTCTTTACCATGATACAAACAAGGAGCAAACAAAGTAACTATTCTTCAATGCCCAAAACATAAAGTAAATATATCCTGAATTAAGTATTCTGTTGTTTTAGGCTGGACATGCAGTGACCACACCTTATGTAGCCACATCCTGGGTCAAACCTCCTATCATCACCTTGAAGGAACAAGGGTAGGTCTGAACTCTCTGATCTTTGGTCAAGACCGGATCCACATCCATGGGTCCTGATACACATGTTTTCCTTTCTCACCTCCTTCTGTACCCACACTTTCTCTCCAGGCTTCTGTTGCTTTTTTTTTTTGGCATTGTCTCTCCTGTTCTTTAGATTCTGTTATCTGTCTAGGCCATCCATCTTCCTTGATTTGAGGACAGACCTGGGGTGAGGGTGGGGGGGTTCTTCTAGCCCTCATTGCTCAGGGCTCCTGGACTTTCACCTGCTGTAAGAGGCAGAAATATGCCATGGTCAGTAAGGCATTGTCAGGATGAATGGGAGAGTCTGGGGCCCCATTTGCAGGAGCAGGACGTATGTAAGGCCAGGTGACTAATCCTGCAGCTTCCCCAAGACCAGAAGCAAGCCTGTCCTGTAGAAAGAGGCAAGTGCAAAGTCTCTCAAAGGGGAGTTGATGGGCAGACAGTGGGATTACCTGCTATTAAGCCTTAGGTTTGACAGTGTCTCTCTTCCAGGAGAGCCAGCAGTGGGTTTGTTTCTTTCGTCTTCCTGAATAAGGCAAACCCTACAAACAGCAGCTGGGGTTCCATCATGAGTGTGTGTGTGTGTGTGTGTGTGTGTGTGTGTGTAGGCCCATGTGTCTCTTTGTTTGGTTTGAGCTGTGCACATCCCCCTCTTCTAACAATGTACTTAGCAACCTGAGAAACCTTACCTGCCTGTACTGTGCATGCACACCCCACCCTGAAAAATGGTACACATTTCTCTTCCCCTTAACAACCACCAAACTTTTCTTTAAATATGTTCCCAGCACATCCTGGTTTGGTAGGAAGGCTGATCTGGCTGGTCTAGACTGGTTTTGGGTGCATTTGTAAGAGGGTGAAATTGCTCACTTAAGTGAACATTTTCAGAGAATCTCCTGTTTGCCACCTTATACCTATACATAATTGGACATATATGTGATTAAAATCAGATGCTTCATGGGAGGGGGCAAGAGCAGTCAATGACTATTTGATCTAACCTATCAAATCAAAATGGAGAACTTCCCTCACCAAACCCCTCCTTCTCTTAAGCTCCCAAACAGCAATCCCAGCTCCTAAGTGTCTTCGCACTTGGGCCAGGCCCTCTTGTGTTTTCTGACTTGTTCTTACTTGACACTTTTGCAGATCAAAAGCTCTTTTATTTTAATTCTGTGAACAAGAGGCCAAGAACCTGCAAACACCCAGCGCATGTTACCAGTAATCCTATTACACAGACTACATATGTATATATACATTTATATACATACATATATACATTATGAGAGAGAAGAGGAGGGAGGGAAGAAGAAAAAGAAGGGAAGGAGGGATGGGTGAATGGATGGATAGATGATAGATAATGTAATGGATATTATGTAAAGATGGGGAGCCTGGATTCAGTTGTATGTCAAGACTTTTAGAAAGTCATCCAGAGCCCTTTAGACGGGCCGGAAGAATGGTGACAGGCTGACTCCCAGCCTGTCATTTTGGCCATGTGTGAGGGCCTATGTAGCTTAACTTGCAATCATTCCACCCTCTGCCCTCTACCTAGGAAACTTTTGGGGCCAATGTTAAATGACATCTTCAAGTTCTTTCAGTCCTGCAGATCCTGGTTCTGTCCCCCTTGTGGGTCTGGTGTAACTTAACATCTTCGTAAGTGTCTGCTTCCTGCCTTTAAAAAAAGGTGCTAAGAACCCCATGGACTGTTCTGGAAGCTAGAGGAGACCTTGCAGAAGGAAACTCTGTGACCTTGGAGCTTCAAGGCCTTTCTGTGCTTCCTTCTCTGCTCTGGGCAGAGGGGCCACCTACCTGAAGCTGAGTCTCATGGAACATCACCTTGAATGACATGTGGGCCATCACACCGTGATGCAATCAGACAGATTTTGGGACCTGAACTTGGGACCTGAATGTGTTCATGACTTCATGAATATCACTGAAAATGCATGTTTTTTAGAAAATGTTTTTCCTTTTTCTTTTCTTTTCTTTCTTTTTTTTAAAACAGGACAGGTCTTTAAAACTCACACCCTCCTGGAGCAGGAGTAACATGTCTGTTGGGGTTTAAGCAGGCTGGGGCTGTCCCCTAGTCACCAGCTGCATAAATACAAGGTTGCTCCTGGTGTTAGGGCAAAAGCAAGGAGCCTAGAGGCAGATGAACTGGACTCAGGCTCCCGTTCTACACCTGTGTGACTTGAGGCAAGTTACTTGGCCTTCTGGGTCTTGGTTCTTTGCCTGTAAACATATGTATGCTCTGTCTATTTCACCTGCCTGGCTTAGGAGACACTGCTTTTAAGAGTTTTGACCAGATGTCTGTATATCTGGCTGCTATATTGACCTTAGTGTAGTCCACACATGCCGTCCTGAGGTTCTGGAGGTCAGAAATCTGTTGAGCTGAGGATCACATCTGTAGGACCAAGCTCCCCCAGAGTCTGCTGGCTTGCATGCCCGGCTCCTCCTTGCTAATGGAGAGCACCGCTCCCAGCTTCGCTTCCTTCCTCATGTCCCCTCCCTGTAACAAGAGGGTCCTGCTTCGTTGGGGTTACTGTCCCGCCCAGTACCCCACTGCCGGCAAGCCCCAGAGAAAATCACACAGAGAGTCTACATTAGGTTATTAACTGATTGGCCCATTATCTCAGGCTTCTTACCAGCTATTGTAACTTATATTAACCCATCTATGTTAGCCACATGGCTCGGTACCTTTTCTCAGCTGGGCAGCTTACATTGTTGCCTCCTTGGTGGTCTGTGCAGGAATGCCAGGGAAGCTTCCTGCTTCCCAGACTTTCTCCTCGCCCTGCCTCTACTTCCTGTCTGGTTGACCTGCCTATACTTCCTACCTGGCCAATCAGCATTTATTTAAAACATGATTGACTGAACAGACAAGACAAGTCTCCTGCACCACCTCCTGAGACTCCAAGCCTCCCATCCCTCATATGAGCCACTGTAGGCTCCCATGGAATTCCACAGTCTTGGATACTCTCCTGATTCCAGATCACTAACTAAATACCATCTGCAAAGTTCCCTTTATCACTTAAGGTACCATGTTCCCTAAAAATTAGAACATGGCTGTCTCTAGGAGGGTGGTTGTGGGGAAATACTACCCCGCCATCCCCCAGATGGGAAGAGGCTGCTGCCGCTAAGAAAGGAAATGGAGCATGGGTGACAGCAACACGCTAGCCCCGCGTCTTTTCAACCATTGCATAGACTTTGGCTGAGTACCCACTGTGTGCCAGTTAAATCTCTGTTCCCAGAGAATTAATGCGTGAATGATGGACTTGGATAGTAAATACATTAATATTGCAGATATGACAAAGTTAAGAGGAAAGTCAAGCTGGGGGGGGCAGTGTTGGGTGAAAAAGGGAGCATTCCGGGGCACAGCCTAGAATGAAGGACAGGGGCAAGAGAGCCATGTAGCCATGTAGCCAGTAGCAGGTGCTACTGTTGTATTGACCCCCCCAAAAGTTACATTCTGCCCTGATGCTGGCCCATGAATGTCATCTGTCAGAAAATAGCATCTCTGTAGATGTAATTAAAGGGTCAGATAAGATGACGGAGGACACCCAAACCCAATCAGGATTGAATCCTTGAGCTAGTTTTTGTATAGAAAAGATGAGCACATTGCTTGGCCCTGATCTATGCAGCTTTTCTCTGTTGTCGTAAACAAATAAACAATTACAACAGCCAGTCTTGGTCATTCACTGTCAGACACATGGTGAACACACCTCGTTTCTTCTCTCACAGCTCTGTGAAGTGTTTTTTTCTTGGTCTTTATTTTATTTTTATTTTTTGGTTTTTGAAAGAGGATTTCTCAGTAGCTATGGAACCAGTCCTGGTACTCACTCTGTAAACCAGGCTGGCCTCGAACTCAAAGAGATCTGCCTGCCCACCTGCCTCTGCCTCCCACGTAGTGCTGGGATTAAAGGCGTGAGCCACCACCACTCAGCTTTTTTTGTTTGTTTGTTTTGGAAGTGTTTTTTTAATTCTCCATTTCACAGGCAAGAAAACTGAGACTCAACGACTCAAAATGATAATTGTCTCCACCCAGCTACTCGACTGGATTTCTGAGGCTTGAGCCCACATTATTTCTGCATCCAGGATTATGCTATTAATCTCAACACATCCCTGTTCCACCCTGGAGCAGCTTGAAGGTAGGGACTCTTTCCCCACTCGAATGTTTTGGTATCCAGTCTTTCACATAACGGTCAGTTAAAACATATTGATCTTTGCATTTGCTAATGAGCTCTTAAGTCTTGACGAGAGAGTTTAGTTCAATCAGAACTTTTGACAAATCTCAGACCAATTTTCCCTACTCTGTTGATTTATTTATTCTGTAAACATTTGTGCAGAGTCCCTGTGTGCCTGGGCTAGGCTGTGGTGATTTCTTTTTTTTTTTTTGTTTCCTTTCCTTTTCTTTCTTTCCTCCTCCTCCTCCTCCTCCTCCTCCTCCTCCT
>JAQHUG010000086.1:6504344-6551406 GCA_028555095.1 Dicrostonyx torquatus | reverse complement strand
TTTTTTTTTTTGGTTCCACCCCGAACAGACTCACTATATCTGCAGTTTGACTAAGGTGATGTTTTCATTGGTCTTAGAGTACACCACCTAAACTGTCCTCCTATAGGATAGCCTCATGGTGATCCCAAATAGAGAGCTAGAAGCCTGCCTCTTCCACAGGGACTCATGCTTTGGTTCCTCCCACTTGTGGCTTTGGTACATTTACATGGCTTTGGATCAATTAGACTCCCCTGGTGGCTATCATTTCTTCCTCCTAGGTGAACAGGGTGCCTTCCTGGCCATTAAGATGTTGCCGGTACCATCTGATCATAAGGTTTGGTTGAAAAGTCTTTCTTTTAAATGCATAATCTTTTTCCTACTTCTGTCACTACTGATATCAGATTGCAAGAGCCATCAAGTTGGCCATATTCTGGGTGTCTTCAGTGGCCTTAGATCAATTGGTCTAAGCATCTTGGTTAATGACTAGAAAAGCTAGCCTGTGTCTGAGTTAGGCTGTGTGGGCAGAACATACATGTTTGGTGGTGATGAGTGCTGAGGAATGGGGTGTGAGAGCTTCCTTGAGGTAACCAAAGAGAAAGCAACTCAAATGATGAGCTGTTGTTTCTTGCCCTTCTGCAGCAGTGAAAGAGTGACAATGCTCAGGCTGCACAGTCTCTCCCTAGGACCGCAAATTATAAATGGTAAAACTCCTCCAAAGCGCAGTTGAGCATCGTGCGCTGAACCTTGAACAAGCTTGTGGCCTTTTATCTAGCAATTGCTTCTCCAGGATGGAAGTTGGTTAAATCCTAGACGAAAGAGCTTTAGATGTGAGGTTGCTTACCAGTCGCTATAGTAGCAGAGCTTTGGAAAGACTAAGTGTCCAACAATTGGGCAAGTGGTTAAGTAACGTCTGCCAATTCGATAGAATGGTGTGCATCCATTTAAAATGATACTCGTATGCATTCTTGTTGCTAGGGAAACATAACCATCATGACACTTGCTTTTGTTATGGGTCAGGCTCTGTTCTGAGGGTTCCCAAGAAATGACTCAGCTAACCCTAGCAGCTTTTCCATACAGGCGCAGTGTCTGTCACAGATGGGGAAATGGCCACCCACTAAGGTGACAATTCAGGACTTGCGTTTGTAGCATTGTGGATCTTGGACCCCAACTATTTCTTGATCATTTACCACTCTGTGTCTTACTGTGACTACAGAAGTAGAAAAACACAAAACTCTGTCCGGTCAGTTTCAGCTTTTCAGGGAAAGAAGTCTGTTACCCACTGAGAAAGAGCAGGAAAGGACTGAGGAGACCACTTTGTTGGTACTGTTTGCTGGGTAGGCACACAGACCTCATTCAGTTTCCAGTACCCTCACAAAAAACCAAGCATGGCGACATGGATTTGAAACCCTAGTGCTGGCGAAGTGGTGACAGGGGGATTCCTGGAGTTTACTGGTCAGATAGTACTGCCAAAGTGTGGGGCTTCAGCTTCAGAGACCCAGTGTCGACAACTAAGGTGGGGAGTAGTAGAGATGTTACCTGACGTTGACCTCTGACCTTTACATGCATTCACACTCACTTGAATGTGTACTCTGCACACACACTCGCATGCACACTCACAGTCACACACAGACATACACAAAGCTATCCACACAGTTACACACACATACAGCTCCCCAAGCCACACACAAGCACACACACATACAACTGCATACAGAGCCACACTCACACACAGCCATACATATATACACTTGCACACACAGCTATGCACACATATATATACACATACACATAGCTACACACATAGTCCCCCATAGCCACACATACACATACATACAGAGCTGCATACACAGCCACACACATAGCCATGCGTACACACACATATGCACACAGCCACATATAGTCCCCCCACATATACATACACAGCCACACATATATACATATGCATCCATGCATATATACACACACAGCTAAACACAACATACATACACAGCTACATATACGTACATAATCAGACATACAAACACATACACTGTTACACATACACACAGAGCTACAAGCACAACCACACACAAACAGTCATACATACAGCCACAGCCACATACATAGCTATACACACACACACACACACACACACACACACACAGTTATACATACAAAGGAAAAACAAGACAAGAAAATCCTCATTTTTCTCATTGCTACTGTCTGTAATGGTGGGCCCTGAGTAGCTCAGGTTAAGGGACATTATCTTCTAATTTTGGCCATCTTTTTTTTTTTAAAGATTTATTTATTTATTATGTATACAGTGTTCTATCTGCATGTATGACTCCAGGCCAGAAGAGGGCACCAGATCTCATTACAGATGGTTGTGAGCCACCATGTGGTTGCTGGGAATTGAACTCAGAACCTCTGGAAAAGCAGTCAGTGCTCTTAGCCTCTGAGCCATCTCTCCAGCCCCCATAATTTTGGCCATCTTATAGTGGCTATTGTAGCTATTCTCATGGTCATCTTTTGTCATAAAAACCGAAAACCAAAAGCCAAAAACTAAACAAAAAAACAAAAAAAGTTTCCTTCCTGAGTACCCAGCCCTTGCCAATATTTAAACTAGTAGTATGGGGCAGATCCACTGAGAGCCTTCCTCATTTTTCTCTTCCCCATTAAGACTGACATAAATGAAGACTGTCAGATACGGGGTTTCCTTAACCATTTCCTCCTAAAGATAAAAGCTACTTCAGGAATCTGAGATGGTGGCCCATCCGGTAAAATGCTTGTGTTACAGGCACAAGAACTTGTGTTCGAATCCCCAGCGCCAACATAAGAGCTGAGCCGGTGGGTCAGTGCTGGGTGGGGGAGGGGCGGATACAGGGGCTTACTGGCTAGTCAGTCTAGCTACAGCCCAGCCTAGATGAAGTGGCGTGCACAGGCACCTGAACATACTTATGCATTGCACACACGTGTACACCACATGCACAAGAATGTTGTAAAAAAGCTGCAAGAAACCTGGCTGAGGACAGCCTTGCAGAACCTCAGATGCTCTGCCATGCCCTCGTCCCAACTGTTTTACCAAATGCATCTTTTCTTGGCCCTCTATCCATTGGGCCCCTTTTCGGTGGTGAGCTAATGGGATGGATTTGGAAACATCGTCCTCTTTGTAGGGCGAGCAGGAAGGAAAGGCCCAGGAGTGTCTGTACAGGTGGCAAGAGAGCCGGTTACCATGCTCCTGGCTGTTCATTTCCTCTGAAGTGAAAAATCAAAAGAACCCGAACGCCTGGTCCCTGCTGCAGTGCACTGGCGGTTATCAGGCCTGAGGTGTGAATTCTCTTGAGAGGCTGGTTTTGGACCCTCTTTCCTCTAGGATCTCATAGAAATACGTCATTGGGGTTACAGAGGGGCCTGAAGGTTGTGTAGGGAATTGACTGGTCTTCCCTTCCTTTTTCTTAGTGACAGACTGCTTCAAGAGAATCTCACTCTTGCAGCAGGGCCAGAACCATGATGCTGACTGTGAGGGCTCCAGCTTCTTATAGGTAGGGACTTGCTTTACGTAGGGAAGTTTCTTGATGGGCCCCTTGCGGGGAAGACTCGATCCCATGGATTGCGATCTGCAGGGAGGCAGAGGTAAAGAAGGATTGCTTTTGCTCAGAGATAGCAACTTTTGGGATGGAGGTGGGGCAGGGGCAGGGACAGGAGTAAGGCCTTGGGTACCGAGACAGCTAGAAAAATTATTCTGAGGAGACATCCAGTGCTCCATTTCAAGGTCTTTGTGCTGCTGTGATGTCCAGCATTAGCATCATCACGCTGCCATGTCCTCTTAAAAGAGTCACCCATCTCTTTAAGACTACATTTGACTGGCAGTTGGAAGCCACCAGGAAGGCATGGTGGTCCTGGGCTCCTTTGCAGATAGGTCCATTCTTTCCCCTTCCTGGACCCTGATCTTCATGGCAGGTGGATGGACTTAGCCTGTGAGAAGCATTTCCAAGAGGTTGTAAGGGTTAGAAGGCAGAAACTGGAACAGTCCCTCTAGAACTTTGCCTGGTAGAGTTTCAGGGCAGATTTTTTTTTTTTTTGGCAGTTCTTTTTTTCTTTGAGACAGGTTGTCACTGGGTAGTCTTGTCTTGCCTAGAACTCACTGTGTAGACCAGGCTGGCCTTGAACTTACAGAGATCTGCCTGCCTTTGCCTTCGGAATGCTGGAACTAAAGGTCTGTGACCTGGTGGTTGGCTCAGGCAGTTTTTGTGTCTCTTCTTGCTTCCAGCTTCTGATATAGGGATCTAACTTCCAATGAGTGACCACAGGCACAGCCTCCAGTAACATCACCTCTTTCTTTTGTCCCTGCAGCCCTGAGATGGTAGCTTCCTGCTGTTCCTGACTGTGTTATATCAAAGTCTCCAGGTTGCTTTAACAGCTCTCTTATCAGCTTTGAAATTAGTCTGAATATTCCAGACTGCTAGGAAACACATACACACACACACACACACACACACACACACACACACACACACAGAGAGAGAGAGAGAGAGAGAGAGAGAGAGAGAAGGGGGGTTCCATACAATTGCATACAATTGCAGGTGCTGGAGAGAGACCCCAGTTCTGCAACAGGCTGAAGACTAACTATCTAATGGGACGACTGCTGCCTTGTGAGTCTCGGAGCCCTAGAACCAGGAGCCCCAGTGGTGTAAATGGATCTTGGTTTAAGTCCAAAGGCTGAAGGTCAACTTCCAACCTGCAGACCTGCAGGCTTTCACACACAGAGAGTGTATCTCCCTTTCCCTGACAAATTTTCTATTTCTTGTCACTCTGACCAAAATAACGTGAGGGAGGGAGGGCATGTTTAACTGATAGTTTCAGGTGGGTTATGTGTGGGGTTAATCTTGGTGTGGAAGGCACTGTGGGTCCATCTGTCTGTGGTGGCAGAGACTGTGGACTAGGAAGTCCATGGCCAGAAGCAGGGGCAGATCCGACCTTTAAAGCCTGTCTCTAGTGATCTGCATCTGTTAGCCAGAACCCACTTCTAAAGGCTCCATAGCCTTTAAAACAATGCCACATTTTGAGGATGGAGCACTTAAAACAAGAACATGTGGGTACCATTCCAGACTGAAACCTTAGCAACCAACCACCCTTTTGTTCTATGAGGGCCATATTGTGGAGGGTAACATATTTTACTTGGTATACTGAATCAAATGCCAATTTCATTCAGGGAAAACAATCTCATAGACACATCAAAACATCATTTAACCACATATCAGAGCACTCCATGATCCAGTCCATTAGATACGTGAAATTAAACTTGAGATTTACTTGTTCTTTAAGTTTGGTCCATTCCAATGATGTCTGCTTCCCTGGTTGGACTCTGTCTGATTCAGGGATGAGAGAAAGTTTGCCTGTGAAGGGATGGCTAAATAGACAAATGCCAAATTCAGTGATATTTCTCAAATATCTCATGAGTAACCAGTGATTGAGTGATGATGCAAGTTATGAACCCATTTGCAATGAGTAGTAACATGTCAATGTGTATCTTATGGACTTACTGTTCATATCTAAATTAAGGTCTACTTTCAAATATAGCTATAAATTCTGGAAGTATTATAAAATGAGCTGTTAATATAAAAATTTTAATAATTGCTAGAATTATGAACTATTGCAAGAATAAACTATTGCAATAATTAATTTTGTTGATGAAAGTTAATTTTATTTATTCAGTCATCTTCAAATATTTTCAGTCAACAAATAAATGGCGAGATAGATAACAGTTAACATTCAAATATTTAGAGAATAAACTAGATAGCTTTAGGAAGAATATTATTTCCTTTCTGAGACAAGCAATATTTATAATTTTAAATAATAATGCAGAACAAAATAAAAGGAATTAGATTGTATCATGATTACAATATTTGTGGAACCTGCATTCATAACATTAAACAAAACAAGCTTTAATAACTGCATTTAATTTTTAGCCATTTAATCTTATCTAGGAATTCTATCTAGGTCATGAGAATTCCAAGAAAAAAATATTTGAATTTTTTGATATCCTGAGAGAATGAATTGTAAGTGAAATATTATTGCCTTTGCTGCTTCAAACCAAGAGGAAAAATCTCCCAGCTTGTGTGTCATATTCACAGGGAATCTGATCCAGACGCAATAAGCGTACAAAGCATAAAGAATTAGAGAAAGAGGAGGTGACCCAGATAATTGTTTCTTCACAGATTTGAGCTGAGAGGTGCCAGGACCACCCTCACTGCTGACAGCCCTGAGGGATTCTTGTTCCTGCCTCAAGACAACGCCTCCTCCAGAAGTAATAGCAGAAACCCAGAGGTAAGTTTAAATAATAATAATTAATGTGTTTTTGTTTTGTTTTGTTTCTTGAGACAGGGTCTCATGTAGCCCAGGACAGCCCAGACTCACTGTGTGTGCACCTGAGGATGTCCTTGAACCACTAACCTGCTTCCACTTCTCAAGGGCTGGCATAAGGCTGTGCCATTGTGCCCAGGTAGCCATAACAAATATGTAAAATAAAATGCGAGAATTATTCCTGGCCGGAGTCCTCCTCCCTAGTCCCAGCTGTCCTCACTGGCACAGCAGTATCCTTTTAGCCTAGAAGGACACCCACCCAATAGGAACTCTTCCACTATTTCACCCTGCCCCTGCTAGGCAGAGTTCCCCGCCATCCGTCGGGATCACAGAGCAGCAGCTGGAAGAGATGTGAAACCCTAGCAGGCTGAGGCCTTCTGAGACTTGAGCCCATGGCCCCCAAACAAATTGTGAAGGCTTTATTGGTTCAATAAATTTGTTTGCCACTGACTAGGGACCAGCAATTACAATCCACATCCCTCTCCTCTTCCTTAATCTAATCGCCTCGACCTATGAGATCATCAGCATCTGTTTTCTCCTTTTCCAGAAGAGAAAGCAAAGCTCACCCAGCCCAAGTAATTTGTCACTTGCCCCAAATTGTAGGGCTGGTAAATGGCAGACTTTGGTCTTAAACTGTGGTCCTGCTAAGTGCAGTGCACACGCGCCCCTCCCAGCTCTGGCAGCAGGCCTTCTCCTAGGATGTTCAAGGCCATGAACCCCAGCTCCCCTTTTCTACTGAGGAAGAAAGGAGGAGGCTCAAGGTGAACACCCAGAAGATCAGCATCACTGGAGGTTAATTTCGAGTCTGAGGAGGTGTAGACAGCCAAGTCGTATCAAAACAATATCTGCTGTGTCCCTTCTCCAGCATCGTGCTTGGGATCCGTGGAGCTAGATCCTGCAGGCTTTGGGAGCCCTCCACAAGTCACTGAAAAACAGTCTGTTTGTTGCCAGTTGGAGAGGCGAAAGCTGGTTGCTTTTTAATTTACCTTGTGAAATGGCCGCCGCTGGGCATGCGCAGGCTATGTATGGCCACGAGAACACAGGGCCGAGAGCCAGGCACTTTGGCCTGATCCCTGTTCTGGATATAGCATGGGTGTTTGAGACCACTGCCTGGAAACAACTTAGCAGAAACTCTCCGAGCATTGTCAAGCGTGCTTAGGAGCTGGCTCTTTGCTTCGAGGCATTTTAATTACTCAGCGAAGTGGCAGCAGGGGAGGCTTGGAGACATCAATAGTTTGCCTGGAATGAAATGGCCCAGATGTTGCTGCCGCCTCCAGTTCCTCTCTGCCCTGAAATGTCCGGCTAACGCTCCAGAGTGCTGCTGTCCAGTAGAAACATAACAGGAGCCACACACCTCCCTTTAAACTTCTCCAGCAGCTAGATTGAGAAAGCTAAGGGATTTCGGAGGATTAATCTCAACAATATATTTTGCCTGCTCTAATATAGTCGTTTCCTAGAGTTCATGGTGGATATCTTCCACGGCACCCCCAGGTACAGAAATCCGGGCTGCTCACGTTCTGTATAAAATCGCACATAACCTACATCACGTGCTTTAAATAATCTCAAGATTATTTATAATACCTAATAATTGTGTTATGTTATGTAAGTGGTTGAGATTCTGTGTTGTTTAAGGAATAGGTAGATACATCTTCTTGGTATGGAACCCTGGGCTTCATGTGTAATGCTGAGCTACACCCTTCCCCAGGCTGTTTAGAGAATGTTGGCCCCAAGAGCAACGGACCTCTGTATGGTCCTCTCGGTAGCACAGCGCTTTCCATCATTCTTCTTTGCTCAGAGGCTTTCAGTAACTCCTCTTGTAGGCTATTGGAACCGACCGTGTTTGGCAGCAATTCGTGCACCTTCCTGCCTCCCTCTCCAACAGAAAGGAAGAGTTCTTAAGAGTGTTGGGTAGGGCATTATTGCATACCTATCATGCCCAAGTTTTAAGACCTTGGGTTCCTTGAGCTATGTTAATTTTAGTTTCTGCTGCCCTACCACAGCTTCCTGGGATGGAAGGACGCGCAGGCATTGTGTATGGCTTTACATGATTCTCTGATTTCATTGTTGGGACAGTTGCAAAACGGTGGTATTTAAGCAATGGAGAATGGGAGCTCGGTGCAAAAAAATTCAGTCCAAGTCTGCTGATTCCATGTTTTGGGGGCAGCTGCCTTGTGCTGGGCTCACACTTAGTGTAGGATCTCAGAAAGTCTGCGTTAATCCTAAGTTTTGAACCACTGCGTCTCATTCTTCCTTTGGATCAACAGTAGGCAGATGGAAGCCGCACAGGACAGAGCTGCCTCCTGACTCCTTTCCCTTTCTGATCCCAGCTTGGGCTTGTCAGAGTGTTGATCATTGTCTTTTTGAGCAGCTGGGTAGAGCGGAACCAGCTCTCTAGGAAGCTAGGCAGCAAATTGGAAGGGCAAGTGTGATAAATGTCTTCGTGCTGCCACACTCTCTCCCATGATGCTGATGCTGGTGATCTGCCCTTGGGCTTCCCTAGACATGGCTATATTTATGAGATGCGTGATCCACCCTCACTTACCGCCAGAGAGTACGATGTGCCTGGTACCGTATTGAGAGCACAGTGAAAATAAAGATGTACTACTAATGATATGTCAATTAGTATTACAGGATAAAGAAAGAAAAAGACTGACGTACATCCTCTCGGTGATTTCTTTCTAATTAGCCAAATAAATATGCAAGCCTCCCACTCGGGTGTGTGTTTGTTTGCTTTAGAACGCTGTAATTACATCCCCACCCACAGCTTTAGAAGCTTCTGGGAACCGGAAGCTTCCACACATGGGCTTTGGCTAAGAGGAAGTGAGCCAGCCAATTTGAACTGGGCTGAAACTTTCTCCTGCCCACTGGTGTAAGTTCCTGGGGTACGGGAGATGAACTGATTAATTTCTGTCACCTGGACACAAACTAGAGTCACCTGGGAAGAAGAACCCTCAACCGAAGAAGTGTCTCCATCAGATTGGCCTGTACGTATGTCTGTGGGGGCATTTTTATTTTTTTTGGATTGCTGATTGATGGAGGATGGCCCAGACTACTTTGGGTACTGTCATCCCTGGGTAGGCAGACCTGGGTGGTATAAGAAAGGTATCTGAGCAAGCTGTGGGAAACAAGCCACTGTGTAGTGTTTCGCTGTGATTTTTGCTCCAGTTCCTGCCTTGTCCTCCCTAAGTGATGGGTTGTAACTTGGGAGTTGTACGATTAGATGAACCCTTTCTTCTTCAAGTTGGATTTTTCTTCTAATGTTTGTTTATTAGTTAATTAATCAATTAATGTATTTATTTATGTGTATGTGTCCTAGTGTACGTGTGTATGTGTTATATGTGTGTGCAGGAGCCTGTGGAAGTCAGAAGAGCCATGGAATCTCCTGGAGCTGGAGTTATAGATGTTTGTAAGCCGCTGTGTGGGTGCTGGGAACTGAACCCTAGTCCTCTGCAAGAGCAGTCAGTGCTCTTAACTACTGAGTCACACTCCTCCTTCCCACACTGATTTTGTCCAGTATTCTATGACAACAAAAGGCACATGAGAAGCTGGGCGGTGGTGGCGCACGCCTTTAATCCCAGCACTCGGGAGGCAGAGGCAGGTGGATCTCTGTGAATTCGAGACCAGCCTGGTCTACAAGAGCTAGTTCCAGTGCAAGCTCCAAAGCCACAGAGAAACCCTGTCTCGAAAAACAAAACAAAACAAAAAACAAACAAACAAAAGGCACATGAGAATGTCTGCCATCGTTTAATGTTTTCTGTGGCTCCCTTGATCTTGCTGGTAAGGATACCGAATCCACTCTGTACAGAGGACAGTGAACTAGGAAAGGACCCCAGAGAGATGAATTAGGTACAACTTTGAGCAAAGCTCGAAATCGCCAGCCCCTACTTTCCCTTTTGCTGGATGGAGGATGGCCTAGCCATCCTGGTCCCAAGGCAGCATCCATTCTCACTACTACTGACCACATGCTCCATCTCTGCTGGTTGTCCACAACTCCTAGGTTCTTCAATAATACCACTTCAATTTATGCTTAGTTTGTAACCATTTCTTCCATTTTTGGGGTGTTAGTTTATATTTTGAGAAATGCACCTCTCCATACAGCTATACCATGAAGAGCGTAGAATGTGTAGATGGCTAGTAAATACCGGCCCACAGGTTGGCGATGTGTCATGAGAGAACTCGTTATCAAAAAGCTGTTCAATAAAAGAGATAGAGAGACAGCCAGTTCAATGAGCAGGGGCCATTAAGATGAATAATCTGTAGTCATAAGACCAACTTCGGGGTCTTAATCTTTCCTTCTGCTAAATGCATAGCCTGAACAATGTTTAACCTTTCTTGTTCTGAAATAGGCCTAGTCTGTTTTTGTGGGCTTAAAATTTTTATTATTTATTGTGTGTGCATGAGTTGTGTGTGTGTGTGTGTGTGTGTGTGTGTGGTGCATGTGTGTGCGCATGTGCATGTGTTATACATGTGACACAGTCTGAGGATGGAGGTCATCCCCATTTGTTCTTTTACTGTTCGCATGGGTTCTGGGGACGGACCTCAGTGGTCAGGATCTCGCAGTAAGTGCTTTGCCTACTGAGCCGCCCACTGGCCCCTGGTGGACTGTTTTGAAGGGCCATGATTCTGAAGGCTGGATGACACACAATGCACATGGAAAGAACTGGGGAATGGCATCTTCTGCAGAAAACAAGGGGCTGGTTTGATGGATCAGAATTCTAAGAAGCAGGTCTTCGTCCCATGAGAAACTCAGGAGATAATTTCAGAAAGGCCAGGCCGTGCTCAAGAGTGCACAGACAGCATGGGCTAGCACCCAGGGTTTAGCCTCAAGGTTATGACTTCTTTCCACAGCAGCCTGTTCATGGGCCCGGCTCAAGCCTTGGCCTGCAGTGTGTCTGTTCCACGTTCTCTTCTGTATCTTGTTGCAGCCTCAGATAGTTTACTCACATAAGGTAACCATTGACCTTATCTAATAAAAGGAATCAGGATCCAAGGAATCTATTTAACTCAGTATTAAAGATCATTTCCTGTTATTCTCTCCCCTGTAGCAAAATTAGCTGTTAACTCTCGTGTTAGCACATCCCAGTCAGTCTTACTAGGAAATGAGGAGAAAATCAGTTCAGTGATATGTGGGCTGAGCCCAGGGAATTCCCCATCCTTGGTGCATATTAACATTATGCCTTAGAAGTTAAGGGAATGTTCTGTTAAGTGGAAAAAGAGTTGCAGAAAATTTACTTTCAAAAGTCAAGTTAAAAGTTCCTTTTTTTTTTCCCAAGTCAAATTAATTTTTGTCTCAGGGCAAGAAAAAGTAAATTAAAAAATCACAGACTGCCTCCTCCTCCCAGGCCCCATCTCCTCCTGGGTTTCTATCCCTCTTGGATGGAGTTCCAGGTTTCACTGGCCCAGTTTGGGCCTTCGAAAATCCCCAGCCTCATCAGGTTCTACTCTAGGGAGCCTCTGACCATGGCAAGGTGAGGAAGCCCGCCCTTCTTCCTGTCTCACCTTCCAGAATCTTCTCCTCCACCTGAACATGTGTACTGTAATGTGCAGTAGGCTCAACATCTGGGCCTCTGGTTTTGGGATGCTGGCCACTCCTCTCTTTTCTGAGCAGCAAGGTATGCCCAGCTGCGGGAGGGCAAGCAAGAGGTTGGAAGTTTGTCTAAAACACTGGTGGTGAAGAGTCCACATTTGCACTGGAAGAGTGTGGTTACAGGGACTACTCAGAGCCAAGGAGCCACTAGATTTAGAACAGATGGTCATGGGGTATTGTTTAGTCTCCCAGTGGCCATAATATCACCTGCTTGTTGGGTTCCGATCTCCTTACATGGACCTTTGCCAGCTCTGGGGTTCTGGTGAGGTTGCAGGAGTGACCTGGAGGCTTTGCCACTGCTGGCTCCAAGGTTTTGGGGGAACCTGAGTTTCTGTGCTTGGCCAGGAGCCCTGGATATAGGCTACCCCATTTGGTGTCTGTGTGGTAGGAACACAACTAGACTCCTAACACATCTGCTGTGGGACTTGCATCTTTTTCAATCTGGCCATTTTCATGAACACTAGAGATGGAAAAGTCCCACAAAGTCGGAACATTCTGTGATCCAGGAGCTCAGAAGGGAGCTAACTTGTGCTCACGTGTTCAGAGGTTTCTCAATTTTAGCACTGAAGTCCTGGACTCTGGAAAACCCCGTGCACCCACAAAATAGGAATCAGGTTACTTAGATATCTTTACCATCTTAAAGCAGGGAGCTGGAATGAATCTCAGACAATAAAATGTCTACTGGGCAAGGATGGGGACCAGAACTCAATCCCCAAAAGCCACATGAGAAAGCCAGACATGATGGCCCACCCTTGTGGTCTGAGCACTGAGAAAGCTAAGCTGGGGTGGGGGGTGGGGTGGCGGGTTCTTGGTGCCCAGCCAGCCAGCCTAGTTAGGTCCGTGAGAAAAAGCAAGGGTAGATGGTGCCCAAGGGGCATCTGAGGTCAGTGTCTCATCTGTACATGTATTTGTGCACACACATCTATCCACTCCTACCCACCCACCCCACACCCAAGATGGGAGGAAAGACCATAGAGTAGACTCTGGTTCAAAGTCAGAGGGTCAGGGAGTGGTGTACATGAACCCCGCTTTCTGGCCAAGGACAGAATCAGGCAGGGCGATTGAGATAAAGTTTTCTTCTGGCTCATGTCACTTGTTGGTATCTGACTTACAGTTGTTCTCTGTTAACTCCATTATCTTTAATTTGCTAGGAAGCAGCCAGCAAGAAACCTCTGGACACTTTCTCTTTAATGAAACACAATTTGATTACAAATCATCACCATTCCCCAGCAGACAGCCTTTTCTGGAGGGCTTCAGCCTGCTGCAGCCCTACCTGCATGATTTCTGCATTTCAGGGGAGCTCCGTGGAGCCTTCTGGAGTCTTCTGTCAAGGAATGGCTCCCAGCACCTAGGCAGCCTGTGCATTAATGCCAGGTAGACACACCCTCCCATGTGCTTTTATGGGTAATGGTTCTTTGTAGCCGACCCTCCCCCCCTTAATTCAGGGATTCAGAATGTTCATTCAGGTTCATCGACGAATCTTAAGTTCACATGTAAGAATTGTTTTTGAAGTTCCTGTGATGGTACATCCCTATAATCCCAGCATGGAGGACGTGGAGACTGAAGGGTCGGGAGTTCAAGGTCAGCTTTGACTATGAAGCGAGTCTGAGGCCAGCCTGGGTTACAAAAGATTCTGTCCTACACATAAAAGTATTATTTTATTTTTTTGTTACAACTGCCAATATACACACCATGGCCTGTCTGATCTGACAGACTAGATATGGATCTGAGGTCATACATTCAGTGTAAGGTCAAAGCTCGAGCCATGAAGCTCTGTTGTGAGAACATCTGTTTCTGTGGATGTCAGAGTCTTGACTTGTGGATGTGTAAGGTGACATGGGCAATGGTAGCCTTCCTCCTAAATATTTTTTGGGCTAAAGGGCACAACAGGGGTGCAGTGTCTTTAACATAGCCATACAGCCATCTTGGCGAGACTTGGACACACAATGCTTGAGACACGGTGGAATAATTACTAAGTATACTTTGGGGTCTGTCACTTTTGTCCTTTTGTGCAGATGAAACATTTGTCATCCAGTTCTACAGTACCCCCAAATTCCAGGAAATTGAGAACCACAGTTCCCCAATTTTCTCATGCCATTTCTTGCTCCTTAGACTCTACACTCTTCTCTAGTCCCCAACCTTTACTATACACCCACCACGTCAAGGAGACATAAACCCAGAAGACGTGACAGCTGGCAAGTTTCTTTTAAACAAGGTCCGAGCCACACCATGGATTCGTGAACCCCACTGTGGCTGATGTTGCTTCCTAGTGAGGCTCTTGTTCTTTCTGGAGATGCTTTCCTTCGCGGGGAAATTGGCTTTACGTGGGGGCCACAGGGATGGCGAATGAGATGGAACAAGGGAGGGTGGATTTGCTGACAGCAAGTAGATATGGGTTGTAGCAAGATCGCACTTAGTACTGGTCTGCCCTTTGGTCCTTGCTGGTCTGGAGGAGTGATGTGACATCTTTAGCTGTCGATGGGGACAAAAGTAGCCCTGATCTGAGGGTGTTGTGATAAGAAAGGACATACAGGTATAAGTGGGTGCAGTGCTTAGCGCATACCAGAATTCAGTGTGGATACTGTGTGCTTTGGGCTGGACAGTGTGGCGGTCTATATTTTACAGACTGCCAGCCCAGCCCAGGGGCAGCAGCGAGTCATTGACTTGCAGGGCCAGAGCCTAACAGTAGTAGAGACAACTGACTCAGGGCTTCACGCACAGTGAAGTCGAGCCCAATTCCAGACACAGGCTCTTGTGCTTTCTGATTGGAGCATTAGTCTGGGCCTGAGAGGAGGCTCTTGCCTACCTGAAAGATGGGTAGTTGAGCTTAGTATGAAATATTCGTGATGTATCCAGGAAACTGGCTAGGAGGACAGACAGGTTCATCCTAATCCTCACTACAGAGCAAAGAGCTGTGTGTCCTTGGGTAGGCTGTTTCTTTCTGGTCCACCCAGTGTCTCCTTGGAACATACTGAAGAATTAGATTAACTTGTCCCTAGGGTCTGTCTGTGTTTCCCATTATGCAGTTTTCTTGGTACCACTTCCTTGTTTCTTATTCACGGTCTCTCTCTAGTCACATCTAGAATGCGCATTCCTTTGGGCCAACATAACCTCCCTGGAGAAGTCTAGAAAAATAGGATCAGAGTCTGGGCTTGCATAGCAGTAGAACCAGCCACCTATGGGGAGGCAAATGGGGGACACATGGGTTGCCTCCATCCCCCAGTTTCTTAGATCAACAATATTGTAATTACTAGGAACATCGTAGATATGCCCAGCAGCCCATGAAAATAGCTGCTTAAGTTCCACTCACATCAGGCTGTATAAAGGGCAAAAGCTTTCCATCAAAGACAGAGGCTGGAGAAAACAAAGCATGGGCTCTTAGCTGTAGGCCCACTCAGGATGACACCTCTGTCATCCCACAGTGGCTGAGTGGCTGGGACTCGGACATCTGTCACTCACATGGGCTCTTCTGACTTTGAACTCTTGCTTTACTGCACTCTTCTCTCCCTCACTAGTTCACATATTAGACATAACTGAGTGTGCTTTCTCTTCTGTTTGAGATTGTGCTATGAAGGCCTGGCCAAGGGTCCTGGTTCTAAGATTCCTCTCCTCTCCTCTCCTCTCCTCTCCTCTCCTCTCCTCTCCTCTCCTCTCCTCTCCTCTCCTCTCCTCTCCTCTCCTCCCTCCCCTCCACCCCTCCCCTCTCCTCTCCTCTTCTCTCTTCTCTTCCCCTCCCTGCCTCTCCTCTCCTCTTCTCTCCTCTCTTCCCCTCCCTGCCTCTCCCCTCTCCTCCCTTCTCCTCTCTCATTCCATCTTTCCCTTCCCTTTTCCTTCTCTCCCTTCTTCTCTCTCTTCTCCTTCTCTCACTTCTCTTTCTCCTATCCCCTTTCCTTCCCCCTTCTTCTCCTCCCTTCCCCTCTCCTTTCCCTTTCTCTCCCCTGTCCCCTTATTCTCACTACCTCTGCTCTCCTTTCCCTTCTTCTACTTTCCGTGGTCCTCAATAGATATTCTTTGAAGGAGGTCACACAATGATGCTTGGGAGTAGATTCTAGCCTTGCCCTAGAAAACAGGGGCTGAGCTCTGTGGAAGCAGTCCCTTGTCTGTTCCTCGCACACCTGACACTATGTGATTAAGAGGTGCAGAACTCCGGATGAGAAGGGAGGGGTAACTGAACAGAAGGGTCGATATGGGGAATGATTGTTTCCAGAGAATTCCTGGCTTGATTTTTATTCTGCTGAGGGCCGTGGTGATTCTATTGATTCACCATCTGGGACTCAGTTTCACCATATGTAAAGTTAAGGCAATGAACTTAGTAACTCATAGCATTCATTTTAAGCTAGAGAGAAGCTCCTCAGGTCAATTGGTATCAGGCAGGTCCTAGGTGCTTTCTAACACACTCGGGTTATCTTTCCACACAGTCCTTCCAGGAAGCTGCTATTAGCCAAGTATTTAGAGATGAACGACACAGTCTGGAGAGGGTGATGCATCTGCCCAATGAAAACAATATATGCAGCCAAACTTTAGAGCCATTTATTTTTAACTGACAGGAATTGAACCCAGGGCCTTGCACATGCTAAGTACACACGTTACCGTGGAGTGACTCTCTCTCCCTAAGCCAATTTCTTTTTCTACCTGCAAAGATAATTCTCACTGTGTTCTCTCAAACAACGAGGTGAGAAGAGGTGACTTCCTTCCCTGCCTCTGTTTGCACAGTAGGTCCTGTGTCACGGAGGATTTTCTTTCGACAGCTGTCCAGAGGACAAGTGATGCACTATTTCTTCATTGTTTGACCACTTCACAGAATGGCCTCAGCAGACCCTTGGCATTTCAAGCATGCCTGGTTATGGAATGTTCTGGTTTAAAATTTTAATCGAAGGCCCTTACCTGAATGTGCCTTGATTAGCTGGTGTCCTGTTCCTGGCTCCCAGGGAGCAACAGAGCCCTGCGGTCCCTCTTGTTCATCTCCCCCTACACAGAGAGAGGGGCTGCCCTCCCCGCCTGCCGAGCTGCAAGCTCTATTCTGTTAGCACAGCCAACAGGCTCCACTGGGGCTCTTGAGCTCACTCGCAATTTGGATGTCAGTAGCTGGGAAAAATCAAGCTTAATATTTGATGACATTACAAAGTCAACCTGTTCTCTTTTCACCCCAGACAAAAATCCAAACGCGGAGTTCTTACCAGGACATTCCCCGAGGAAGCAGGAGACAGTTGGTCTGGGAGCCACAGCAGGTTGGCGATGAGCATGGGGCAGAGAGGCAGCAAGCTCAGACTCTGGTGCTGTTGGCCAGACTGTTGACCTTGGGCGAGTCTCACTGGCCCCCTCTATGCATTAACTTCTTCCTTCACGGATAATTGATCTCCCAGACTCTGTGTACTTTGGTCTGAAACTATACCTCTTTAACACAGGTTGGCTTGGAACAGCCTCTCTATAACTGGTGCAAACTTTAGGAGTGGCCAGTGGTTTTAATTTTATTTCATTTTAGGGGCAGAGTTGGAAAATAAGGATGGCACACTGGAGACCAGATGAAGAAGATTGGAACAGGGAACAGCTCTGCTTGAAGGAGTTGCAGAAGGATCAGTATGGCCTGTCACTGTGCCTGGGATCCAGGCTGGAGTTTAGAGACTCCGGGTATCTACAGAAGAAATGGAGGAATTCTGTGGACCCAGCGGGTCTTTACTTTCCTCGTCTCAAGAGAGGCTCTGGGTTCCATTGTCATTGCAATGTTCACACTGTTCCGTTCCCCCTGCCTCCCCAGCATCTGAACGTGTCCCCATGCAGTGGTGCACAGTAAGACGATGTCCCAGGGTTCAATTCCTAGTATCCACATGGCAGCTCACAACTGTCTGTAACTCTAGTCTCAAGGGGAATCCCATGCCCTCTTATGTCCTCCGTGGGTACTGCAGACACCTAATGTGCAACATTCAGGAAAACACTCATATACATAAAATAAAAAGAAATAAAATCTCCCCGTTACCCAGCTTCTCTGAATCTTCTTTAGTACCCCAAGGAAGGCCACATGTTTTATTGACACAGAGAGTTGCATGTGTTTCATGCAAAGGGAACCAGATTGGAGTTTTCGGGCGACCTTATCTGACCAGAGGATGCGGAGTTTATCAGGAGGACTTCTACAATACTGCAGAAACATGCACACCTCTACAAGCTGAAGGAATGAACTCCTCTGCAGCTGGGGTTCTAGGATGCTCCACTGTGTCCCATCCTTGGAAACAAATGATCTGCCTTTCAACTTTCTATCGGGGACCACAGTCTTCAGTGAGAATGTAGGACACGGTAGGTCATGGTTTTCTGTTTCTGGCTTAGCTTAGTCTCTTTAAGACCTCATGTGAAAGAAATGATGGGAGATGTTTTCTTCTTATGTACTTCCTAAGGTATGAGACAAACCCCAGAAACTTAAAAAAATATATCCCAATACATTAGAAATAGTCATAGTTCATGCTAACATGGGTTGGGAAAAACTTACGGGGTCTCAACCCTATATAAGGAATTGCAGGCAGCAGGAATTTTGAGAGCAGGAGACATAGTCTTCCCCAGCGATAAGCACACCAATTGATATCCAATGTCAAATAGTCATGAAAACATATACATAAAAGCAACATTGTATAGACTGGGGAGGTTGCATTCATGTATTTGGGAATATACACACATCCATACAATGTAGGTAACAAAGACGCCATCAATTTGGAGGTGATGGGGGACTGGCATAGATGGAAGGTTTTGTAGGAAGGAAAGGGAAGGGGTAACGATGTAATTATATCATAACCTTAAAAACCAGAAAACTAAAAAAAAATACATCTGGGCGATGGTGGTGCACGCCTTTAATCCCAGCACTTGGGAGGCAGAGGCAGGTGGATCTCTGTGAGTTCAAGACCAGCCTGGTCTACAAGAGCTAGTTCCAGGACAGGCTCCAGAGGAGCTACAGAGGAACCATGTCTCGAAAAACAAAAACAAAACAAAACAAAACAACACAACAACAACAAAAACCCCCCAAAACCTCCCCAAAAAACAAAAAAAAAATACAGAAAATATAGTCACAGAAGAATGGCAGAATGGCCATGAACAAAACAAAAAGACGCACATCAAACTGGACACACGCACGTGTGTTGTCTCAGAGTAGGAGTTGCTTCCTCTGCTATAGTAACAGCATTTACAAACCAATTAAAAAAAAACAACAAGTAAGGACAATCAGAAGAGCCTACAAAAAAGGAACCAAAGCTGTGTTTTAAGCATATGGAAAAGCAACAAGCATGGCCTGAGTCCAGTTCTCAGAATCCTGTGAAAGGCCAGGGGTGACAGTGTGTGCGTGCCCTCTCAAAGCCAGGGAGGCAGACTCGGGAGGAACTCTGCAGCTTGATGGCCACCAAGCTTTCCCAGGTTTGTGAACTCCAGATTCTGTGAAAGATTTTGTCTCAAAAAAGATGGTCATAGGTGGGTGATATGGCTCAGTGGGTAAAGGTCCTTGTTCTCGAGCCTGACGGCCTTTGTCTGAGCTTCAGAACACATGTGGTGGAAGGAGGGAAAAGACTCCCGCAGGTTGCTCTTGGTCATGGCATGGCATGCTCATGTGCGAATGTGTTTAAAAAAGTAGATGGCTCCTGAGGAATAACACTTGAGGTTGACCTCTGACCTCTACCTGTATGTACTTATACATGCAAGTAAGTGCACCTGCATGTGCAGACCTACAGACATGCAAACACCCATCCAGCTACATGTATGAAAACATATGCAGGTTCATGCATGCATACACACATACACACATACATATGCACACACACACACACACACAAAGAGAGAGAAGCACTGCTATGTGGAGATAATATTTTTCATTTCTAGGTTAGGAAAGATCAGAAAGTTTGAAAACACCAGGAATGTTTGTGTGTGTGCATGTGTGTGTGTGTGTGTGTGTGTGTGTGTGTGTGTGTGTGAACATAGGTATAATTTAACTGGGATGGTTGGCAATATCTTATTTACTTACGAGTCAAAATTGTGATTGTAAAGTCACACATGATAGATTTGCCCACACAGGCTAAAGTTTCTTGCATACTCTCTCTGTGAAACAGCTTTTCCAAGTATAGCACTAAAGATGTTCCCAGGAGCCTAGTGGCAGGTGTAACAAGGGAAGTGTCTGGACTGCATTTGGGAGCTGTTGGCCCCTCCGTGACCAGCTGTGGTGACACCCAATGTCCCTCTTTGGAAAGACCCACTCTCCATCCACATCTCTCTCTCTCTGCTCTTGAAATGCTCTCCAACTAGGAGACCAGAGCCAGCCCTTCAAACAGATTCAATACTCAGGGGAGTTGCCTGGGGACAGGCTGTGCTCTCTGTGACAGGGACACGGAGATGGCAGACCCCGCTCTTCCAAGAGCCTCCCTGATGAGTGGCTAGAGGCCAGAGACTTAACTTTACAGCATTAATTAGGAGAGATGCAGCATTCGGAGACAATCTGTTCACAGATCCTGCCCAAGACCTGTTTCCACCCTGGGCTCTGTTGTTGATCACTGCCAGGGACCTGACTCCATGTGCCTCGATGGAATTCTCTGGCAGAATGTCTTCAAATGTGTGGACAAATCTGTCTCCTGCTTCTTCCCCTTTGCTTCAAGGTGAAACAGGGGCTCCTCCGGGAAGGAGAGGAGTACTAATTACCTGCTCGCTGCTGAGCTGTGTGCCCTCCCCCCACCATGTGAACTGCCTAGAGGCTTGCGACTGCTTCTTGAGAAGGTGGAGTCCACAGAAAGATGACTAGTCTCCTGGGCTCCGTGGACCAGTTCATTTTATGCTTCCTCTTCCCCATGATCCCCCCATGGGGAGCTAGGCCTATCTGCCAACCACTGCCCGCCGTCCTTTGCTTACCAGGGAGCTTTCTTTCATTTGGGGGTGATAGCCTTGAATGTTAGTGTCCATTAGAATCCATGGGGGACATTTAACGAAATTCCAAAGGGGCTAGACCTTATCAACATGGGCCTTGATTGAATTAAGAGGTTGATGGACCTCCCTGGTAACTTATTTGAAGTCCTCCTCTTGCTTAGGAGGGCCGTACTCACTGGGATGCTCTTAGCAGTGAGTGGAGGTAGGATGAACCTTTATTTGGGGGCACTCTATATAAACTGGACTAGTTTTTCTGGCATACATGATACCCAGCTTTAACCTCGACAGAACCCTGGCAGTCACCCACTAAGAGGATTTGATCATAGCTGTTTTCATCTATGTGGATGATGACCTTGGCACATTTACACATTGCATACAGTTACATGAGTGTGCTGTGAATCTGATTTTGAAGTCTGTTCTCTTTCTGATGGTCAGAGACTTGTGTTACAATGGAGTGAGGAGGGATGCAGATTCTAATCACTCTGAACCCTTGATATTCCTCTCTTCACGGTGGGGGAGGATATCGTAGAGCTCACCTGTCATATCCACAGTGCCACTGTCCTTCCTTTAGCATCTTGGGCCAGTAGCACTGGATCTGGCTTCAGGAAAACCCTTCTGACCCCCCGTTAACTGATGAGGATCAGTTAAGTGAGGATTCTATTTCCAGCCTGTTATGTCAGGAGACACACTTCAGCATGTGCTGAGAGGGACCCAACGCTGGGGTTTACTCTTGAGCAGCACGCAGAGGACAGACCCATTCCTACTCTCAAGTTAGAGATGCCTCTTCCACTTCAACTAAAGCACGGCTTCGGTTGATGGCAGTCTTTAAATCCTTGTAGAAATCATGGCTAATATTCCCACATTGTTAAGGAGGCATGAATGAGGGTTTCACACTCATGTGATACTCTGAAAAAACCAATTCTGGTACAAATATTATTTCTTTGCGTAATGTGTTGCTTGAATGGTAAAAATAAATTTGGAACCTGTCTGTCTGTTCTACAGATGGGGAAACTGAGGTACCACAGGATGGAGAGTCTCACGATGGGGCACTGCCACAAGGAGGCTGTCTCTGTCTCCTGGGAGTCCAAACTGACATTGGCGGATGCCATGTTCCTTCCTGTGTACATAGCTCCGTGACATGAACAGAGGTCCCAGCTGATATGAAGGGTGTGAATACCCTGCCCCTGGAGAGATCAGAGCAGAAGCCAGAATGCCAGACAGCAGGAATGGTAGGAAGCCTGGCACCAATAGCCATCAGGAGAGACGCTAGACCTCCTAACCAATGAGAGTAATACATCTTCATAGTGTAGAAAAGGATCGTTCCACAGAAACCTTGTTTGAGATTGCTCACACAGTACAAGAGGCAAGAAGGTCTCTGGGGTCTCTTCTAGGGGACCATAATCCCACTCGTGAGTTCTTCCACAGCCTAGTCACCCCACTTCTTACTGTCACAAGGGTGAGATTTCAGCCTATGAGTCTAGACATGGGAGAGCAAACACATTCAAACTACAGAATGGGAAAGAGTCTGCCGTTCAGTGAGGATCTTGGTTTGTTACTTTTGCTTCACTTTACTTGACCGGGTCACCTCAGCTGTCCTGCAGAGCTGCTGCTGTCACCCCTACATCTGGGTGGAGGGAACAGCTTTACAGAGGTTGTGTAATGTGTCTGAGACCATGCAGCATCATGGTCAAGTAGGCTCTGGGTTGGATTCTGCTTGACTCCCGAACTCAAGCCCAGATCCCATCAGGTATGACCACGCTTCTTAGGTCCAAATCTGGGATTGTCTGAAAAAATCCCCAGTTTGATTACATCCCTTCATACCTCAACTCCAGGGACGATCTTGAAAGAGATAGTGGGGCCATAACACTTGGGGGTCACAGCTGTATGAGGTGATGCCTTCCATCTTAGCCTTGCCCTTTCTCTAGGCATTTATTGACCTCCAAACCTGTTGAATTCTGTGTCCCGCTCAATAATGTCTGTGACCTGCTTCTCACCCTTAGAGGGCGTCCAATTACCAAGGGAGGCCTTTCAGAAAGAGGCAAAACCCATGGCACAGTGAGGAGTCTGCCTGGTATGGTGGGCAGGGAGAGGATGTGCTGGCTTATCAGCTGTAGCAGGGGGCCCTAAACATTGCGACCAGACAGGGAATCCAACACGGATGAGGGGAGTTTTGAATCTGGGCTTGGAACCAAATTGAGATTGAGGAGCGGAGAAGGTGTCGACAGAAGCACACATGTGAAAGCATGCAGGAGAAAAAGACACTTTGTGCCTGGAAGACAGGACCAGTCAGGCTATGCTGGGTAGGATGGACATTGAGGGCAGGGGCGGGGCAGCCCCTAGGCTTCCAGGGCTCCGTCTGTTCTGCTGCTATGGATTCTGCCGCCACACTGCTTCTCTTCCGGCAATTCACACTCAGCAGGCGAAGGTAGCCTGCCCCCCAGATGTGTCTTTTCAAATTAGGCTAAAAAGGGAAAACGACTTCATCGTGGTTGTTTTCCAGTTGCTCCTTCCCCCAGGACCCGTCCGGCTGCATCTGTCTCAGGTTACCCAGAGAAGATGATGTTTGCATCCGCTGCTGATGGGCCTTCTGGATCATTCCATCTGCCATGCAACAGTGACACCACTGAGCTCCATTCTTCAGGATGCTGTCTAATAGATTCTGCACGTGCCTAAAGCTCCCGCTCATTCAAAAGACCAGGCTTGGAAATGGAGTCTGCATCTGTTTCTTTGGAACAATAGAACACATTTAAACCATGCGGCCGTGGCTCTCTGTGTTATATTAGCATTTCACCTGTGGTTTGGTGACACACACAAGCTGGCTCGAAAACCATTGAAAGGGGATTCTTTGTTGATTAATTTGTTTTTCTTTCTTATGACTCTGCCACTTAGGAGAGATTTCAATTGTATTTTGCCACTTTGTGTGAAACTAGTCTGTACAGGCAGAACGTGGGTATTCTTGATGATGTAATGGGGGAAACTGGATTTGAAATGTATAGAATAAAACACACCTGGAGGTGGGCGGACTTCAGAGACCTGGAGGTCCAGTGTCTCTCCTAATGGCTATTGGTGCCAGGCTTGCTGTCTGGCATCTTGGCTTCTGCTCTGATCTCTCTGGGGCAGGGTGCTCACGCCCTTCATATCAGCTGGGAGCTCTGCTCATGTCATTGAGCTGTGTACACAGGAAGGAGCATGGCATCTGCCTGTGTCAGTTTGGACTCCCAGTTTAAGACAGCAGAGCCCCAGCCCACAATACCTCAGAGAAGACACAGAGTGTCATGCAGAGATGTGTCCTACCCAAAGCCCCTGGAGGACAAGTAGGAAGTCGCTGGAATCTACTGGAAGCTATGAATGCACAAATATTCAGGATCCAGGGCTCAGGAGAAACAGACACCCCAGAACAGACTTTATTACAAGGACAACATGTGGAAATTTGGAGACTCAACCGGCATAAGGGGAACATCCTTGTCTGCCTTGGTTAAGGTCACTTTGAATCTACAAAAATTTCTGTGTGCTACATATCACTCACAACACACTTGTTCATGTGAGTTCTAGAGGGCGAATTGCAACAGGGTATTTTCTCTCTAAAGTGGGCCACAGCTATGTCTTAAAGGAAGCACTGGAGCTGCTCCTGAGGCATTACAGACGATGCCTTCACCAAATACCGGAAGTGTGATTGGATTCTGGAGGTCTGGATCCTGGGCAGGCCAGAACTGACAACTGTCGTTGTTCCACCCTTCTCAGAACCCCTAGGATGCTTGTTAACCACAGAGATTCATGGGATCTGGGGAGGGACTTGGCACTCCAGTCCTAACAAGCTCCCCAGGAGTCCCATGCTTGAGAAAGAGCCTTCCAAAGCATTGTCTTGACAAGGCACATGGCCACATGTGGGCTGCTTGTCACAGAAGTACTGTGAACAATGAAGGATGTTGCACTCATGATGACGTCAGTGTAGATGGGGTTGGGAGCCATGCTGGTCATTGTGGGAGGTGTTAGACATCCCTAACCATTGTCCTGCTGATCTGCAGAGAACTCTAGCACCTAAGAGTCCCTTTTTGAAGGCTGGCCAGCATGCCAACAGCTACCAGAAACAGATACATCACTTCTCACACCTCACCCTGCTCTACACCTGGAGAAACTGCTTGTCTTGTCCACCACTTTGGCCCCTGGGAACAGCCAGCTATTCATTTCTCACATCTAGCCCATCCCAGCCATTTTCTCTCTTGTGGTCCTGGGCAGAGATGGGTAGATAGATGTGATCCCACTGTTGAAGACACAGCCTTCAGATGGTGCCTTGATTATCAAGATACATGTCGCATGCCCCTGGAATCCAGGGAGGTGTGAGCCAGGCTGGCTGGGAAGATGCTGTGGTGAGACCTGTTTTCTCACTTTGTCTTTCCACACGTCTTTCAGAAAGTGTCACTGGGGTGGGAGCTGCGGGTACCGAGGTGTGTGACAATGCTCATTGCAGGGACAGTAGCTGAAAGGTGATGTCACAGGAATCCCATGGAGGTTTTGCACCCTATCACACTTCCAGCTTGTCCTCTTTGGCTCCTAGGAACCTACAATATTCCTAGTGGACATTCACGACCTTCTGTCTTCCTCTAACGTAACCGCCTTACTTCTTGACTCTGGCAGTGGCGGTGAACCTTTACAACTCTGAGTGTCAGAGTCTACATTAGTCATGTGAGGGTGGCTGGCTTTCAGGAGCATCGGTGAAGGGTTTTCATGCGGTCTCTCTCTCTTATTGGAAACTTTTGAGCATCTCTTCTCCTACCTATGAGGACAGGGTAGGTTCTGTGCCTACTCAGGCCTCTTTATTGCACCTCGCTCAGAGCTGGGCATGGTGGAAGAAGCAAACAATCAAAATGAGATCTCCGGGGTTCATTTCCGGGTTGGGACAAGGGTCGGGATAAGCTACACTATGGGATTGGGCTGAGTTGACACCTGCCTAAGTTAATGCATACCCGGTCAGTCTGCCTGTGTCAAAGCAGTGAAGCTTCCTTCCCAGCTCTAGGTCTGCTTGTTGCCTCTTCCCAGCCCCCTTGTCCACCATGGAATCCTGTGCCCAGGAACTACTGGCACCTCGGAGATTAAATGGTATTTCCATCCCAATGCTTTGACTTTTCCAGCTTTTACGAAATTCAGTTAAACTCACTGAGCAATAATGTGACAATGACAGGGTCTTCAAAGAGATTTGGTAAACAGACTTGGTGTTTTCACCAACATTCTTTCGTTTAAATTATTCTCTATGTCTTTCACATCACGTCTGCTGATCCCACCCATCTCCCTCTTCACTCCAAAATAAAACAAAATAAAATTTAAGAGAAAAAGAGGGAGGAAAAAAATGAAGAAGGGGAAAATCTCATCATTGAAGCTGCAATGTGACACAGTGAGTCATGCAGTTTATCCATAGATGGTTCCATATATTTTTACATGTAGACATTTATCAAAAAGAATTATTGGTCTAGTTCAAGGCCTCGGTCTCTGCTGTGTCATCCATGCTGGGCCCTCACTGGTAATCTTCCTGCACATCCTGTTGCTGCCCTGTGTCATGGAGATCCTACATCTCTGGGTCCACAGGATTTACTCCCCCACACCCCATACTCCAGCTGATCACAGATGGGGTGGATTTTGGGGTGGGCCAGCACATAACCCTGGTTCTGGGTCTGGATAGCTGCAGGATTGGTGAGCCCTCCAGTTCTCCCCTGTCTTTGTCACCAGGGTGGGCTCTCCAGCATTGCCCTGGCTGGTTCATCTCCCGCAGTGATGAGCTTGTGAAGAGCAGGGACAAGTGTCCTGCTCTTAGGATCTCAGGAGCAGCTCTCCCACCTGTCTCAGGTGGTGATAGGGGTGTTCTCTCCCCTGCCCGTGCTTCCACAAGACAGAAAACTGATGGGACAGCTCTCCCATGCTCACATTGGGACTGGCTCACCCACACCTCTGCCAAGAGGCTCAGCTCTACTGTGTGGCCCAGGCGAGGTGCAGGGCTTTCACCAACATTCTTATTTTGTGGTAATGAGTTCCCAACTTGCTGGCTAGATTAAAATGTTATTTTCTGGTGCTGCATAAATGCAGTATGTGTGCAATTGAGTCCAAATAAAATTACCGTTTACGTTTTCATCAAGCGGGGAGCAGGCTGCTGAGGACAGTTGAAGTGCAATTTATGATTATGTAAATGAAGCTAGCTTCAGGACACTAATATGTAGATAAACGAGACTTTCATTAAGATGCCGTTAACCTTGAAAATTATATACAATTGCCACAGATATTCCTTAAAATATAAGAGGGACCATTTCCTCTCGTTTTGTGATTTCTTCTTTATGGGTCATGGACCACGTCTGAGGGTTCAGTTTGAGGACAGAGCTTTCACGTTTTAACCACTATTGGTATTTGTGTCCCTGGCTGCTTAGAGCTCTGCCCTGGACCCATACAAACAGGATTAGTGCTTTTAGCCTGGATCTCTTCTGCACTCATTTTCCCGCAGAGCAGCGATTTCTCCAACACTTGCTTCTGGCTGTCTATGGTTGAGACTTTCATGAGGTGCAGATGTGGGGAGGACAGCTCAGGGCAGTTCCGATTCTATCACTAAGCGGATATGGAACCCCACCTCTCAGGGCCTTGGTTCTCTGTGAAGTGAGCACTGCCAATTGTGATATACAAGGCAAAACTCTCTGGTTGGGTGGCAGGTCATCTTCCCTGTCAGCTTGACCAGACTTGGAATCACATATGAGACTTGTGAGGCACACCTCCAGTTGCGTGTGTCTGTCTAGGGATTCCAGAGACGATTAGCAGAGGTTGGAGGATTCCTGAGTGTGGGTGGTGCTACCTGATGGGCTGGTAGGATGGATGGAATCCATGTGAGGATAGGGGAGTGCAGTGCTAGCCAAGTGTTGGCATCCTTCTCTCTGCTTCCTGGCTTGCCACAAAGTGAACAATCCTCCTCTACCACACGGTGCCACTGATATGGTGCTTGGCTCCAGTTCCCAGGTTCTGCTCACTGGGTCCCTTTCCTGTCTCTTTAATGGAAAGGTAAGGATAAAGCAGAAGCTCTGGGTTCAAGTCCTGACTCTGCCGCTTCAAGGCCGTATGACACTGTAAGCTAAAATAAACCCTCTTTTTAAGGTGTTTGGTCTGATACGGGCTGTAAGCAATAGACTCTGACCTCACCTAATTCAAACCTCTGAGGGATTTGTTGGAAAGAGGTAGGTAGAAGAAATCACAAAACAAAGGAAAAGCTGAAGAAACCTTTCTAGTTGGCTAGAAGTAACAACGCTGGGGGATTTGGCCAGGGGGCTTTAGGCTATCTCTGCTGGGAGGAGGGACAGAATAGTTTCCCTGAGGTTATTGTACCTTGTGATTGAGGACATCCTGGCTGGGTCTGGTTGTCCTATGGGAGTCATGGGTATCCACCTCCTGCCTGGCCACATGTAGAAGATAGGGGAATACAATCCATTCACTAAACAGCAGCCTCTTCCCCACCATTGAGAATTGATGCACATGGTCATGAAGTGGCAGAGTTGGGACTTGAACCCAGAGCTTCTGCTTTATCCTTACCTTCCCATTTCCAGTGAGCAGATGTGGGGATGGGACAGAGTCCCCACATAATTAGCCACTTGCAGCAGAGGGGCTGGCCAGAGAACATGCAGAGCGCTGGCCGCTGACTTTGGTTGAGCTTGACCTCTTATCCAAGATAGATGCAGCCTGGCTGCTCTGTAGGGTTAAGTAGGTCCAGTGATGGGGCCATAACGTTAGCCTCTGCATCGCTTGACCATGGTTATATGTGGGCATCTGCTGGGTACATTGGAATCCTGTGTCTGTGCCCATGTCCCGCTGCTGACCCATGCCTTCTGGATAACTACGTAGGCCAGTATTTAAAGGCTCCAGGTGATCCTTGATAGCAAGGGCTGGGAGATCATCTCTGGTGCACGAGGCAGCTGATGTGATTAGGGTTAGCTAAAGCCATTAACGTAGAGATAGAATGGTGGAAGAGTGGTTTTTTTTTTTTTTTTTGTGTGTGTGTGTGTGTGTGTGTGAGAGAGAGAGAGAGAGAGAGAGAGAGAGAGAGAGAGAGAGAGAGAGAGAGAGAGAGAGCGCAGAGGTGACATGTCTATTTCCCTCTTGTTACATGATGTCCTTCCTTGCTTCAGAACTTTTCCAGCAAAAAAGTCATTACCAGATATTATGGCCTCTTGACTTTGAACTGCAACTATGAGTGAAAATAAATTTTATTTCTTTTTTCTTCTTTTTAAAATTGTCTGCATGTGTATTATCTGTGTGAGGTTGTATTAGAGCTACAGACAGTTGTGAGCTGCCAGGTGGGTACTGAGAATTGAACAGCCAGTGCTCGTCACCACTGAGCCATCCCTCCAGCCCTAAACTTTACTTCTTTAGACTCAGTGTTTCATTTTGTGGTAAAGCAATAGAAAACAGAGCAAATGCACAACTGTATCCTGGTAAAGGGCAAGACTGGAAGAACCTGAGAGTTAGTTCTCTTTAGAGTAGAATGCAGGCCAGGGTCATGACTAGTGAGGAGAGGGTCGGTGTCAGAGTCTGGGGCAGCACAGTTGGGTCAGGCAGTGCATTGTATTGGGCTCTGTCAGGGAATCTGTTCCATGGGAGGAAGCTCTGGTCAGCACAGTGGTCTGGAGAATATGGTCCTGCTAGAGTGAGCCCAAGGAAGTGAGGAGAGGAACCAGACAGGCCTGAGGTTTAGGGTCAGCATGCAGTGTTTTGGAACAGGCCTCTAGTCTCTGTGGTAAACAGTGTGAAAGATGGGGAAACTGAGGTAAAAGTGAGGGTGGGAGGCCACGCCAGGGCAGTGGCATGAACAGGAAAGTCCGTGTTTGGTAGCGGCATGACTAATGCCATTATCCCTGCCTTTAAGCATCTCTGAGACTTACCCTACACCTCTGCTTCTCAGCCATCTATCTTGTTAAAATGTAGATTGTGACTTGGTATGTCTATATGGACCCCAAGTTGGGCATCTCCAGCACATGGCAGGTGACAGTCTCATTGCAGGCTCACGAATGCCGCCTTTCCCCTCACCACACCTTGGTTTGACAGGCACACCTGATGGTTCCATGACCTTCTTCCTCCTGGCTTTCCTGGTGAGTCCTACAAAAGCCCTTTAATAGGAACCCTCATCTCAGAGACTGTTTTTGGGGACCTACCTAAGACAGTACTCCTATGAGATGGGTGGGCCATCCAAAGAAATGGAGCTCAGAACGGGAAATCCCTAGTATAAAGACACCCTGTCAGTCTGAGGTAGGGGGAGTGACATCCAGGCCTTTTAGAATTATAAATCCTATCTTGTCCCAATACACTACGTCTTCCTGGAGTTTCCAGCCAAACCCCTTGGCCACAGCTGGCATCTTCTTACAGCCTGTCCCCTTCTTCCCAGCCCTTTGAGTCAAGACAGGCGCAGACCAACCCACCCGCCCCTTTCAATCAAAGCTTCCAGGCTAGTGAACTCTCATTGTGCAGTACAAAGGTCTAACTCCATGGCAGCTCCAAAATTCCGGTCTCCCTCACACTTATAAGGTCCTCTCTTGGCTCCATTTCTCTTTTCTTTTTGTCCTAAGACAGTTAAGCAGTGGGATCTGTGAAAACCATTAAATCAGGCAGAATAGGAGAGTCGAGGGCGAGCTCCTCTATTCTTTCATCCAAGAGCAGAGGGAGCAGAGGCCAGGCGTTGTGCTTCAAGAATGTTTCCTGGGCTCAAAGCACTCCTACAGCCTTGCCACCCAAGGGCTGGGGAGTCACATGTGGCCTCAGCGTGACATCTCATCATCTCAGATAACTCTCTCCTGTTCCCCCAGTGAGACGCGTTGGGGGCTAATGCTGTGTCCGTCGGCTTACAGCTGTCCATGCTGCCCATCGTCCTTCACAGCTACACTGTCTCAGAGCCCAGATCAAGGCAAAGAGTGGCAAGGTTTGCCTTCTTGTTTCGAGCAAACACATCTGCTTTCTCGAAGCTGCTTTGAGCTTTACACACAGAGTCACAGACCGTTTGTGGGCATTTCTCCAGTGTTCAGGCAGGGCTCCTTGTGTTTGAATGAGGACTTTGCCACGGTGCAGTGGCAGGGAAAGGGGAGCCAAAGCTAGAACATGCTGGCATTAATTGCAGTCTGGGAACCTTGTGTTACTGTATATGGAACCATGCTGCAAATGGGGCCTGGGTCTCTCTGTGTGTCTGAGGATAACTTTCTGGTCATGTCTCTGCTAGGGGCAAGGACTCTTGGGTGAATTGGCTTTTGTTTAAATCACCCCTGGGCACAGTGACCTAGGGTCAGCTCCCCAGCCTCCTGGTCACCTAAGGTGATTCCTACAGCCTAAAGGAGTTAGTGTAATTTGATTGCTGGGAACACACCAGTCAGCATCGTGTGACCATGCGCCACTTTCAAAACCAGTGCATGGAGGTGACTCTGGTGCTCCAGGTCAGGGGAGGTCCCAGGTAAGCACTGGTAGCAGGATACAGTCCTGATGGAGGAGTCCAAGCTTCCAGTGTGCGGAGGGTGCAGAATGCTCACTGTGTAAGGAACATTAATCCTGCCTCAGGTACCTACCCCTCCCCTAACTTACATTTTCATTGTTTATGCTATTGTTTCCTTTTACCTTATCTTATTTAATTTGTAGTGATGATCTTGTTGTGTAGTCTTGCCTGGCCTTGAGCATCCCACCCTTCTATCCACAGCGCCTGGAATATAGTACATATTTATTTAATATGTGTACTACTCTGGTCCAGATGACTACTTTAATTAGCAACATCTAGGAGATAGTCCCAGAAAAGAGGGGAAGTGACAGTTCTTGGTTCTGTCCCCAGTGCAGACATGAAGCCTGGGACTGGGGACTAGCATCCCATCATAAATGGTAAGGCTCTTGCTCCCTTCCCTTTCCTTACCATATGACTAGGTTTTTAATTTTTATCTTTATTTTATTGCTGTGAAGAGACACCATGACCATGGCAACTCTTATAAGGAAAACATTTAATTGGAATAGAAGCTTATAGTTTCAGAAGTTCAGCCCATTACCATCATGAAGGGGGGCATGGCAGTGTGCCATGGCGCTGGAGCTGAGAGTGCTACATCTTGGAGGCAACAGGAAGTCAACTGAGGCATTGGTGGTAATCTGAGCATAGGAAATCTGGAAGCCCACCCACACAGTGACACACTTCCTTCCACGAGGACATACCCTTTCCAACAAAGCCACCCCTCCCGTTAGTGCCACTCCCTATGAGATTATGGGGGCCGATTGCATTCAAGTTAGTACACCTCTCCTCTCCCCTCCTGTCCTGTTCTCTCCTCTCTTCTCTTCTCTCCTCCTCCTTCTTCCTCCCCCACCCTTTCTTTTTCTTTGTTCTGGGATGCAGTGTGTAGTCCCAGCTGGCCTTGAACTCACAATCTTCCTGCATGTGCCTCCCAAGTGGTCGATGACAGGCACACACTGTTTCTGATTATGGGGCTGTCTCTTTTTACTCTCTGGTCCATGTTTCCCCATCTGTGAAGCACAAAGATGAGGTTCAACTCTGTCCTCCAGGTCTAGGATGAGAATCCTAGTACTTTGGGCCCCATCTCTTTACCTTGCACAACCCAGCCAAGGTTCAAATGTGGCTTCTCGACAAGGGTTGGAGGCAGTTGGAGGGCTGCCTATTTAACCAGTCTCCTAATGAGGATTATTGACTGTCATGTATTTAAGGGTTAGATAGATTTCTTCCTCCGATAAGACAGAGCATAATTTCCCAAATGCCTGGGAAAGACAAATTTCCGGGATGCTCAAAAACATCACGGAGGGAAGTCATTGGAATTCATTGACAAAACTCTAATCTTTCCATGTGAATTTCTCATGAGTACCATATAACTCTTTCTTCAAGGCAGTCTCTATAGATTTAATGAGGAGGAGGAGGCAGGTAAGATGCTGAATGACACAGAGACAAATGGCTGCTTGGGAGATTATGCACAGATGGCAGCTGATGATGGGCGGTAGAACAGCACGTATATAAACGAAAGCCTTCTGTGCCGGACACAAAGCATGAGTGCCAAGAAAGCATTATCTCTGTTTCTGAGATGATAGAATTTAGGCTAAAGAGTCAGCAAAGGCCATGCAGCAGCTGGTATAGAGCTGGAGGTTAGATCCAGACTTAGCATCGAAGAGTGAAAGCTTGGGAGTCTTGGACTTGAATTTGTCACTAACTGGCAAGCCATAGCGTGACTCTTGGTATGTGTGGTAGTAGTTTGAATGTAATTGACCCCATAGGCTCATAGGGAATGATACTATTAGGAGGCATGGCCTTGTTGAAGTAGGTGTGGCTTTGATGGAGGAAGTGTGTCACTGTGGAGGTGGGCTTTGAGTCTTCATGCTCAAGCTATGCCTAGTTCAGATCACTTTTTATTGACTGTGGACCAAAATATAGAACTCTTAGTTCCTTCTCAAGCACCACGTCTACCCAAAGATGAGAATAGACTGAACCTTTGACCTGTAAGTCAACCCAATGAAATGTTTTTCTTTATAAGAGTTATCATGGTCCTGGTGTCCCTTCATAGCAATAGAAACCCTAACTAAGACAGATGGCACATGATCTCTTTGGAACTGAGTTTCTTCACAAATGTATGGAGAATATGGGCCAGTGAGATGACTCAGAGGCTAAACGCATCTGTCACCAAGCCAAACCATGATCTAAGTTGACTCTCTAGAATCCATGTGGCAAAAGGAGAGAACCAACTCCTACACACTGTCCTTTATCCTTGACATATAAGTGCCCATGTATGCACAAATGCACAAATAAAAATTTAAGAATATAAAAAAAAGATATGGCCCTATTAATAAGGAGGTACTGGAGTGTATAGCTGTTAACTCAGTTTTATGTGCACGGAAAGGGCTCATTGGATCACTGGGCATTATTTTGTCTACTAGGACTCAAGTCTCCCTCTCTTGAATTCTACAGCCAAAGCTTTTCTCTCCCTACTCACCTGCCCTCACAGAGGTTATTGTGGCTGCCTGAAATTTCCCTGTCAGTCATTCATATATGGATACAACTCTTGCTTTCTCCCTGTGGCCAGTCTTCTACCTTTGTACTATTGGCAGTGCGGGAGGTGTGTTCAGATAGCCTCCACCAGATTCGGTGGTGGAGATTGTTTGATGATGACATTTTCCCAATGCTCCCCACTTAAGGGCATTTGTCTTGATCAGAAATGGTCAGTGATGTCTGTCTATCTTGACATATGGGGATCCTGTAACCTTTCGCTTCCAAACTAGGCTTACCCAACCCGCTGATCCCAGAATGTAACTTTTGCCTTCTTTTGGTTGAGCTTACTGCCTGATAACACTACAGACTCTGTAGAAGAAGACTGCTCTTTCGTTTGCCGGCCGCCCAGACTGGAATAATCACACAAAACTTTATTAATTGCAACACTGTTAGACCAATAACTTAGGTGTCTTTCTAGCTAGCTATTATATCATAAATTAAACTATTTCTATTTTTAAATTGATTTTATTGAGCTATACATTTTTCTCTACTCCCCTCCCTGCCTCTCCCCTCTCCTTCAACCCTCTCCCATGGTCCCCATGCTCCTAATTTACTCAGGAGATCTTGTCTTTTACTACTTTCCATGTAGATTAGATCCACGTATGTCTCTCTTAGTGTCCTCATTGTTGTCTAGGTTCTTTGGGATTGTAATTTTTAGGCTGAATTTTCTTTGCTTTATGTTTAAAAACCACTTATGAGTGAGTACATGTGATAATTGTCTTTCTGGTCTGGGGTACCTCACTCAATATGATGTTTTCTAACCTCATCCATTTGCAAAATTCAAGCTGTTGTTGTTGTTGTTATTATTATTATTATTATTATTATTATTATTTTGGTTTTTCGAGACAGGGTTTCTCTGTGGCTTTGAAGCCTGCGCTGGAACTAGCTTTTGTAGACCAGGCTGGTCTTGAACTCACAAAGATCTGCCTGCCTCTGCCTCCCGAGTGTTGGGATTAAAGGCATGCGCCACCACTGCCTGGTTAGCTGTTGTTATTTTTCTCTGCTGTGTAGTACTCCACTGTGTAAATGTAACACATTTTCCTTATGTATTTTTTGTTCAAGGGACATTTAGGTTGTTTCCAGGTTTTGGCTATGACAAACAATGCTGCTATGTGGTGCAGGACAATTCTGTATCCTGTCAATCATGTTTTAAATAAATGCTGATTGGCCAGGCAGGAAGTATAGGCAGGAAAACCAGACAGGAAGTAGAGGTGAGAATAGGAGATTTGGGAAGCAGGAAGCTTCCCTGGCATTCCTGCACAGATCTCCAAGGAAGCAGCATGTGTCCCTCTCCCAGCTGAGAAAAGGTACCGGCCATGTGCCTGGCATGGATGGGAACAATGGGTTAATATAACTTATGGGAGCTAGTAAGAAGCCTGAGATAATGGGCCAATCAGTTAATAACCTAATGTAGACTCTCTGTGTGATTTTCTTTGGGGCTTGCTGGCTGTGGAGTACTGGGCAGGACAGAAACCCCTCATGTTACAGCAATGATCACAGTTGAGCACATGTCCTTGTGGCATGATTGAGCATCCTTTGGATATATACCCAAAAGTGGTATTACTGGATCTTGAGGAAGGTTGTTTCCTAATTTTCTGAGAAATCGCCACACTGACATCCAAAGGGGTTGTACCAGCTTGCATTCCCACCAGCAATGCATAATTGTTCACTTTCCCCCACAACCTCTCCAGCATAAGTTATCAACAGTGTTTTTGATCTTGGCCATTCTTACAGGTGTAAGGTGGAATCTCAGAGTTGTTTTGATTTGCATTTCTTTGATAACTAAGGATGTTGAGCATTTTCTTAAGTGTATTGCAGCCATTTTAGAATCCTCTGTTGAGAGTTCTCTGTTTAGGTTTGTACTCCATTTTTTTTTTTTAAATTGGATTGTTTGGTTTTTTTTTTTTCATGGATTATCTTGTTTTGTCCTTCTATGGTGATTGAAAGTTTTGCTGGGTATAGGCATCTGTGGTCTCTTTTAATGTCTGCATAATGCTTGACCAGGACCTTCTGGCTTTCATTGTCTCCATTGACAAGTCAGGTGTAAATCTGATAGGTTACTTGGCCTTTTTCCTTTACAGCTCTTAATTCTCTTTCTTTATTCTGTATGTTAGTGTTTTGATTATTATGTGGTAGGGGACTTTTTTTGATCCAGTCTATTTGGTATTCTGTAAGCTTCTTGTAGCTTCATAGGAATATCTTTCTTTAGGTTGAGAAAGTTCTCTTATATGATTGTGTGAAATATATTTTCTGTGCTTTTGAGTTGAACTTCTCCTTCTTCTATACCTATTATTCTTAGGTTTGGTCTTTTTATGGTGTCTCATATTTCCTGGATATTTTGGGTTAAGTTTTTGTTAGATTTAATGTTTTCTTTGACTGATGAGTCTATTTCCTCTACTGTATCTTCAGCATTTGAGATTCTTTCTTCCATCTCTTGTAATCTTCTGTTTATGTTTGCATTTGTAATTCCTGATCATTTTCTCATGATTTCTGTTTCTATAATTCCCTCAGCTGTGTTTTCTTTATTGTTTCTATTTCAGTTTTTTAAGTCTTAAATAGTTTTTTTTTCACACGTTTGATTGCTTTTTCTTGGTTTTCTTTAAGAGATTTGTTGATATTTTCCAATTTTTTGTTTGACTGTTCCTCCACTTCTTTGAGGGAATTTCTTATTTTCTCTTTAAAGGCCTCAAACATTCTCCTAAAGTTATTTTTAGGTCATTTTCTTCTGCTTCATCTGTATTTGGTTGTTCAAGTCTTGATGTTGTAGGATCACTAGATTTTACTGGTGTTGTGTTGCTCTTTGTGGTGTTGTGCGTGTTCTTTCCTTGTTTACCATTTTTTCCCTCTGGTGTAGTTGGGGCTGTCTATGACTCTGGTGATCAATTTTCCAGGTGTCAGCAGATCCAAGGCTCAGATAGTTGCTCCTCGTGGTGCATTCAGTGCCACAGTTCGAGTCACCCCGCTGGTCACTCCATGTTCCTGGAGGTTGCTCAGTGCTCCCGGGGTTTGCTCTGCTCCTGTGAAGTTCACTGTCTCAGGCCTGCTCTGGCCTAGGTTGTCAGCTCAGACATGTTTCTGTAAACATCCCTGGTCTGGATCTGCTCCTGTGGAGGTCCCGGGTTTGGGGTTGGTCCTGCAAATATCTCTGGCTCTGGTCTACTCCCTTGGAGGTCTCAGACTCAGGTGTGCCTGAACCTGCAGAGGAAGCTAGGCCTACTTCCTCAGAGGTCCCAGACTCATACTCAGACCTGCAGAGGTCTCTGGATCCTGCCTACTCCCTTGGACCCGTAGGGATCCTGGCTCAGGTCTACTCCCTTGAAGGTCCCAGACTCATGCCAGGACCTTCAGAGGTCTCTGGTTCCTGCATATACCCTCGTGTATAGGACCCACAGAGGTCTCTGGCTTTGGACCCACAGAGGTCTCTGGCTTTGGCCCATTCTCCCAGTAGTTGCTCCCCTGTACCTGCTCCTCTGGAGTTTGCTGTCTCAGGTCTGTTCTGGCCTAGGTCTCTGGCTCAATCCTGCCCCTTTGGAGTTCACCATTCAAGGCCTTCACCCACCCAGGTCGCTGGCTCAGTCCTGCCTCCACAAATGTCTTTGGTCTGGATCTGCTCCTGCTCCCTTGAAGTTTACTGTCCCAGGTCCACTCTGGCCCAGGTCACTGGCTCTGTTCTGTTCCTGTGGAGTTTGCTGTCTCAAGCCTGCTCTGACCCAGGTCTCTGGCTCAGTCCTGTTCCTGTGGAGTTCAGTGCTTCCTCTGGCCGAGGTTGCTAGCTCAATCCTATTCCCATAAATGTGCCTGGTCTGGATCCACTCACACTCACGTGGAAATCACTGTCTCAGACCTCAACCTATTTCCATTTATATGTGTATCATATCACCATGAGGCTGTGACTTACTGGAAAGGTTCCGGCAGCGATGTCTTTCTCCTTCAGCAGCTACATGATGTCTCTTTGACTCTGCCTAGTATATATATATATATATATATATATATATATATATTCAGATTTCCCACATGGCTTTGCTCTGCTAAGTCATTGGCTGAAAGAACTTTATCTTAGGAACAGGAGTTTGAGTTAAAAAGTGGTAAAAGATTATTGGTGACTTTTGTCCTCCACTTTCTTGGTGTCTGAGACCCCACATTTAGGAAGTCTCTTGCTTGGTTAGAGGTAAGGTTTCCTCTGTTACACCAGTCCTCTGTAAAGGTACAAACCTATTATATTCTATCAGGGATGCTTTCAAGAAAGGCATTGCAAAATGGGCCACACGCTGGGTAGTTCTGCTCTTCTCTATAATACAGAAAGAAATCTCAGCTGTCCTCACATGCTTAGATCTGACCTTTCTCTGCAGTTGCCAGCAGGACTGATAGGGTCTTTAGGGGTGGCCACTAAACCCTGTGTTATGAATAGATTTTGTTTCTCCTTAACTTGTTTGAAGTGAGATGAGGAGCAATTTCAAACTTTTATTAAGAAACACACAAAGTAGTGAAATTAGAGATGAAAACATAGAAATTCTAACAGAAGCCAGTAGAATCCAGGGAATCACTAAGGGACAATTTGCAAAATTATATCTTAAACAGGTGGAAAATATAGAAGTAGGTAAATTCCTAGACAAATTTTTTAAAAGATTTATAGCAAGAAATGAGATTGAAATAGTAATGAAGAGACTCCCAGGAAATAAAAGACAAGAACTAAAGAGCTGAATTCTATCATAGCTTGAAGAAGGACTAACACCAATATTTCTCAGCTATTCCACAAAAATGAAATGAATGCTTCCAACTTATCCTATAAACCAGTATTATCTTGATCCCAAAGCCAGATAAAGACACAACAGCAACCACCAAACTGTAGCCTGATTACCATTATGAATACAGATGCAAAATTTCTCTATAAAGTACTTGCAAACCAAATTCAATAATCCATTAAAAAGATCATATACACCACAATAAACTGCGTTTCTTTTCAGAAGCCCAAGGATGGTTCAGACTATAAATAGACTTAGGTACAGAAATAGCATCATCATGTCAACAGACACAGAAAGGTCTTTGGCAAAGCTCAACATTCTTTCATGATAAAAGCCTAGGAAAAAAAAACTAGGAATAGAAAAAACGTATCTCACAACAAAAAGTGCGTGTGACCAAGGTGAGGCAAAATACTTCCTTTAAAATCAGTGATGAGACAAGATGCTCACTCAATTTTATTCAGTATAGCACTTGTAATAAGTCAAGGGGATCCATGGAAAAGTTCATATGACCTTATACTTAAATCGCTCTAAAGACACCGTCAAAGAATGATTATATCTGATAAACATTTTCAGCTAAGTAGCAAACTACAAAATTAACATGCAAACATCAGAGAATTTTATTTTCTCAATAATGAGACTGATGAGAAAAAATATCAAGAAAAATAACCCTATTCACAGTAGATTAAAAGTACCTAGGAATCAGCCTAACCAAGGAGGTAAGAGACCTCTGTAATGAAAACCTTGAATCTCTGGAGAAAAAGATCAAGGAAGACCCTAGAAGATGGGAAGACCACCTGTGCTCTTGAATTGGTAGAAGTAATATTGTAAAGATGGTTATATTTCTAAAAGCAGTGTGCAGATTTAATACCTTCCCTGTCTATAGCTCCTTAACACTCTTCAAAGAACTAGATTTAAAAAAAATCTTAAAATTAGTGCAAAGGCCCAGAAGACCCTGAGCAGCCAAAGCAATCCTAAGCAGAACAACCAACACTGGAAATAGCAAATTGTATTTCAAACAATACCAAGGAGCCATAGTAACTGTGGTGGTTTGAATGAAAATGGCCCAATAGGCCCAAAGTAGAGGCATTATTGGGAGGTGTGGCCTTGTTGGTATAGGCATGGCCTTGTTGGAGGAAGTATGTCACTGGGGATGGGCTTTGAGGACTCAGATGCTCAAGCCTGGCCAGTGTGAGTCTCTTCCTGCTGCCTGCAAGTCAAGATGTAGAAATTTCAGCTCCCTCTCCAGCACCATGTCTGCCTGCACGCTGCCATGCTTCCTGCCATGGTAATAATGAATGAAACCTCTGAGCTGTAAATCAGCTCCAGTGAAATGTTCTCCTTTATACGAGTTGTCATGGTCAAGGTGTCTCTTCACAACAATAGAAGCACTAATTAAGACAGTGACAGAACCAGGATGGTTTTGTTATAAAAATTGACAGTGGGATAGAATGGGGCCCTGAAATAAGCACATGCAGCTACAGTCCCTCTGTTTTTGACAAAGCCACCCCAAACACCAGGATTTGTGGCTTTTCTTTTGCCGGTGATAAAATTGCATAACCAAAGGTAACTTAAGGGAGAATTTGTAGTGATGAGGGGGAGTGGGCTGTGTTCTGCCATTGCCCAGCTCCCAGTCGCCAGCTAGCTTATACCTGAAATAACCACACGAAAATTATATTAATTTAAATACTGCCTGGCCCATTATCTCTAGCCTTTTCTTGGCTAACTCTCACATCTTGCTTTAACCCTTATCTAGAAATCTGTGTATCACCACGTGTTGTGGCTTACCGGTATGAGTCTAATCTACGTCCATCTCGGGTAGGAGCATCATGGCGTCTGGCACACTTCCCTTCTCCCCAGGATTCTGTTCTGTCTACTATGCCCACCTAAGGGCTGCCCTATCCTACAGGCCAAGGCAGTCTCTTTATTTAACCAATGAAAGCACAGAAATAAAGAAGGACCCTCCTACACCAAGAATTTATTCTGGCTTGCAGTTCCAGAAGGCTAAGAGTTCATTATGACAGGGACAACATGGCTATAAGTGGCAGGCATGGCAGCGGGATCAGAAAACTTGGTGCCTGAGCCACATGCAACAAACAGAGAGGAAGTGAGTGGCAAGGCTTCTTTTTTTTTTTTATCTTAAAGCCTTCCCCCATGAGGTCCTTTTCCCAGCATGTATATGTGAAAGTCTCCAAGCAGCACTAGCAACTGGAGACCAAGGTTCTCCATGCCCAGGACTGTGGGGGGACATTCTCTGTCAAACCACTACACACATTAGAGGAAAGGAAGCCTCTTAAACAAACGGCACCTGGAAAGTTGGATAGTCATCTGTAGAAGAATGGAGTTAGACTCCTACCTCTCATCTCAGGAAAAAAATCAACTTAAAATAGATACAGACACTTTAATGTGAGACCCTCGCCTTTTAAGTTGTAGAGGAAAACGTAGACAAGCCCTTCAAGGGGGAGGCAAACACTTCCTGGAGAGGACTCACTGAACGCGAGGGATCATAACACGAATCGCCAACTGGAATTTTATACATTTAAAAGGCTTCAGTGGAGCAAAGGAAACAATTAGCAGAAAGAAGAGGTGGAGATAAATATTTAAATATATAATATAAAGAAGAACAACACCAAACCCCCACCAAAAGATCCATTTGATCAATAAATGGGCAAGTGAATTGAGCAGATAGCTCTTAAACAGAGAGCAAACAGTTAGCAAATTTGTAAAAAATGTTCACTGTCTTTAGCCAGTAACTGGGCTAATGCAAGCTGAAATGAAATGAGATTCAGCCACAAGGAATGGAACTGTATAAAATCCATGGGAAAGTGCATCACTGTGTTAAGCTAAATAAGCCCAGCACTGACAGGCAAACACGACATGCTTTGTCTCAGATGGGAAAGCGACTTTAAAAATAGGATGTACGATATGAAAGTAGGATGGGAACTATGAGAAGAAGGGAGGAGTCTTTCCGACGGATGAGAAAACTGAGGCCAGAACAAGGTTCCTAAAGGAGGACCAAACGGAAGGTCGAGAACTTGAAGCCGCATTGATGATACTTGTTCTTGGGTAAGACAGATCATAGACCACTTCCCCGGAGAAGAGATGCGGCAACTCAGCCCTGAGTTATTAAAGTTATTGGGGTGTGGATCAGCACTTGGCTAGCATGGTCAAGGCTCTGAGTGTGATCCCCAGCCTGGGGGCAGGTGGGGATTATGAAAAGCAAAGATTCGCTGTAATGATTGTGCTGAAAATTTCAAAGACTACACAAGTTCATATAATAAAAAAAAGTCACTGCGGGTAGCATAGTGTTGGCATCTTTTTAGAGCTCTCAAAACACGGATGAAGTAACCACAGAATAAAACAAAAAGTTCACGGACATGCACAATAAAATTAGGAGACAGGACATTTTTGCAAACCCCAGACACAGATTGTGAAGAAATATTGCTGACAGTTATGTGATCTGTAGGGAACCAACATTGGGGTGAGGAGCAGAGGGAAACATTAGAATAACTGACAAACTGGAGAACACGGTTTCCCCATGTTAGCCCATATTTAGCTAGAGAACAGAACAGATAAATTTGAGAATCCGTCTGAAACTGGGAGTGAATTTGCTCAAGGAGAGAGAGAGAGAGAGAGAGAGAGAGAGAGAGAGAGAGAGAGAGAGAGAGAGAGAGAGAGAGATATCAAGGGGATTCAGAGGGCTATGTCTATGGGTGCCTGAAAACTAACCACACAAGCTGTCTGTCCAGACTGGCAACACACTCTGGGGAGGCACTGTTGATGGAGGAATCAAAGTCAAAGAAGAAAGGACCAATCAAGAGAAAGGGAGACAAAGCTGGGAGAAAACCTGCAGGAGAGACAAGGACAAGGAAGTCTCACAAAGCAAACCACGTGTTCCTGAGCTCTACAACAAAGGTGCAAGACATCCCGGTAAGGTTTCTAGCTTCTGGGAGATGCCTTCTAAAGGTTCAGGAAAATCCATTGTGAATAAAAATGAGTCACAGGAAAGAATCAGAACCAAATCTAACACACACATACACATACTCACACTCTCATACACTCACACACACTCACATACATGCTACACACTCACACACTACACACACACAATCACAACACTACAATACACATTCACACACACAGACACACACTCACACTCTCATACACTCATACACACTCACATACATGCTACACACTCACACTACACACACACTCACTCACAACACTACACATACACACTCACACACACAGACACACACCCACACTCTCATACACTCACACACACTCACATACATGCTACACACTCACACACTACACACACACACAATCACAACACTACACATACACACACACACTCACACACACTACACACACACACACACACTTGTTTTAAGGGAATAGGAGAATTAAGGAGAAAAAGACCATTTTTGCACATAGGAAACCAGGCCACAAAGCAAGTGAATGCTCTCTTCCAAATGCAGAAAAGGCATTAGGAAATAGATAGAAAAGATCACCACATGTCAGAATTAGAAAGACACAAAAGCCAAGTGACAGAGCCTGGGAAAGAGTCATAAACAAAAAGAAATAAACCCTGGCAGGAAAAAGATGATAGACTGACGTAAGCTGAATTAATAGAATTAGACACTGAAAAGAAAATGAAAATATACAAGCCAGATGAGGCGGTATACATCTGCAATCCTATCACATGGGAGGCAGAAGCAGGGAGATCATGGCTTTGAGGTTACCTGGGTTCCACAGAGAGTTCAAGGACAGCATATGCTTCTCATCTGCCTGTCACAACAAACAAGTGCAAAACGGGGAGAGCTTCAGGAAAAGAAAATCTTAAAGACAAAAGGCAATCCAGAGGCTGCAAGGCTCAGCAGCTAAGAGCAGGACTGGAGTTGGGTTCCCAGCAGCTGCTCAGATGGCTCAGACTACCATAGCTCCAGTTTCAGAGGATCTGATGCCATCTCCTGGCCTCCATGCGCACTGTGCTAATGAACGTATACCCCACGCCCCCCCCCATAATTATTAAAGAAACCTTTTCTTAAAAAGAAAAAGACAGACCAACATATTCAAATTAAGAATCATTGAAGAAAAGAACCAAAGAGAAGAGTAGAGCAAACATTCAAACTCTTAGAAACTTCCTTGAAATAAAATACAACCCCGAATCCCCAGCTACAAGAAGACATTGCGGCTTTGAAAATATTGACACAAAATAACCAACTGTAAGACCAGCTCTAGTAATCTACTAGTAAGCTCTTCTATCTCTGGAAGACAGGAAAAAAAAATAAATGATTTAGAGTACTTAGGTCTAAAAGCTATAGAAAGTGATCCTTCCAAAAGGATACTAAGCAGCACATCCAAGGCACTGAGAGAGTGCCTGTGAGAACTTACTTGTGCACAGGAACTCCTGGAAGGCTTCCTTTGGAACTTTCTTTGAAATTTTATTTATTTATTATTATTGTATGTGTGAGCTGAGTCAGCGTGTATACATGTTGAAGTCAGAGGATGACTTTTGGGAGCTACTTTGTGGTTCTAGGATCAAGTTTACATGGTCAGGCTTCTGCACGCAGTGGTACCCACTGACCCATCTTGCATCCTCCCTTGAGACTTTCAAGAGAACTCTGTTAGCAAAGGAACACTAGGAGACTACCAGAGTACCGGAAAGCTGGAAAGACACCAACGCAAAGATATGCCGTAAGTATTTAATGTATAATTACTTACACACCTCAGAAAAAAATATCTATTTTTTTTTAAATTAGAGAAAACAGTGCATTGAGGCTAAATGTCCCTGCAGCAAGTGGGATGCATGCATTCTACAGTTATAAAATTGGCTACAGAAAGAAGATCAAAAGCAAAACCAATTTATTTTTGGCTTTCGGTCATCTTATTAGTGGTGGCACCATGTTGGTAGCGCTACTCCAAAGTTGGTATGGATTCAACATGTTATAAAGCAAATGAGTAATTATGAGATATTCAAATCTATTACCTTCTGAGTCCTGAGAACAATTATGCCTTTTGTGAAAGAAAGGAGACACGGATTAAACATACAGAAATGGTTGTGTGGAGACTTCGCAGTTTGGGCTTCAAATTAAACGTGCCAAGCAGTATATATTCATGTTATGGGCATGCGTTCCAACATTAACCAAGATTTGACTCTGCCCCTCCCCTCCCTGATCCCCTCCTCCCCTTTTGGCCTCCATCTTGTTCGATGAAAAAAAAAAGCATTTATTTAAAGAAGTTTCTTTACATGTATAGGCATGTGTTGTGTTAGTGTATACCACGTGTGTGTGTGTGTGTGTGTGTGTGTGTGTGTGTGCGTGTGTGTGCGCGTGTGCGCGCGCGCCCCTGGAGACCAGAGGAGGGCATTACATGTCCTGGAGCTGGAGTTACAGGTGTTTCTGAGCTCCCTGATGTGAGTAGTGAGAACTGAATTTGGGTCCTCTGAAGGACCAGCAAGGTGTTCTTAAGCATGAAGACCTCTGCAGCGCCTATCCCTGTATCCCTTTAGTCAGGGTCTCCCTGTGTGACTGACTCAGAGGCCCTTGATGCTCCTGCTTCAGTTTCTTGAGTGCTGCGATTTTGGGTGTTTACTTTCATGCCTGGTCACTACCTCCTCCTTTCTCCTGGTTAGTTAATATTTAATTGCATATTTTAAAAATCATAGTTAATTAAAAATGTGTTTCCTTACATTTCAGTATTGATAGATCATGTGACACCATATCCCTGAGTAGGTGGGGACATATTTTAAAATGAGAAATTTCTAGAAATTGTAAGGTCAACCATTGTGTTCTCTAATTAATATTAGATAATTGCTATTCAGAGCAGCTGTAACCACTTGCATTTCAGTATAAAGGACGCACTTTCCTGCTGACCTGTTTTCAGTCCTGTTGCTTTGCACCTATTATATAAATATAATACTACTTTATACTATATTATATTTATATAATACTATATTACATAGATATAATAATGTTGATTTGCTCATTAAAGATATTAAAATTGTTACAAGTTCAGAGGTTAATTCCCAGTCTTTGTGTGTGTATGTGTGTGTGCGCGCGTGTGCGTGCGTGTGGTGTATATGCGTGTAATAGTGTGTTTGTGTGTGTGATGTGTGTGGTGTGTGTAATGTATACGTGTGTGCATGTAGTGTGTTTGTATTTATGATCTGCTTACTTGAACTTTGACTTATTTGAAGCTGAGTGCCTGTCTTTTGATTGTTGACCTCCCAGAACTTTCAACATATTGAAGCTACTTATTCTCCTTCGGCTTCAAGCACAGCTCTCATTCTGCTGTTACTGTAAATGTGTTCATGTTTTTATGGAACCAGATTTTGCATTTCCACCTCCTTTTAGTCGTTTCTGAGTTTTTGTTAAACTTTTGTTTTTTTTAAGGTTTTAACCCTAAGTCACACTAATTTTTCTATTTTCCTTTCTGGTAGTGCCATAGTTATAATTTTAACCTGTTGATGTGTATTTTTGTGTGTGATATGAGATAGGAATATATGATGTGTATGTAATTTCTATAGTATTAACTAGTTATCCATTTTAATCATTTTTTAAGAGCATCCTTTCTTAAGCATCTTCATCCATATTGATTTGGAGAGCCTTTTCTTGCTCGTTTATTGCACATTACTGTATTTTTGGTATAGCTTTTTTTTCACTAATCTGCCCTCATTTTTTCCTAATTCCATACTGGTTTTTCTTTTTCTTCAAGAAGAGGAACAAAGAGCACGTATGGACTCATTTTTTTTTTTTCCTGGCCACAGATCTAAATGGACTGAGGGGAACCTGACAGCGTGCAGCAAACAGATCTTTTGGCAACAGCAATCTTCCTTATAAATCCCAGGCTCCCATTCTGGCTCGTAGTCCCCAGTCAAATTCACACCAGACTCTTTTACTTATTATAGATTAGTGTGAATTTCAACACCTGGAACTTGCTCTCAAGTTCCCGTCTATGTTGTTATTATTTCCTTTAATGAATTTCTTCCTGTTCTTTCAATCTTTCCTAAGTGGCTGAACACTGTATTTTCAGTTTGGTTCACCTGTGTCTCCCAAGGGTGGTTCATGTGTTGGAGGCTGGTGATGGTGTGGCTACCTGAGAGCTTGAGAAGGTAGAGTACAGTTGGAGCCTGTGACAGTCAGCCTCGCATCATTGTGCTGAAATACCTAAGGAAAAGAAACTTAAAAGGGAAAAGGCCTGATTTTGTTCCGTTTCACAGGTTTTAGTCTATTTCCTCTTGGCCCAGTTGCCTGCAGGTTTGAGGCAGAGGCCATTCACAGTGGCAGCAGCACATGGTAGAGACTGTTCACAGTGGCAGTATCACGTGGTAAAGACTGTTCACAGTGGCAGTAGCACATGGTAAGGCTGTTCACAGTGGCGGCAGCACGTGGTAGAAACTGTTCACAGTGGCAGCAGCACGTGGTAGAAACTGTTCACAGTGGCACAGCACGTGGTAGAGACTGTTCACAGTGGCAGTAGCACATGGTAAGGCTGTTCACAGTGGCAGTA
>JAQHUG010000086.1:6444336-6503201 GCA_028555095.1 Dicrostonyx torquatus | reverse complement strand
CCATGTGGCTGACAATGGGTTAATATAAGTTATGGGAGCTGGTAGGAAGACTGAGCTAATGGGCCAATCAGTGTATAACTTAATGTAGACTCTCTGTGTGACTTTCTTTGGGGCTTGCCAACTGTGGGGTACCGGGCGGGACACAAACCCCAACGAGCAGGCCCCTCATGTTACAAGATAGCTTTTATGAGTTCTCTGCACTTTCCCAAGCCTGAGTTATTGTAGGTGAGTCGACTCAGAACTCAATCTCTGGCCTCTGCTTTGGCTATGCAATTTGTATTATTATAATGCTGTTAGGAGACCCTCACCAGAAGGCAAAACTAATAGGCAAACCCAATTGCAGAATTTTGGTCCTCAAAACTAGAACTAAAGACTCTTCTTTAGGGGCTGGAGAGATGGCTCAGAGATTAAGAGCATTTCCTGCTCTTCCAAAGGTCCTGAGTTCAATTCCCGGCAACCACATGGTGGCTCACAACCATCTGTAAAGGGGTCTGGTGCCCTCTTCTGGCCTGCAGGCATACACACAGAATATTGTATACATAATAAATAAATAAATATTAAAAAAGACTCTTCTTTATAAGGTTAGCACCGTCAGGTATTTTATTGCAGTAACAGAAACATACCAGTGTACCTTAATGCTCACTTTGTTAAATAAATATAACGAAGGGATTCTTAGTGAAGTGTTATTGTATTCATAAGAAGAACAAAGAAATATGCAGTCGGTGCTTTTACATCTAAGAATATAATTTTTCATCTTAGGTCTTTTGAAAATGCCTTTTAGTACATTTTCATAGAATGCTTATATTTTTCTTGTTAAATGTATTTTTAGATGAGTTATAATTGCCGTACATATTTTGAACATGGTTTTGCTTTTCATTATGTTTCTTCTACACTATATTTTACAACTGACTTTTGCTTATGTAAAGTTGAGCTATCACATTTAAAAATATTTACCCTTGCTACAATTTAGATTGAAATGTCCCTGAAAGCTCACATGCTAAGGGCTTAGTCCTAGCTATTGGGAGGTCGGAGGAGCTTCAGGGCTGGAAGCTAGTGGGGGAGTTTCAGGTCACTAGGAAGTGGCTTTGAAAGGAGCTATTCCTCTGCTTTATTCCCAACCATGAGGCAAATGGCTTTGCTCTCCTGCACACTCTCATCACAGTGTTTTCCAGAGGCTCAAACCAGTGGGTCCTTAAACCTCTGAAACACTGGCAAAATAAGTAGTTGTTACAAGTTGATGACACCAGGTATGTATCATAATAACAGAGAGGTATCATGCCCTCCAAAGGCAGCGGGGAGAGTTCTTGCTTATGCAGGTCTTCAGAGATGGGTAAAGGAGGGGAGGGGCGGGTAACTGTTGGGAGAGTCACAAATGGTTTTATGTCATTTTCCTATATTCCAGTGATGGCTGTGTGACATGGGGAGCTTCAATACAGGATGAATTAATTTTTATTTTGCATAAGTTCCTACACAGTAACTTACACTGTTACTAAGTCCCCTCATTAGCTCACTTTCTCGGGGGCTTTCCAGAATCTCCAGGAACTGAGGAGATTTGTCTAAAAGTATCGTATTGCCTCATCTCCTCCAGAGATGGAGTATTTACAACTCAGAGATTGGGTGCTCATGTATTCTGCAACATTTTCTCTGGAGAAGTAAGCAAACTTCTTTTCAATCCACACAAAGAACCAGCAACAGAAGAAAGTCCTGATCCTACCCAGGTCTAGCTTAACGAACAGCAGTAGAGGTGCCTCAGAGGCACCATAACATCCATCTCAACACTGACAGTGGATATCTCACAGTCCGTCCCTGGAGCTCCATGCCCAACACACAGGCAGCTCCGCTGGCTGGGAGTCTTGCTCCTCAGCAATTGTTACTGCTTTTGTAACCTTAGTCACTCCCCTTGTGAATCTTATAAGTCTAGAAGCATCCTGAGACTTGTCATTTTGTTTACTTCCTGAACCTTGTAAGTTTCACTTTAAGAAGCCTCCTCTCTCCAGAAGGGATTGTTTCAATGCAAAGGGGATAGCAGCAGCTCAGCAGGGCTCAGAGATGGAGAATTCACTGCCCAGAGATGGGGTGCCTAGCATGTTCTTTGTGGTCGGAACTATCAGTGACTGTGTGTCACCTGCACTCAATATTTGATGAGTATTATATCATTTGTCTTCTCATAGAACTTTTAAATACCCTGTAGCAAATGAGTTGACATATTTTCTGTTTTAGATGTTTTCAGGAGTTCTGGGATAAAGAATTTGCAGATTGCATATGCTGTGTTGCTGAGTCTCTGAGAATGTTGGGGCTGACCTAGGTGGGAGCAAGGTGTAGATAGATGGAAAGTGAAGCTATGGCGCCAATATTTTTCAAGCATGCGCCTACGCTATGCCTTCTTTTGGCCTAGGTTCCATTCCCAGGAGAACAAAGTTACATTGAGAGCTTTCACAGTTAATATGGGAAACATGTAACAAGTTGTACAATTTGGTTTAATGGGACGTCTGATGAGTGACACATGGTGTTTGTCAACTAAAAATATCTTGAAGACCTTTGAACAGACCGAGGGGACCTCTTTCATGTCATGTCTCACAAGCAGCTGCACCTCGATCTGGGTGCACATAATTGGGGAAACTGATCTGCGAGGGCTGGAAATGTTGACGCTGTCATGATAATTTCCTCTGTAAATCAACACATGGACTTGACAACCTTTCAAAAATCTTACCGTGTTGCGTTTATCCTTTGTATTGTGAAGTAACTTTATCTGCCTCGGACTCCAAGTGACTCATATTCATTAAGTGAATACTTACTGAGTATTGACAGGAATTGCGGTGAAGGGCCTGTCTTCAACAGCAGAGTATAGTGGAGAAATAAACACAAACAGCACTAAGTTGACACTTAGGCTGATTAGTGTAACGATAGAGGAGGAGGGATACATACAGAGTTACCACAGAGATCCACTCATTTGTCATTCATTCATTCAATGAAGAACAAACCTGGTGTGGCCCCTGACCCAGGGAACTCAGTCTTGGAGTAATTATAAATAGACTGTAAATACACACATGCTGTGGTTTCTCATTGGGAGTGTGGTGGGACAAGAAGAACAGGAAAAAGTTATGTTGTGTTGGAAGAGTCAGGAAAGTCTCAATAGGCGCAGTTGTGTCTGAGGTAAGTGTTGGGAGATGGACAAATTAGGAAGAACATTCAAGGTGATGGAAGCAATGTTATCCAAGGGCCTGGAGTAGAGAAGAATGAGACCCTTGAGCTTCACTGTCAGGCAGACCAAATATGGAATCCCCCAGGAGACACACCCCTGCATGTGTCTGTGAGGGCGCTCCCAGTGATGTTTTGCTGGGAAGAGAAGACATACTTTGAATGTAGCACCAAACTATGGACTGGAATTGCATGTGGAATTAAAAAGAGCAATCAGGGAGGGGACCAGTTTTCATCTCTTTCTGCTTCTTGACTGCAGACAAGATGTGACCATCTGCTTCATGCTCCTGAGGCCATACATCCCGTCATGACAGTCTGCATCCTCAATCCATGAATCAAGGTAACCCCTGCCTCCTTCGTTTGCTTTCGGCAGGGGTTTTGCCAGAGCAATGAGGTAAGTAATTAATCTAGAGGGTGAGGCATATTGGTCGGGGTCAGAAAGTAGTGTGGCAGGGACTAAAAGTACTAGGACATGGCCAATATAGAAGGAAAGGCCAGAGAATCAGACATATGTCACATAATGGGTAGTTTTGAATGGCCAATCAAAGAGCTCACCATCATCTGCAAACTTCATTAATTTCTACATTTAGTTTTTCTCTTCTTTAGCCTTTCCTTTAGGAATGCCAATGCTTACTGTCCATACACTAACAGCATGATTAATGCACAGACTCAGGCTTGAGAGTTTATATATGTTTAGTAATAAATTTTGAAATTAATCTTGATTGCCTAATTAAAAGATTTTCAGATCAATTTTAACTAAAAACAAAAAATAATCTTCATGTATGATATTCTCTGTGTGTGTGTGTGTGTGTGTGTGTGTGTGTGTGTGTGCATGTGGCGGCTAGAGATTGTCATCTGGATGCCTTTCTCAATCACTTTTCCCCTTTGTGTTTTGAGACAGTGTCTCTCAGTGAACCTGGAGCTTACTCATTCAGCTGGATTGACTAGCCAATGAGTCATCAGAATCTAACTGTCTCTGCTTCCCAGTGCCTGAGTTACAGATGTGCACCCCAATGTGGGGCTTTCTACATGAGTATCAGAATTATGTCCTAATGCAATACTTTATCCACCGAGCCATCTGTCCAGATCCTTCAGATTACTTTTGATTACAAAGCAGTTAAGAGAATAGCAGTAATCAGTAGGAACTGGTTAGACTTATTACATTTGTCCAAAAGATGCTTGCCGCTCTGAGTGTAGAGGCTGGAAGTTGACAAACTGTCTGTACAAGAGGAACTTTCCAGTTAGATGTATTATTCTGGAGAAGAGGTAAGGAAACAGAGTCTTTTAAAGATTCTTTCCCAGAATTTAGGAGCTTAAATTCTTATTCCACTAAAATGGAAATAGATGGAGTTAAGATGGTGTTGATATTTAATCATAATTCTAGGTTATAACATCCTCTAAAGCAGGTAAATTCCCAAGACCATGTAATATGAAGGTATTGTTACCTTTGTAAGTGAAGACTCTAGATTATTTCTACTTAAAGCATGGTCACTGGTCCAGCATCACAAGGGAGCTTGCTGGAAATGCAGAACCTTAGGTACCACCTATCCTACCTAGAGAGTCAGCAAGTCTCCCACCTCTGCTCAGTGATTCTTTGATGTGCAAAGTGAGCGAAACCTGGGTCCTAGAAGAGCCAGGTCAGTGTAACTTCAAAGTTTCTTCTCTTTCCAAGGCGGTATTTCTATCTATCTAAAGCTACAGTGTCTAATACTAATATCAAAAATAGTTTTGGTCATGGACAATGGTTAAGTCCTCAGGGACTGTATATTCTTATTCCTGGTGTGAGTTTTGGGTTCAATACGCTAATAATGCTTCAATAATAATAGAAAAATAGCACAGGGGAGTACTAGACTTACAAACTGCACAAAGGTCTTTCTGGAAACAGAACAGAAAATTTCTTATCCTAATGGGTTCCTGAAGTAGTCTCTTGTTAATGTATATTTTTATATTATAAAAAGGAGCAACTCTGTCTTACCAAAATGCTTTATTGGGCAAGATTTTCTGGACTTGTGAAATATTTCCCACTTTCATTATCAGATGCATTTATAAATTAGTTCATTAATTCCAGAAACTTTTGTTGTACATATTTCCAGGAGACTCAAGGGGATGGTATAAAATCAGTATTCTCAAGAGAAGCCTAGAAGAGGAGAAAAACAATCACACCACAATTAATAGGTGATAAATTATAGCTTATTGGTACTGCAGAATTTTCTAATGGTTCCAATTTCATGTATTTTGTCTAGTATGTAGTTTTATGAGCATGCCTTGTGTTTTTCCGTTTGAGGTATACTCTTGCATCATTATTATTTCAGTTATAAGCAAAGTGGTTTGTGTGTGTGGCAGTTAGAATGTAATTGGCCCCCATAAGCTCATAGTGAGGGGCACTATTTGGAGGTGTGGCCTTGCTGAAGTGGATGTGGACTTGGCCACAGTGCGTCACTGTGGGGATGGGCTTTCAGGTCTCTTATGCCCAAGCTATGCCCAGTTCATGTAACATGAGGGGCCTGCTTGTTGGGGTTACTGTCCCGCCCAACCCCACAGCTGGCAAGCCCCACAGAAAATCACACAGAGAGTCTACATCAAGTTATACACTGATTGGCCCATTAGCTCAGGCTTCTTACTAGCTCCCATAAGTTATATTAACCCATTGTTTCCATCCATGCCAGGCACATGGCCGGTACCTTTTCTCAGCTGGGATAGGGACACATGCTGCTTCCTTGGAGATCTGCGCAGGAATGCCAGGGAAGCTTCCTGCTTCCCAAATCTCCTGTTCTCACCTCTACTTCCTGTCTGGTTTTCCCACCTATACTTCCTGCCTGGCCAATCAGTATTTATTTAAAACATGATTGACAGGATACAAAATTGTCCCGCACCAAGTTCAGATCACTTTCTGTAGCCTGTGGGTCAAGATGTATGACTCCCAGCTCCTCTATAGCACCATGTCTGCCTGCATACCATCACATGGCACCATGATGACAATGCACTAACCCTCTGAAAATATAAACCGCCCCAACTAAATGTTTTCCTTTATAAGAGCTGCCATGGTCATGGTATCTTTTCACAGCAATGAAAGTCCTGACTAAGACCATGGGGAAAGAAACCATACTTCAGAGGAAGGGGTAGCTTTGTTGGGGCAGGAAATGATAACCTCCATCCTTCATTGGCAGGTATTTACGAAGCCATCTGCTAGGGACAGAAGCAGTGGTGTTAGATCGCTGGGGACTGCGGATGTGAGGTTCTTGGTTTCTGCTTTGGTCGTCAGGGCAAGGCCGTTGAACATAGAGAGAGTGACACATGACACATGTTCACAGAAGTTAGGGATTATAGGAGAGCATGTCCTGGGAGACCTTTGAAGTGCCAAGGTATGCTTCCCAGGGGTTTCAGTTTGAGCTGAAACCTGAAGGGAGAATAATGTTGCTTAGAGAAACGTTTTAGGTAGCAGGAACAGAGCAAAGACTCTGGGGAAACAAAGAAACACATTCTTCTAGTCCGGGAAGTAAGATCCTCCCCACTCAGCATTCATCCAAATGAGTTTTCTCCAGGCTTTGGGAACGGGAGAGACGTGGCAGTGTAGGATAATGCCTGGTTCAATAGACTACACACTAATTATTTAGCCTCAGCGATTAGCCTCAGTTGCCGCATCTGCCCAAGGGGGATGCTTGCCTCCTTATTTATTTCTAAGGAATGGTGGATGGGAAAGCGCTTAGAAAAGTAGTAGATATTCTACCATATTGTTACCGCTTCCCTCCGTCCCTCACCTCGGGGGAACATCTGCAGGGTGAAGTGAGGTAAAATGGATGATATGGTTTGGGCTTCCATGCAGAGGGATGGTGGCCAATTCAAAGACTTAAATTTTTCTTCTTAAGCACACAATAGCTTTTGGGGAAATGGCTGACTGTCCCCAGCTGCATCTCAATACCCAACCGGAAACGGCAGACAAAGCACTGATTATGACAGAGTGGCACGGGGCTGTTAGAGAGGAGCTGCCAGATGCCGTTAACAAGTGGGAAGAAACGTGAAGTTGGCAACTTGCCCAGAGGGAAGCTTCCTTGTAACTCACAGAAATCTGGTGGGTAGCACAATACAGATCGAGCTCAGATTGGGTGAGGTTCAAGGCTGGAGATGGAAGGGTGCCAAGCATCGTCCAGATGAGCCAGAGTATCTCAGAGGCCTTGGGAGATGAGTGTGAGGTGGGAGCTGGTGGCAGGCAGGAAGTGAAGCCAGGTTGAGCGTTAGCAGCTGAGCTGTGTCACGGGTTGAACTGTGTCCCTCCGCAAAGACATGCTGATGTTCAAATAATCCTCAAACTGCGTACCTTCTTTGGAGGTAGAGTCTTTACAGGGTCATAAAGGTAAAAAATGAGGTCATTTGGGTTAGCTGTAATGCAACGATTGGCGTTCTTACAAAAGGAGAAGATCTGGACTGAAGCACGCGAGGGGACTGTGTAGCCGAGGGATGCGTTTACAAGCCAAGGGCCACCAAGGTTTGGTGGCAAACCCTGGAAGGATTCTGCCTTGTAGTTGTCAGAAGGATCCAGACGCTACTCATACTTCCCCAAGGCGTAAGAACTGAGCCGTCCACATCGTTACTCCAGCCCTAGGGAACTGAGCACAACTTGATTTCTTTTTACTGAAGAGCATTAGGTAGGTTGCTCAGACTCCTCTGAGAAGACAAAGACATGATAGCTTTTAATTCAGACAGGAGGAAGGTGCTCATCCTCCCAGGGACATTTGTCAAGACCTCAAATACTTACAGCTCGCTGTTTATGTCTGTGTGCATGGTGCCCAGTCTGATTTGGTCCTGTAGAAACTGTGCCCGTGGTGAGAGTGTGTGCTCCACAGAAAATCAGACTCTACATAAATCTCAACCTGGCTGCTCCTGAACTATGCAGTCTGGAAGGTGTTACCCTACGAACCCTCAGCTTTCATTTTGACCTAATGAGAAAGATAGCCCTTCTTTCCTGGTTTAGGGTTAGGGTTAGGGTTAGTGACTTTTGGAGAATGCACATGAGATGCTTAAGATGACTGCTGACTGTGGATTCAGCCCTACCCAACAGATGATCGCTTAAGCTATCGGCATCGCGTGACTTGGGAAGTCAGATGTTGCAGGAAGAGTTCCTGCACTCCACGGTGATGGGAGCAGAGTAGACAAAGCCTGCCACCTGCACACTCCTACCTTCCTCTTGCCTGGACCAAGGGCTGCTGGTTTCTTGTTTACCCCAGGCTTTCGTGTACCCTTTAACTCCTGAATTCTGCTAAGGAAACCCACTAAGGGTTTCTTTCCCATTTTTTTTTCCTCTCTGGTCTCAGTCAAACTCACACATGCCCCTTCATTATGGCAAATCCATACCTAAGTTAGGAAGGCAACTTGAGTTTGAAACAATTATTCAAAGGTTTGAATGAATGATAGTTGATAATTTGTGTTTTTAAACATGTTTTATCATGTTTAAAATAGTTTCTTAACTTCAAAAAGGTTCTATTTTATGGGACGGATGTGAGAATTGTTTTTCCTGGACTTTGGAGACAGTGCTCCTCTTTAAGGACAACAGTAAAAAGGACAACATGTCAGCGATAATGACAATTTCCTATTTGGGGGGCTGGGTAGGGTATCATGTAGCCCAGGCTGGTCTGACACTTGGTACGTAACCAAGGATGACAGTCAATGTCTTAATCTCATGCCCCTGCCTCTCAAGTGCTGATATCCTGCCTATATGGCCTAGGGCATGGGATCCAGGGTTTCCTACATGCAAGCACTCTACCAGCAAGCTACAGCATCAGCTCTGAGAGCTTCTTTCTGAAAGACTGTCTCCATGGCAAGAAGGAGGCTTAGGACTTCTCTTCGCTTCACTTCTTTCCTCTCCTCTTCTTTTCAGCCTCTTCTCTCCCCATTCCCCTCCTCTTTCTCCTTCCCTCAAGGCAGAAGTCTTCTTCAAATCAACCACATCGCTATTGGTTAGTTCAGTCACTACCCTTATATGTTCTACTTATTTCCACTCTAATAATTGTGTTCCATGACTTTTTTTTTCTTTTAGTATGCCCATTTTAACTTTATCTTGGGCAACTCAAAATACAACGTATAAAGACTTTCTTTATGGTCTCAAACAGCAGTAGAAACAATTCTGGATCCAGTCCAGAGCCTCCCAGATTCTGACTTTCCAGCATGTTTTGTATTTTTTTCCCAACCTGGGGCCTTTTCTCAACACCATATCTTCCCAGTCAACCCCTACTTACCTTTTGAGGTCATGCTCATCACTTGAAGCTGTTTCTGCTTCCTGAGGTGTCTGGCACATGGTGTAACTTGTATATCCGGCTCCCCCTATAGATTTAGAAGTTATTGGGAAAGGAGGTTGTACTAGTTCAAAGGTCCTGAAGCATCATCGAGGTTATTAATAACAGAGGCACAATTGAATGAACAAATGAATAAAAAGAGATGGGAAGAGTTGAATGGGTGGGAAGATGTAGGTACGGAATATTGCAGCATCTCTGCCACTGGTTTAAGATTGGATTTACTCCCAGATTTGCAGTATCTTTAATGCTTATCAAGCATGATACAGGAGTGCTCACAGGTAGTATGGACTAGATACTTATCTAAATAGATAAACAGACAGACAGACAGGTAGGTAGACAAACAGAGAGGGGAAGGGAAGCAGTTGAAGTTTGAAGGGAGGCAGTGAGAAAGGAGGATGGGGAAGAGATGAAGAAAAGAGGGGGGAAGAGGAAGAGAGTTTGAAAAACAGCAATTAAGAGAAGACTAAGTAAACATTTTCTAATAACGTGAAACAATAGCCCATACCTTCCTCTGTATATTTCACAAATGGAATTTCTTCAGAGCTGAATGTGAGGTTCATGTACCCCCATGTCCTGTATCCAGGATCCAGGGCTTGCAACCCTATTTGTGTTCGCTGGTGGGATCTGGATGGTTGTAACTCTCTTCCTTCTCTGCCTCAGAAGAGACTGTTTTTATTGTTTTCACATAACTGAGTCTGGAGCACCTCTGAGTCCTGCATGGTGGTGCCAGAGAGTCTGCCCCCTGCCCCATATAGGGTGGGGGAAAGAATGTGGGCTCAGAGTTGGGAGTGGACTGAGGAATGGGTCTCTCCATGCTACTGAGCTCATGGAGGCTTTCATATCGAGCCCTCTGCATGATTTTCTTTGCTTTAGTCTTTCCTGACCTATTCCGGGTGATCTGAGGGAGGCTTGAGGGCAAGACCCATTTATGCCATGATCTGAAAAGAGAGTTGACCAGTAGCAAAGTTTTATAAAAATTCATAGTTCTAAAATGAGAGACCTGTGTGATTCAGGGTCCTGAAGAGTGATTTATATGAAATCTGTGCACTCATCCCTTGATATGAACAGGGCGGCTCATTCCAGGCTCCCCAACGGATACTCAAGAAGCAGAAGTTAAGTGCCCTATACAAAATGGCAGAATATTTGTATACAATCTCTACACACCCGCTCACCGTCCTTAAATAACGTCTTTCACTTCTAAGACTGAATTCGGGGGAAATGTGCCGTCAGTGTTCAGAGCTGTTGATGAGGGAATAATGATCAGAACGTCTGGACGTGGTCAACACAGAGTGCTTCCTCCTCCCTTGGTACTTTCTGTCCATAGATGGTTGGCTGCTGAATATGGATCTCAAGTATAAAGTGGGTTGACTGCACTTGTCACTACGAAAGAAAAGAGGTGTGGCCCTTCCCCAAGGTACAACTGCATCTGGAGCCCCCCCTTTCTATATATGAAAAGAATCCATCCAAGGGAAACCACAAGCTAGATTAATCTGGTTCCTTGGTCCCAAAGGAATTTTATTTATGTTAGGGGACTAAGGCAATGCCTCAGGCCTAGACATAAGTATGATGTGGAGAACTTTAGCTAGCTCACTTTACCTCCCCAGATCTCCGTTGTCTTTTCTGTATAGTTCTAATTATACCATCGTCCTTCTTTATGGAGTGATGATGATCTAAGTTCATACACATCGCAAAATGTTAAGCAAATGCTAAGGTTTGATGGTCATTGTTATGAGCAGAGCACAGGCCATCTATCTCAGCACAGAGGAAGTCTACAGAGTGACCTGGAGAATTAATGGGACCAGCGACATTTATCCCCAGGCATCCATCTTTTCCCAATCATCTGTCTCGGAGTCTTTGGGTGAGATCATAAAGGAGGAGGCAGGTAGGGAAGTTGAAATTATTTTGTGTCCTTGATTTGAACATTTCTGGCTGGCGTTGGTGTGGGTTGCTAAGGGATGCAGCCTGAATGAGAACTCCTGTGTTATGAGGAGGCATTGCTGCCCTCCAGCACATCCAAAGTCTGCTCATTGGCCTCACCTGCCACTCCCCACCCTCATGCATAGTAACACTGTTCTTTTTTCCAGTTGATTTATCTGCCTCGTTGAGGTAGGTCTTCTTTTTAGGACCCCCTGAGATGGAAGACGGATCCTGTTTCCTTACCTCACATTGTTCTTTTCCCTTATCTTCAGGTCCTGTACTGAGGACTGGGGGTGTTTCCCAGCGACAGAGCAGATGATCCTTCACAAGCCCCTGAGTTCAGTGTCTAACGCTGCAACAGCACAAGGAGGGAGAAGAAAGAAGAGGAGAAGGAGGTGGAGGAGGAAGATGAAGGAGGAGGCAGAGAAATAGGAGGAAGAGAAGGAAGATGTAGAGGGGGAAGAGGAAATAAAGCCGCAGATGCAGCAGCAGAAGAGGCAGAGGAGGAGGAGAAGGAGGAGAAGGAGAAAAGTAGTTGTGTAGATTATTATTATTGTAGAAGGTTTAATTGCAGCCAGAGTACTGCCCAGGAAATCTTAAATTCAGTTTTGAAGTTCTTCGTTCTATCAGGTTTGGGAGAAAAATGCTCATGACAGTGGAAAGAACCAAAACAGAGCTGTCAAGAGAGGATGTTATGTTGTTGCTGTGGGATTTAAGTCCAGGAACAAAAGCAGATTACTGGCATTAGCAGGCTGGCATTGCAGAACTTTTGGGCAATCTAAGTCAGCTCCATGGACTTCAGTGCAGGCTGATCTACCCATGAGCATTAAGCCAGAGCAAGCCTCAGCAGGGCTACCTCTCTGAGAGACATACTCGGGGGTCTGAGCAGACCGTATCTGAGAACAGTAAGAACAGAAGGGAGGCTTTTCCTGGAGTAATCTGTCTTAGGCATCTGCTCCCATATTTGTTCTTAGTGGCCCTGGAGTCTGTACCCAAAAGAGAAGGGAGGATGAGCCAATGAGAGAGACAACAGGGACCTGGTTTCATGTCTTGCCTCTGGCTTTCAGAAAGAAGAATTCAAAACCTTTCTTCAGGTCTACTGCCACCTTCAGCTCAGGAGACCTCCTCCTTCCTCCACAACTCTTCTTAAGATACAAAAATAAGTTTTTATTTAGAACAAAAATAGATGTAACAAATGACTCATTTAACTGACAAATACAATGAACATGATAAAAAACTCTGCAGAATAAGATGATTTTATTATTTTCTTGACATGCCTCTAATATTTCCCCCATAATCCCTGGCTGAATACTGTCATTGCCTCTTCATCTGACAATGAATCTATAATATAATTTTCCACCGAGGGCAGGATAATTCTGCCTTTCTTCAAGCATGATTGATTGAAATGTATTTATTATTGATGCTTGAGGATAGTTTCTTTCAGCTTCACTACTCTACAAAGCAACAATATGCACATTTTTGGACTGTTTTCCAATTTAGAAAATCATCTATCAAGTTCCTCTCATGTTGGATCTTTTCCAATTTTAGGGCATTCAAAAATCTCTTATGTGGTTGCTACCCTCTTAAAAATATTAATTTTTATTGAGATAGAATTCATAACCATAAAATTGCCTCTTTGAGGTATACAGTTCATAGAATTGCACAGTTGTTGACAGTTTCTAATTCCAGAACAAGTTTGTTGCTTAAAGGAGGAACCCAGTGCCCACCAGCAACCACTTTCCATTTCTCTGTCCCTCAGTACCTAGAAACTACAATTCTTTCTATGTCTGGATTTCATGTAAATGGGCTCTGTTTTAGTCATCTTTAATGACAAAATGCCCAATGAAAGCATCTTAAGGCAGGGACGATTTATCCTGGCGTTTGTTTGGAGGGTGCACCACACCATGGCAGAAAGGCAAGGCAGTGGAGGAGCAGGGCAATTGGTCACATGGAATCGTGATCCCTTAGCAAGGAGGGACAAGTGCTGGTGCTCGAGGGCCTTTCCCCCACTTTTCCAGTCGAAGCACCCAACCCCTAGGGTGCTGTCACCTACTTCAGAGCAGATCTTCCTTCTTCACTTGACCCTGTGGTGGTTTGAAAGAAAATGACCCCAAAAAGGAGTGGCACTATTAGGAAGCATGACCTTGTCAGAGGAAGTGTGTCACTGTGGGGGCGGGCTTTGAGGTCTCTTTTTCTCCAGCTTCCTTCACTGTAACAGTTGACTTCCTGTTGCCTGCATGATGTAACACTCTCAACTCCAGCATCAATCACATCAGCCTGCAATGCTGCCATGCTCCCCTTCATGATCATAATGGACTACACCTCTGAAACTGTAAGCGACCCACCCTCAATTAAATGTTTTCTTTATAAAATTTGTTGTGGTCATGGTGTCTCTTCACAGCAATAGTAAACCCTAACTAAGACAGAAATAGCCAAAGGTGTATCTCCTAGGTGATTCTCAACCTGGCCAAGTTGAAAATGAGGATTAACCATCACGGAGTCACACATGTGGCCTTTGAAATCTGTTTTCTTTTGCTTAACTTAGTGATTTTGTGGCACAACCATTCTACAGAAGTTCATGTCTACACATGGACGTTTGATGTTTTGTTTATCCATTTGTTAAGTCTATGGTCATTGGGTTTCCCCCGTTATTTTGGCTATTATGAATACAGTTTCTATGTGTTTATGTGTATAATTTTTTTAAAAAAGATATGTTTTCAGGTCTGTTAAGCAGATAGGAACAGAATTGATGGATACTATGGTAACTCCATGCTTAACATTATTATAATTATTCTTTAATTCTGTGTGTGGGTGTTTTGACTGAATGTATGTCTGCGTATGTCATGCATACCTGGTGCCCATGTAGGCCTGAAGAGGGCATTGGATCCCCTGGAACTGAAGTTACAGATGATTGAGAGCTGCCAAGTGATTGCTGGTGTTTGAACTTGTGTCATCTGAAAGAGCAGCCAGTGCTCTTGACCACCAAATCATGTTTTCAGCTTCTGGTACTTAATTTTTTGATCATGAGGTTTTTTTTTTAAATTTTGATATTATGATTTTTATTTTACTTATTTTTTTCCTTTTATTGAGAATAGTTTTTTTTTCTCATACAATATATCCTGTTTGTGGTTTCCTCTCCCTCTGCTCTTCCCAGTTCCTTCCCACCTCCCCTCCCTTCTGGATCCATCCCCTCTCTGTTTCTCAGAAAACAAGCAGGCTTCTAAGGGATAATAATAAAATGAAATATAATTGAGCAAGATTAAACAAGAACAAACACACTGGAATAGGACAAAGCAAACAAACATAAGGAAAAGAGTTCAAGAAAAGGCATGAGAAACAGATATAGATGTAGATTCACTTGTTTTCACACTCAGGAATTCCATAAAAACATTAAACTGGAAGCAGTAATATATATATATATACATATATTCACATACATGTATATATATACATATATATATAAAAAGATGACTCATAGGGTAAAAAGAGAGAAAAATATGAATTACATAAAATAAGCAAAAATTAAATATATAAGATTTAAAACAGACTTGGCATGACATTATGGACAAAGAATCCCACCAATGCCATCAAGTGTGTTTTCTGTTGGCTGTCTGCTGCTGGGCATGGGTCTACCCTTAAGAGTAGCTTGTTTCCCCAGTGAGATTCCTTTGGAGAAAACAAAATTTTCATTTTCAGTTTGTTATCAACTGGAGCTAGCTTCTGGGTTAGTGATGGGGACAAGTGTCCACTTGTCCCTTCAGCTCTAGGGCTCCATCAGGTACAGATGGGTGTAGGTCCTGTGCATGCTTCTTGGGTCTCTGTGAATTCATACATGCATTGATCCTGTTGATATAGAGGGCCTTGTTTCCTAGGTGTCCTCCACCTTCTCTGGCTCTTACCCTCTTTCTGTTTTTCCTTCTGCAGGATTCCCTGCGGGGGGGGGGGGTGTGTTTCTTGAGATTATGATATAACCACAACATTTCTCTCTTCTTTTTCTTCCCTTCAAACCTCCTTATATACCCCTCCCCGCTCTTCTTCAAACTCATGACCTTTTTGCTAAGGCTCCTTGAATGCAGAGAAGGCTGTGGTTGGAGGTACTGTAAGCTGGGGAAGGAATATGAGCAACTAGTTGAACTGCTATGCTTCCTTCTTCCTTCTGTTTCTAGAACAGTGAAGGAAAGCCTGGCACATTAGGAAAAATAAGTTTATGGGCTGACTTCCTTTTTTCTTTCCTTCATTTTGTTCCTTCCTTCCTCACTCCCCATTTCCTTCTTCATTTCTTTTTTGAAATAAGGTCCTGTGTGATAACCTCAAACTCTATCTCCTCTTGTCTTTGCCTTCTGCATGTTGGGATTACAGGTGTGCTCCACTAAACTGGTTCTATGGATTACACTTTTTAAAAGTAGCAAATGGAAGTAATTTTATTCAGCTCAAAGAGGAAAGATGCATTTTTGCTTCTTCAATTGCTTAGAGCCGTGTGGGGAACACATTTGACGCTACATAGATTCACAGATGAAGAGCTGTGGCCTTGCCTCAGCTGCTTGATCTCTCTGGGAATTGATGTCATCACCTGTACGGTGTGAGCTGCTACTACCTTCTTTGGGGAGCTGTTGTGAGGATCAGGAGGCATAGTGCATGTACCATGCCCACCTGGATCCCAGAAGAAAAAAAGTTTAGTTTTTGTAAATGCTTGTACTTTCGTTGGTTTTCTGTAGCAATGGAACATGGCAATCAGGATATCTACAGACTCTTTATTCACTGAAATGTTTGCTTTTAGGGCATGTTTGAGAAGTAGTGTGATGTGGGATTCCCCTCTGTATGCTGTGAATACGATTGGTTAATAACAAAGAAACTGCTTTGGACATATAGCAGGGCAAAACTTAGGTAGGTGGGGAAAACTAAGCTGAATGCTGGGAGAAAGGAGGCGATTTAGAGAGAAGTCATGTAGCTCCGCTAGAGACAGATGCTGGTGGGAATCTTGCTAGTAAGCCACAGTCATGTGGCAATAAACAGATTACTAGAAATGGGTTAAATTAAGATGTTAGAGTTAGCCAATAAGAAGTTAGAGCCAATGGGCCAAGCAGTGGTTTAAATAATACAGTTTCTGTGTGATTATTTCAGGGCTAAGCGGCCGGGAATTAATTAGTGGCCTTCTTACTACAGTAGTGGGCAATAAAAGGTACACAAATATATGATTCTAATATATAATTAAATTAATTGTTGATGGGAAGCTAGTGTAGCTTGATAGGAACCTCAATGAGGATTGAAAAACTTCTATTTGGTTTGTTGCTGAAATGTGGATTGTGAGACACTGGGTGTCTTTTTTTTTTTTTGGTTTTTCGAGACAGGGTTTCTCTGTAGCTTTGGAGCCTGTCCTGGAACTAGCTCTTGTAGACCAGGCTGGTCTCGAATTTACAAAGATCCGCCTGCCTCTGCCTCCCAACTGCTGGGATTAAAGGCGTGCGCCACCACTGCCTGGCACTGTGGGTGTCTTTGGGAAGGAAGCACTCACTTAAGTCATAGAATCTTCCAATATGTACAGCTACATAAGCTTGGCCTCTATATTCTTTAAGAATATCCTACAAGCCAACACAGGTTTCATTAACAGAAAAGAAAGTGAGTCATCTATTATTTGCTCCCCAGTTCTTTTATCAAAAAGACTCTACAAGATTTAACTTGAGAGAAAAATAAGTATTTTTTTCTTCTTTTTAGGGAGAAGAATGTATGAGTCACTAGAGGTATAGAAGAGAAGTATTTAAGTTCTAGAATATCTGGCCTGCCTTCCTACCAACTCAACATTTATTACCTGTTTATGTATGTATTCTATCTGTCCATCTATCTATCATTGGTCTATCTATCATCTCTATCTATCTATCTCTCTATCTATCATCTGGCCATCTATCATCTATGCATGCATGTATCCATCAATTTATCATCTCCCTTACCATCTATTACTATTTATTTATCTACCTCTGCAAGCATTCTATCTCTTTCCCCTCTCTCTATCTCTCTCTCTTTTTAACACGTATCTATCCAATCTATTGTCTGTCAATCATATTTATTTTTTCTATGGCAGTTAGGATTTTTGGTTTCCTATTGATTCATTTAACTGAGTCATCCACCCACTCACCAATGTTTATAAACATTGTATACCAGAGCATATTCACAAAGAAGAAATAAGGTGTAAACAAGAAACATAGGAGGACACATAACTGGAACAGAATATGAGAAGTTCAGAAAGAGAAATACAAAAAAGTGATAGACTCTAGAAATGAGGTGATAGTTTAGCTTGGAGGATGGTTAGAATTAAACAATAGAAAAAGTAGAAGAGATAGTACCAGGTAGGGAAAACACTGGTTTTCAGATAGAGAGGCATCTTGAGGTGGGGTAGATGATGTGAGACAGGAATTCCTGGGAGATGGAGTTGGATTAGCAAAGTCTTGGATTCTGTGGTAAGATACTTGGATTTCCCACTAAGCTCTTGATAGTAGGTTAAGCAGTTGAGTGACTACATTTTAAAAAGCTCTCTCTGATATCGGGTGTGGAGGAGGATGAGTTGGTTGGGGAAGGAGACAGGGATAATGATTAAAACTCTTTAATCATTAAGCTTCCAATCAATAAGCAATTCACTTGTGTTTCCTAAAGCTTTAGTCGGATAATCTAGGCCATGACCTCAGTTAGACGTCATGTAAAACACAGGGCGATGTACTATACTTTATTATTCTGCCTGGTAGTGTTTAGTTTATTCTATTTCTTTTCTACTATAATCAAAGATCCTGGATCATTGATATTTTACCTAGGGCCTCTCACCCCACAATACAAGCTTGACACCATCAAATCCTTGAAACATATGTTCCTGGGATGGCCTACTACTATGTGACTTGATTTGATATGGTGTCAGATATAGAAAGAAGCCACACAATAAAATGGGTTCTTAAAAATAAGAGTCATTTCCCATTTTCTTTGAGCCCTACAATAGACGTATAATCACATTCCTGGAGGCCCAGAGGTAAGAGATTATCACTCAGCACTTGCCAGTTACACCGCAGAAGGTCACTGGTCCCTTTGAGAAAAACGGGGCTGGGAAAGACTCAGAATAAACCAGGTTCTTCCTTAAAGGAGCCTAGCTCCCTTTCCTTCAGGAGGATCTAGATCTGCAAACTGACTCCAGGCTGGAAATAGACTGAGGGGCCACACAATTTTCTACTCCTGTGCTTTGAGCTCGACATTTGCTTGCTTGAGTGGAAGGATTTCTTACTTACACAGACAGAGGAGCGATTTAGTAGGCACCCTCTCTGTTTCCCTTCTAGGGACACCATGATTATGTAGCCAGTGCCACAAGTCTCTGTGAGTCAGGCCATTCTGATGGTTGTTTTGCCTCTGCTGCTCCTTACTATAATTACACCCACCTTACTCTTGGTGCACAAATACTGCCATTGGCTTCTATCTCCCCTGCATCCAATTATTCTAATTGCACTTAAGTTTTCTAGCAGAATGGCTACAGTTCTTTCTGAAAGTTCTGGCCCATAAAGAGCAATCATGGAACACTTCAGGGATATTGGCTATCTACCTATGACTTCTCTGTTAGTTTATTTATCTATGGTTTATTGTCTGTCCATCATAATCCTATCTATCTATCTATCTATCTATCTATCTATCTTTCTATCATTTATCTATCATCTATATCATTCATCCATACATGTATCTATCTATAATTTATTTTCTATCAATCTATCTACCTACAGTCTATTATTTGTCTATAGATCAATCTATGCACCTATCTACAGTCCAGGAACTTTTTGTCTATCTATCATCTGTAACCATTTATCTCTCTTCCTCAAGAAAATAATTTCGCTCCAGTTATGGTTTGAAGCTTAAGGGTTCCCTCAAAGTGGATGTGGCTAAAGCTTGGTCACCAATATCGATAATATTGTTGGGAAATAGTAGACCCTTTAGGAGGTGCCTAGTTGGAGAAAGTAGATCCTTGTGGGTGTGACCTCAGAAGCTATGGTGGGCCATGGTCTTCTCTTTTTGTTCTCCAGCTTCCATGTGGTGAGCAGTTGTCTCCCCCATACACTTCTGTTGTGACGCTTCCCTTCACCATGTGCCCCAAGCAGTAGCGCCAAGTAACCAAGGATGGAAAACCCTGAAACTGGGAAGGAAAACAGACTTTTCCTACTTGTAACCATCTTTTCCTTGGGTACTTTGTGACAGCAACAGAAAGCTGCCTAATATACCATGTGTTTGTGAAATACGTATTTTCTGGACCCTTCCAGTGTGGGTGAGTAGGCTTTAAATAGTTCCCTCACTAGAGGAGAAAATCCATCTGCCGGTGGAGTCTGCTATGTGAGTTGGGTCTGTGTGGGGACCCTAATGGGACCTGGTCACCACAGAGTACAGTTTGCAGCTGTTTTTCTGACTCCAGATGCTAGGTCCCTTTCTGTGTCTCTCATCCATGAGGCTTTAGACTATATTCACAACCCTTGGTTTAGTTGAAGGTCAAGGCTAGCGTTTCTGTTCCTAAGCTAAAGATTGCAATTTAAGTTTCAAAGAAGAGCATCATTAGCAGCCTTTGGTAAATCGAGTCAAGCTGATCCTCAGAAAGAGGTGAAGTGGGCTTCTCACATGGATCCAAAATACAATCAATGACTGTACTTGGAGCTTTAAAAAAAGCACGCACTGTATCTTCCATTGGATTAGTTAGCAAGCCATTCCTGCCCAAAGTGCAGGCCGTGTGCCAGCACGCCTAGTGGACTAGACCAGCCAGGGTGGCCTGACTACTTCCTGGAGGCAGGGACTCCATTTTCTATAATTCTCCTTCCAGCCCCCACTCAGTCTAGGCCTCTGGCCTCAACAAGTGCTCCCTCAGGGTAGGTTGTTCGAATAACTGAAACTCTTCCAACAGCCAGGGTCATCATCACATCACGCCAGGAGACTCACCTGGGCATGCAATCCTCAAGAGGTGAGCAGCTGGGGCAGCAGCTGGAGGGATGAAGTCTCACGGTGGTTTGAGAAGCTCCTGGTATTCACAGCCACTCTAAAGCAAGAGGAGCTAAATATGCGTCAACTACCATGGAAGAAAAGGGAGTGTCTACACAGGTGCGTGCCGATTGCTTTCTTTATCCCAGAAAATGTGTGTGGCTTTCCAAGAATCCATACCTTGCAGGAAGCTATTTCCCCTTCATGGTGAAGGATTGTAGGTGCCAGACCCATGCTGACACCACATTTAGGCCTGGGCAGCCACCTGAGCCTGATTCTGCCTTGGTAGTGTTGCATTTTAAGCATGGTATTAGCTCATTTTGTTGAAAACTTAATATAATTGTTCTGACCCAATTCCTTATTTCATTCTCTAAGACAGGTGATAATTGCCCCCACTTTGCAGATGGGAAAAACAGAGGCTCTGAGTACTTAAACTAACTAGCCCAGTAATGACTGGCTAAGCTCTTTATATATGCCAGACTGCTAACGCTCAGTGCCCTAGCATTATCTTTAATCTTCCAAGTTACAGGCATAATTATTATTCTAAAATTATTCATGAGGATGATAAACAACGGGAGAGGCTTATTTAAGGTCATAGTGATGATGTGTGATTGCCTTGGACAGTCCCTGAACCAGGGCTAAGCTCAGTTCTGTAGCCCTGATGCTGTCGGATTTCTCAGACAGTGTCTGACAGAATAACTTCGGTCTTTGTAGGCCTTCGATATATAGTTGGATTTTCCCCCTCAGGACATAGATGAATTGCCTAAAATGAGTCATAATTTATTTCCATCTTGGAAACCAATCTACAAACTTAAAGTATACCAGGCTGAACACTAAATGACATTTCTGCACTCTCTGGGGGAATATAACCCGGGGTGTCTATTAAAACAGACAACACTGTTGTTTTTGTGGATTTAGCTGTCTCCGTTGGGGAAATTCTCCCATTGAAAGACTAGAGCTATGGATGTTAGGTACACACACAGTTACAGTGGCAAGAACTGGGGAGGTGGAGGGCATAGTGGTGTATTCCTGTAACTGCTGTCTTCAGGAGATTGAAGCAGGAGGATGACCTTGTACTCAAGGCCAGCCTGGGATACCTGCAAGACCTTTGGGTAAAGTGATTTCTGTGAGGACCTGAGTTTGGGTTGATTGACAGCATGCATCTGTAACCCCATAGTTGGAGGAGGGTAGTGAGTAGAGGCAGGGAGATTCCTGGAGCTCAGTCACTAGCCAGCCTAGTGAAAATGGTGAGCTCCAGACTCACTGAGAGACTCTGACTAAAAGATAAGGGGAGGTGGAAAGAGGAAACCTCCTGGTGTTGACCTGTGGCCTCTCCTCACAGGCAAGTAAACTTGTACAGTTTCTCTCTCTCTCTCTCTCTCTCTCTCTCTCTCTCTCTCTCTCTCTCTCTCTCTCTCTCTCTCACACACACACACACACACACACACACACACATACACANCACACACACACACACACACACACACACACATACACACACACACCAACAAAAATTTCCAAACCCCAAGCCAACTGAAGAGTCTGACAGTCCATCACAGGTGTGTGTGTGTGTGTGCATGCGCACGCAGCTTTATTTCCTGACCTACAGCATGGATAGATGACAGAAGCCAAATGTGCACATCAAGCCCCTGTCAAAAACAGCAGCAACAACAACTGAAGCCAAAAAGAGGGCCCAGAAGGTAGCTCAGGGATTGAACACTTGCCTTGCGTGCGAGAGGTCCTGGGTTCAATTCCCAGCAGATGTGATAGATAAGGCAGATACGACTGTGGCTGTCTGAGTGTGGGAAGCAGGCAGAGGACTGTGGGAAGATCCTTCATTGGGGAAGGTAAGGGTAAGTTTTCCTTCTCTGTTCATCCGTCGGTGGACACTTAGTCTGATTCTGTATCTTAACTGAACACTGCTGCAGCGACTGTGACAGATCAGAGAGATTTCTTCAGCTCGCTGATCTCGTATCTTTTACATACACACCTGGAAGGCAGGCTGCTGTTTTGCACAGCACTTCTGTTTGTACTTTGTGAACAAATCCCGATATTGTTTTTCATAAAGGCTCCATTAATGTGCATTTCTACTGACAGAGATCAAGAGCGCCCCCTTCCCTGCATCCTTGCCAATGCTTACCTTTTGGTAATTGCCAGTCTAACATGGGTGAAGGGATAGCTCACTAATGCCAAGCCTGTGTGGGAGGCAGGCTCTTTGAGCATCTCTCTTGCGACACAAGGTTCTATACTCTGGAAGCTGGTGGCCTCTGCTCTTGCAGTTCCAGGAGGACAGCTCCATTCACTGTGCAAAAGAAGAATTCCCTCCTGGTGACTGTTTATCTGGCATCCTCCTCGACTTTGTCTCTGACGTTCCTGGTAAATTATTTTGGGGAATTGAAATCTAGGCAGATGGGAATCACCACTTTGATCACCAGGAGTGGTTCCCTCGAATTCCCAATTTAGATTTTTTTTGGGGCAGTCAGAGTCGAAACAGCTTTTCGAGGGAACCCACGTTGGGTCTTTGATGTCTAAAGATGGCGACGAGTGCAGACTTTGGAAACAGCTTTGTGAGTTCAGCAGATCTCTCCCCACCCACTCTTGGTGGAGCTGGAATAAAAAAAGAAGAAGAAAAACCTGTCTCCATACAGACTTGATTCGGGAACCCCGGCTCTGTGCAGGGAGGGAAACAATTACAGCCCAGTGACTTCATGCTGCAGAAATAGAACAGAACTGAGATTAGAGATGGTGCGGCATCCACCCCACACTGCAGTGGGCTACAGTGGATTTTTTTTTCCAGACAAAAAAATCTTAAATTGACAACTTTAGGGAAGCCCAAACTGCAGTGTGTCTACATGACATTCTGCCTGTTTGGAGAGACTGCTGCAGGGGCTTAGTGAGCCTTCAGGTGCCCAAATCGTGGGTGAGAGCCAGGTGGTCTGGGGAAAGGACGTGCTCTCAATGGTGGCCTGTGAATGTAATTCAGCTGCTGAATCAGTAGTTTCCTTAATGTGGACACCTCATGTGTGACTGGCCCTTCCTTTCCCAATCAAGACACTTGACAGGAAAGGAGAAAACAAGCAGAACACTACGAAACAGGAGGGATATTTCAAAACAGAGTCTTAAGTCCATTTCAGTGAGTTCGAGGCCAGCCTGGTCTGCAAAGTGAGTTTCAGGACAGCCAGAGCTACACAGAAAAACAAACAAACAAAAAGAACTTAGCTTTGAAAATCAGACACGTAGTGAGTGCATGCCTATAACTCTAGTGCTCAGCAGGCTGAGGCAGAGGGATTGTAAATTTAGAGCCAGCCAGGGCTGTATAATGAGTTCTAGCCAGCCTCATTTATAAAGCAAGACTTTACCTTAAAAACCAAAACCCAAACCAACCAACCAACTAATAAGCAGCCCCCCCAAAACAAACAAACAAACAAACAAACAACAAAACTTCCAGGGCCTGGGGAAGATGACTCAGCCAATCAAGAGTGAAGACTTGAGTTGATCCCCAGAATGTACAGTGAATGCCAGGTGTTTTGAGGGTTTTGCCATCTGAGCATTGGGTAAACAGAGACAGGAACATCCACGGTACTGGCTGGGCAGTTTGCCTAGCCTAGCTAGTGAGCTCCAGGTCCCAAGATGGACCTGAGGAATGGCACCCCAGGTTGACCTTTGGACTCTGCATGACACACCCCTCAACATCCCTTACCCCCATCTCCACCTTAAACAAAACACTGACCGAGCAACTGGGACCTGAATTTCTAATTAAGATGTGTATTTGGGTAGGCAATTGTCAAAAATAATGTTGTGAGGCTGGTCAAATATTAAGTGGGTTCTTAGGGAAGGGTAAATAGGCTGTGTTTTATTCATGAATCGAGACCAGAAAGTCCTTCTTAAAGTATCCAGAGGCTGAGAAGCAGAGGGACCAAATCTGACACTGAATGTGTGGTTCCTGGGCCTTCACTAGGTTTAGCCACTGCTCTGATAAGATGCCATGACCAAATAAACAAGTGCTTATTGAGAATTACGGCTTTAGAGGGTTAGAGTCTATGAGCATCAAGGCAGGCCAGCAGGCTACATGGTGCTGGAGCAGCAGACTGAGAGATTGCATTTTATATTTATGGAAGGGGCAAAGAAATCACCTTGGAATGACATGGACTTTGGAAACCTCAAAGCCTGTCCCTAGTGACACATCTCCAACAAGGCCACTCCTCCTAATCTTTCCCAAAGGATTCTACCAACTGGGGACCGAGTATTTAAATATACAAGCCCATGGTTATCTTATAACATGTACATCTGATGTGTTTGATTTTCTCAAAACCGTGGAGTCATTAAACTGAAGCTGAGATGGAATGGTGTGCGCATGTTCCTCACCACTAAGGTCAAAGAAACTGGGAGGAGAAAGAAGGGCAAAAGAACGAACGGGCTGTGGCTCTGTGATAAGGCCAGGAGTAGAAGTGAGAGGTAGCTTCCGCCCAGCGGCTCCAAGGGGCTCACAGGAGGCCCTTGCCATTGCCAGCTCCCCCAGAGAGAGTCGAATTGGTGGATTTGATTCCAGCAGGAGGTGAAATGAAGAGCCGGTCTGTTTACCCGGCTAGTCTCATGAAAGGAGTCGGATATTGGCAGAAATTTAAAATTCTGACTGTGGGGACCAAGCTATTTATGTTGTGAACATTTGAATGGCTTCCCTCACCCCCTCTTCTCCCACAATGCAAGATGGGCATCCTTCCAGGCCCGTCTTTGCACCCAGCCAGCCTCCAAAAGCTGCCTGGCATTTTCTCTGCCTAACCTGCAAGGCAAGGCGGCCGGCTGAATAAAACGCCCCAGCTGAGCTCCCTGTGTGCTCAAGTTTAATATGCACTTGACCTCTTTGTCTTTCAGAAATGAAATGTATTGAGTTTAGATTCCAGCACCCCCTGGCCCCCACTAACATCTAATTAACCAGACCACACTTTGACTTCAAAAGTGCAGGAGAAAATGAGGAGATGTATTATGATGTTCTCTCGGCAGGGACCTCCAGGGAGGGGCTGAGGAACCAGCCAGGGGTCTTTTGAAGTATCTGAGTTGGTGGTCTGCCGTTCTGCCAGAATGCAAGATAAGCAGGTCGAGTCTGCTTTTGTGGTTCTTTTATTTCCCAGTAAAAAGCCATTATCTTTCCTTTTGTTGTCCTGGACTCTTCTTGGCTTGAGTTCCCCAGACTCTGAATCTGAGCTCCTTTGATGCAAAAGACAAGGGACGCAGGGCTCAATGCCAAACAGATCCCCATCCTCACCCGCTTCAATATTCCTGTACTACCTGAATTCCCACTGTGAAGCCACCTCTTTATCACCAGGGCAGTGTGTCTGAGAAAGCCCTGAAAATATATCATCAGAAACTGATAATCCCAGGAAGTGCAATCACCGTCCTTTGGAGTAGAGATTATGGGTGGCTGAAAAGGCAGAAAGATGGAAGAAAAAGAGGGGTGAAGTGTTTGTGTGGAGCCACTAAAAAAACTGACAGCAGAGGCTTTCTGTTCTCCCGCCTCTGAGTTACCTTAACCTGCACTGATGCTGATAGTGACTTACCCCGGAGGACAGGACTGGGACTAGATACTAAGGCGGGACAGAAGAGGGGCCTGGGGGGTGGATTTCAGTCACATGACATCACAGGGACATACATGTAGGCTTGGGCAGTTCATGGGCATGGAACTTGAGCTAACACAGCCAGGCCCACCTGTGTGAAATGACTAGGAGTTTCAGACACTCTCTTAGTTATGAGTCTGGTTGCTGCTATAAAATCCCTGGCAAAAGTATCCTAAAGAAGAGAGTTGCTTTGCCTCACAGTTCAAGGGGCTACAGTCCATGGTGGTGAGGACCTCCCAGTAGCGAGGGCTTGAGGAAGAACCCATGAGAGTAATAAGCATGAGTGCCAGTGTTCAATGTGCTCTCTCCTTTTCATTTGGTCCAGCCCTTAGGGCAGGCCTTATTTAACTTAATGTAAGAAATTCCTCACAGATACATCCAGAGGCTCACCTAATCTAGATTATCTCCCACAGGCATGCCCAGAGGCTGGTCTCACCTGTGATTCCACATTCTGTCAACTTGCAAATGTATGCTAACTGTCATAGGCACTTTACAGTGGGTGTAAATTATCTTTCTGAGAAGGTCCCCAGGAAGGAGCAGGTGCACAGGGCCATAGTTGTGCTAGAGATTTAAATGAGTAGATAGCTTTATATCAGGTGGATGGGTAATCCAGGGACTAGAAGGCAGAACATTCTCAAAAGTGGTACTGCTTAACATTGTCAATATCGTGGATGAAAGGAAGGGACGGAGGGCAGAGATGAAGATGCAGATGCAGATGGGGGTAGGGATAATATGGAGATGAAGATAACAGATGTGAAGGAAAAGATGATGCACAGGTCAGGCATTCAGAAGAGTGGAGTCAGGGACTCCCTAGTGGGTAGTAAATCCATGTCCACAGGCCCAAAACACAGTCTACACTCCAGGCTTCCAGGGATCCCAGGCTTTGTTCCTAGCTCTTCTCATCCTGCTGCCTGTGCATGGGTGTGTGTGTGTGGGGGTCTTTCTTTTTTTTTTTTTTTCTAGCATGATCATGAAAAAAAGAATAGGTTTTGTGCTTACAGCCCCAGCTTTGGCATCTTGCTTGGTCGTGCATCCTGTAACAAAGAGGACTGTCCTCCCCTTTCCTGCTGCTTTTCAGAAGCTGCCTCTCTCCATCTCTTCTTCTTAATGACCCTTTAATGGAATCAGTCAAGAAACTCACCTGGCCTTTGTAGTTTTATCTCCAAGAGAGGTTGAGAAGATAGGATAACAGTGTCTGTCCCGGCAAACAGGAATCCTGTGCAGAGAAACAGCCTGGTGGGAGAGATAGAATCTGGGTGTCTGGAAATCCTAGCTGTTGTCAAGCCTTTCCTCAGAGAAATTTGTTAAACAGTCTCCAAGTCTTGTACAATTAGATGACAACATTTATTTGCAAATAGGATGGCTGATGGTGACAGCGCTATAATTTATGTCTTCAATAAGTGACTCACGCCCAGCGCCAGAATGGATCCATTGCCATTCAATCTTGCCCCTGGTTTTCACAGTTTTGCGTTTTTATTGGGGATGCTAGTGACAAAATACAGCGGGTGACAGTTCAGGTTGTTGGAGGCCTCATTCTCAGATTGCCAATAGTACTGGGTTTTGATAAGATAATTACTCTATTTTGGATGTGTTTCTTGCTTCTCTTAGGGCAAATTGAACCATATTGGGCTGTCTCTGAGGCATTTCTCCTCATGCATTGTAGATAGAAGGTGCAGGTACTTAGTGTCTTGTGACTTGTGACTGGGAGTTTCTCAGTTAGGCAGAGAACATTCTGGAACCTCCAGGTAGACAAAAGCCAGCACTGTGCTTTTATTTATCTCACGTTCAGATCGCCAAGTTGCCACCTTAGAATTGATGACAATCAAAACTGCCTGTGAGAGTGGCAGCTTTGCTTCTCTCCAATCCTGCCGCTCCCACTAGCATTCTTCTGTCGCTGTGCTGACTGAGACTCTGATACAATACTGAAAGAAAATGCAGAGATCCCAGCCCTGTCTCCTTAACTTTAAATGTTTGTCTTCCCCATTAAGCAAAAGGGTTTTATAGGGTTTAGCACGTGCACTTGGCCTACTTAAAGAAGTTCCTCCTCCAGAAGGGCTTACAAGCAAAGAAGGGAGCATGTCCGCATGCCCAAATTCAATGACATCCAGGGTGTAATGACAGAGTCCCCTTATTCTCAAAAAGTCTCTAGTCTAGAGGAAAACTGTGTGCTTCCTCAGCGTTTGGCAGTTTTGATTGTACGTTCTAGAAAGGTCAAGAGAGGCCAGGTTTAGTAGTTCATGCCTTTAATGCCAACAAAGAAGACAGGAGGACCTCTATAATTTTGAGGCCACTCTGGTCTACATAGTGCATTTCAGGTTAGCCAGGGCTACATAGTAAGACCCTGTCTCAAACAAAACAAAACAAGCAAACAAAAATAAAAAACAAACATAAACACCCCAAACAAAACAAAAAAAATAAATAATTTTTTAAAACACTCAAGAAACACTGAAAACAATGACTAGAACTAAAAGAAAAGTTTGTTAAGTTTGTAGGCTCTAAGATCAATACAACGCTAGTGAGAAAGCTTGGTGAAAATCCGTCATCAAGACTGCGAGTCTGAGAAAACAGACTCCCAAAACCTGTCCTCTATCTCCACATGCACACTGAGAAATGCACCCACCCACTCCTCCCCTTGTAAAATAAAAATTTAAAGTGAAATAAAAAATATTAAAGATCAGTATGCAAAAATGAATTGCATTCTATATATTTGCAACAAAGCATTAATATGCTATATGCAATAGCAGCAAAATGTAACATGCTTAGGAATAAATCTAATGAAAAAATTGTCTAAGTTCTATGAAAGAATATTCTTACCCTTATAAGAAAATCCCTGTTTTCTCAGAGCACATGTTGAGTCAATATTAGAAAGATGTTGGCTCTCCCAAAATTACCTTTATAAAGCCAATATAACTGCAGTGAAAATCCCAACAAGGTATTTGTAGAATTTCATAGGCTTTTTCTAAGGTGAATGTAGAATATTCAAGAGATGTGAGTAGCCAAGGCATCTCAAAGCAGAAGAGGGTGGGGATTCCCCCTGCAAGGCACCAAGACTTGTTTGAGAGCTGTGCTAATTTAAAAGGTGTACTACTTTGTGAGTTTGGGCAGATAGAAGAATAGCACTAATCCAGAGAACCCCGGAACACTTATATTAGGCTCCCAGTGGTAGGTATGATACAACAGGCACTGATAGCATAGAAATAAATAATAATCCACATTAGAAAACCATCAAATTGCCAGTTTACACACACACATATCCAGGTGAATTAAATACCTAAAATCGAAACGTAAAGCTTTAAAACTCAAGTCCAAGTGGATCAAAGATCTCAACATAAAGCCAGCCACACTGAACCTCATAGAAGAGAAAGTGGGAAATACACTTGAATGCATTGGCACCGGAGACCACTTCCTAATTATAACCCCAGCAGCACAGACACTGAGGGAAACAATTAATAAATGGGACCTTCTGAAACTGAGAAACTCTGTAAAGCAAAGGACATGATCAACAAGACAAAATGGCAGTCTGCAGAATGGGAAAAGATCTTCACTAACCCCACATTGGACAGAAGGCTGATCCCAAAAATATACAAAGAACTTAAGAAATTGGTCATCATAAGAACAAATAATTTAATAAAAAAATGGGGTACAGACCTAAACAGAGAACTCTCAACAGAAGAATCTAAAACGGCTGAAAGACACTTAAGGAAGTGCTCAACATTCTTAGTCACCAGAGAAATGCAAATCAAAACAACTCTGAGATTCCATCTGATACCTGTAAGAATGAATGAGATCAGAAACACTGATGACAACTTATGCTGGAGAGGATGTGAGGTAAAGGGGACACTCCTTCATTGCTGGTGGGACTGCAAACTGATACAGCCCACTTTGGAAATCAATATGGTTTCTCAGAAAATTAGGAAACAACCTTTCTCAAGACCCAGCAATACCACTTTTGGATGTATACCCAAAGGTTGCTCAATCATACCACAAGGACATGTGCTCAACTAAATTCATAGCAACATTATTTGTCATAGCCAAATGTCATAATCTAGAAACAACCTAAATGCCCCTCGACTGAAAAATGGATTAAGAAGGTATGATACATTTGCACAATGGATTACTACACAGCAGAAAAAAATAGTGACATCTTGAAATTTGCAGGCAAGTGGGTGGATCTAGATAGCATCATATTGAATGAGGTAACCCAGACTCAGAAAAATAAATATAATATGTACTCACTTCTAAGTGGCTTTTAGACATAAAGCAAAGAAAAAACAGCCTACAATTTACAATTCCAGAGAACCTAGACAACAAAGAGGATCTTAACAGAGACATACATGGATCTAATCTACATGGGAAGTAGAAAAAGACAAGATCTCCTGAGTAAATTGGGAGCGTGGGAATCATGGGAGTTGGTAGAAGGGAAGGGGAGAGGAAGAAAGGGGAACAGAGAAAAAATATAGCTCAATGAAAGCAATAAAAAAGGAAAAGAGGAAGAAGAGAAAAAAGGTAGGAGATTTAGGAGGATCACTAAAAAAATCCAATACTTTAGGAAGATATAATTTCATTAATTATAATTCTTAGTTTGGGCACAGTTTCATTTTTTTCCTGAATTGCTTGTATTTATAATATTTAGCTTCTGTTAAAAAGGCAACAAGCACCTATGAAGCCACTGTCCAAAGCAAACACTAAGCTGTTGAGGTAAGAGCCCACCTCTGGGAGCACCCCACTCTGTCCTGCCCTTCACTTCAACAGCACGTGGAAGCCATCATTCTCAGTCACGGGCTTATTATTCTACTTTCCTTGTTATGTTGTTCTATTTATGTTTTCCTGAAAAGATATGCTTTTAATTTGTTTGGTTATTTTTAACTTTACCAAAAAGAGCCTGAAACCTGCACTAGGTCCCCGGGGAGTTTTCTTTAGATGACGGTACTCAGAGTCTTCCACTTGGCTGTGTCTTCCTGTAGTTGCTGCTGTGGCTGTTTCGTGTGTTTTCACTCTGAATCCACCACAGCTGCTTGATTTATTTTTCCAGCAATTGACATTTAGGAGTTGAACTGTTTGCTGTGTAGTTTCTTGTTCTACATATGTAAGAGCTTGTCTTGATTATTTCTAAGGGTAGGGAAAGATTTCTTTAAACGATAAACAGAAGGTAACAAAGATTGCTGGTTATTTAAAAGGTCAGCAAAGTCCATTTTATTACAATTAAGGACTTTTGTAGATATGCTCCGGAAAGTGAAAAGACACCCTCGAAATAGAGGGCAATACACAAAAGTCTACTCTGTTCTGCACATCAGCCATGGTCTGTACTGGATGACCTGTATCCACACACTCTAGAGAGGATTGACTACAAGAAGGTGAAATAACTGATCATCCCAAAGAAAATCATACCCAAAGTAAGATGGGCAAAAAATATGAATCAATATCTTACATATGGAGTACACAGAGTGTCCTGCGCGACCGTCTCGCCAGCAAGAACGACGCGGCACACAAGGATCCTTCTGCAGTACGCTTTAATGCTTCTTGAGAGGGAGAGCATAGACTTGCAGAGCGGAGACCCAGAGGCGGGGAAACCCTTCCCTTAAATAGAGGCTTCTCCTCGCCTAGGACGTGTCAGCCCCTGGTTGGCTGCAACCCATCACACGAAATGACGCCACAGGATAGGCGGGATGGGATGAGGTGGAAAAACCCTTCGCATATGCGCAATGCACCTGTTTATTATTCCGGAACACAGGATATGTGCGCCATCTTGTAATGGCTCCCCACAACAGAGTGCAAATAGACACACAAAGAAACATTTCATATAATCAGAGATCCGGGAAATGTAATTAAGGCCTCAGTGATATGTCATTCTTAATCAACTGGCAAAAGTTTAAAAGTTTGAAAACACCAAGCTGGGGGCGTTTGATGAACAGTGTCTCTGAGACATTGCCTTGTTGTTATAAAGGTGCTGGAAGACATTTGATTTTTCTCTTCTAAATCTGAATATTTATACATGCACCTGGACATTCTGCTTCTTGTAAGGAATGATTGCATAAGACACAAAAGCACAGACCATGTAAAGGACGATTTTAACTAAGAAGTATTTATATTTAAAATCTGAACAAGGAAGCCCTGATGGCGGGGGTGGTGCTTATGTAGTGTTACACTAGAGAACCTGTATCAGAATATGGGAAAACCTGTTGAGATCGGGAGGGAGGCAAACACCTTCCTGGAAGGTGGGCAAAGCTGTGGCGGGCAAGCTCTTGGAGAACACAAATGGCTTACTTTCTCTAGCAATTAGAGAAAAATGCAAACGAAAACTTGAAGATTCTATTTCATATGCACAGTACAGCACAGTAGTTCAGAAGCTGATATCACAGAAGATAATTAATAGTTATCTTACATTGCTGTTGGGAGCATAAACTAGCAAAACCAATTAGGAGGGGAAAAAAATTAAATTTCCAGAAAAGTCAAACGTGCTTCAACATCTTTAAATGCACACCCTAGATAAATTCACAGATGTGTGCAAGATTCCCAACCACAGTCTAAATAACATCAAAGTGAAGCAGTCTGAACGCCCACCAATAGGAGAACGAATAAATTATTTCAGTAATACAATGGTGTGCTTTATAATGGGGTGGAGGTGGTCAGGAAACGTTTTCAGAGAAGACCAGATGGCAAATATTATAGGCTTAGCAGGCCACACCGTCCCAGCCACAGCTATTCCACCACTGTAGTAGGGGAGCTGCCATAAGCAGTACTTACATGAACGGCCGTGGGAGTACTTCAACCACTTTATCCATAAACAAAGGGGTGTCTGGCTGGATTTGGCTCAGGGGTCAGCAGCTGCTCTACGGAATGAGGATGGATTCCTTTGAAAGTCATATACCAACATGGATGAAGTTGATCCCACCAACAAAAAAATTGAGTGGAAAAAAAATTAATTGCAGAAGGAAATGGGTGGTGTGATCTTATTATAAGGAATCACCTTTGGGGATGCTTGGGTAAAGTAGTGAGAATATTTCTATTATGAATGACACTAGTTTCTTATAGTGACTTCTCTTCCTTTTTCTCCTCCTCCCCTCTCCCTCGCTATCTTTTGTCTTTCCATCTTGAGAAAGAGTCTTGTTATGTAGCCCAAGAACTATGCAGCCCAGGTTGGCATAGCGCTTGCAGCCCTCCTGTCCCCCACCTCCAGAATGCTAGATTAAGAGACATGCATTGTCATGTCCAGCTCTGTGAATATTTTCTATTACTCTTGGACCATATGGTTCTTCTGGCCACACAAACGCCGTTTGGACTGAGTGGTTTGGAAGGTTAATGCAGATTTGAGGATGGACTGCATCAGAGTGGCTTGCTGCTTGTCTTATGGAAAAGACATTATACAGCCTCACCCCTGGAAGCTGTCCCTGACCTTCTAACCAGTCCCTGGCATCACTGTCGGGGGACCATGTTTCGAAACTCAGGTAACTCATTTGCCTTTTCTGAACTTACTTCCTCATCTGAAAATGAGGAGTCTTGTGTCTGGCTTATATTATCTCTGTGCCCACAAAGAGGGTTGTCACAATCTAAAAGCAGCCGATAGGTAGTCTTTCCCAACCCCAAAGGTCTGAAGAGAGGAAGGCACAACTTACTGTCCTGCCAAAGTTTCCACTTCTGTGACAGTCCACAGAGATCGATTCCTTCTCCCTTGAAGGCAATTGCCATTTGCTGCTGCATTGTTGTGACATTTGCCTTCTCTGGGCTAGTGGTGGTTTGAAAAAAAAAAATGGCCCCCAAAGTGAGCGGCACTATTAGGAGGTGTGGCCTTGTTGGAGGAAGAGTGTCACTCTGTGGGCAGGCCTTGAGGGGTATTTTTGCTCTTGCTTCTCATGCGTGACAGTCAGTTGACTTCCTCCTGTCTCTGAGTCAAGAGGCAGGACTTTCAGCTTCAGCAACAATGTCTGCCTTGCACCCCGCCATGATGATAGTGGATTGAACCTCTGAAACTGTAAGCGATACCCCACAATTAAATGTTTTCATTTATAAGAGTTGCCATGGTCATGGTTTCTCTTCACTGCAATAAAAACCCAAACTCAGACAGGGCTCTTTGGCTCATACTGGTTTATGAGAACCCATTGCAGTCAGGGGGTGGGACATGAAGTGCAGATTTTAATCATGTTTCTTCCAGAACACCTTGCATTGGGCAGGGCATCTTGTCTCAGCTGCTGTAACGGCTGTTTCTGTTTTTCTCCATTGTGAGTGAGATATCTTTTTTCTTCTTTGAACTGTTGTGTTTTTGTGATGATTGTCCTGCATGTCTAGAATCACAGAACCACAGTGTCAGAGGTCCTCTGGAAGAGTAATATGTACTCTTAACTGCAGAGTGTTCTCTCCAGCCCCAGGTGATTCTCTACTTTGACTGATAGGTTAGGTCATATAATCATCTGGAAATTTCATTTCCCATAATGATTCATATTTTAATCACGTACATAACTATGCATGGGCAATAGATGGAAAACAGGGAATTCTCCCTAAAAGTTCACTCATGGACATAGTTTGTCTTACTAGGCATGTACCCCAGTTTAGGCTGGATTGACCTTTCCATTCTTGGGCCTGGATGCCTTGCAAGTGTACTTAGGTAGAAACTACATTTGATTTTTGCTATGGCAGAAGAAACTTATCTCCTTGTTTAGGTGTGTGTGTCTGTGTGTGTAATGTAGGTCTGTGTGCCGGGGGGTGTCCAAATATTCTGGTTGCTTGGAGTGTGTGCATACTATCCGCTCAGGTGAAGCAGCTAGGTTGCCAAGTGCATGGCTAGAAGAATAGCAACCCAACCCAAGTGACCCCAGGTTACCAAGCTCTTCCCTATGCTTGCCTGTGATACTTGGACTTGAGACAGAAAATTGCAAACTCTCCTTGAGATTATCTCAGTGGGGGAGGAACTTGATTTTTCCTAAGTTTATTTAAAAAATCATTTTATGGTGATAGAGGTAAATAGGTTCTTGCCTAAAAATACCATGCAGGTAGTTAAAAGCATGAAGCAGAAGCTGGAAATTGCTCTGTCTCACAATCAGAGACCCTGCCTGTTTGCGATATGGGCTGCAAGAGATGTGGTCAGGGTGGGATGGCAAACCCCCATACAGTCATCAAAAAGTGTCAAGAGCAGCAGAAAGCAAGGCTCCCCACCTTTCCCCACCATCCTACCAGACATCTTACCTGCTTTCGACTTAATTAATTGTCCTGGCAGGCAACTCTGCCTGCATGATCTCTGTTTCATAGATGAAGGGACTGAGATTCAGAAAACTTAAGTAACTGATCCAAGGGTAGGTGACCTGGTAAGTGACTGTGCTCTTCATCACCAGTCAGGCTGAAGATGAGATTATTTATTTATTTATTTATTTATTGTTGAGATCGAGTCTCCCTCTGTATCCTTGCCTGCCTTGTAATAGATCCTGTAGACCAGGCTGGCCTTGACCTCATAGAGATCCACTTGCCTCTGCCCTGAGTGTTGAGACTGAAGGCATGTGCCAACAGGCTCAGTGGATACATCCTTTGAACATATCATGTCCTGTGAATTTTAATCTGTGCACTTGAACTTATAAAGCAAGTGTGTAAACAAGGTGCCAATTGGCTTTGAACTCTAACAGCAGTGAGTTTGGGTGCACATGTAACTAATACACATTGTGAACTCTGATATACTCCAGCAAATGCTTGCACCATTCTGTACTTAAATGCCCCCTAGGTTTGGGTGTTTAGGGTTGTAGAAAGCACTAAGCCTGTAGTGTGCAGGTTTTCTTTTTGAGATAGGGTTTCTCTGTCTTATACCTGCTCTGTACACCAGGCTGGCCTTGAACTCACAGAGATCCGCAAGCCACTGCCTCCTGAGTGCTGCTGGGACTAAAGTGATGCACTACCCCTTACCTCACCCCCATCTTGTGAGGCCTTTATTAATGAGATTTTTGCCCTTATCAGAAGAGAGAGTAGAGAGCTTGCTGTTTCTTTTTGGATTATGCAAGGACGTGGAGAGCAGAACGCCATCTATAAGCCAGGAAGACAGAGCCCCTGACAGAAAGTGGCCATCCCAGCACTTCTAGCTTCTAGAGTGCTGAGAAATAGATTTCTCTTGCTTAAACTTCCTTCCTATTTTGTTCTGGCAGCATGGGCAGATTAAGGAAGAAGCAGGGACAGAAAATTTTGGTCTTTTCTGTGGTAATGACTTGATGGAGGAAGCAGGAACCAAAGTGTAGTTCTGATTCGGGCTCGGATTCTGCTCCCTTGGGAACCAGAGCTGGGTCAGCCCCAGGGGCTGAAGGGTTTGTCCTGGATCATCCCAACCCAGAAAAGCTGGAGCCGTCACCTTCTTTGACATCACAGGTGCAGCTCCAGTTGTGACCACCAGATAATGGGGTGGAAAAGGGGAGCCCTGGACAGAGTCAGTTTGTGGGAGGCTGAGTATTCTCTCAGTGTTCCCACTGGAGAAAGCCCCAGGAAGCATAGTTAGATCACCTGAGCTCACATGGAGTCAGGAAAGGGGGATGCCTAGGGTCTCTGGACTGAGACTTGGAAAAGGGATCTCATCAGGAGGGCGCCATGAAGATTTGGCAGAGCAGGTAGCTGCTGCTCCAGTGCAGGTCTTTCGTACAAACCTGGAGGAAGCTCTTTCTGGGAAGGAGGTCTCCCCAGTCCATCCTCCTGCTTCCTCAGTTACTGTAACATGAGGGCTGGCTCATTGGGGTTTCTGTCCCACCTGGTACCCCACAATTGACAAGCCCCAAAGAAAGTCACACAGAGAGTCTACATTAGGTTATAAACTGATTGGCCCATTAGCTCAGTCTTCCTACCAGCTCCTGCAACTTATATTAACCCATTGTTCCCATCCATGCCAACCACATGGCCGGTACCTTTTCTCAGCGAGGCAGCTTACATCCTGCTTCTCTGATGGACTGCACAGGAATGCCAGAGAAGCTTCCTGCTTCCCAAATTCTCCTGTTCTCACCTCTACTTCCTGTCCGGTTTTCCCACCTATACTCCCTGCCTGGCCAATCAGCATTTATTTAAAACATGATTGACAGATACAGACAATTCTCCCACACCAAGTTACCTTGCTGGGTGTGCAGCATTTTGACCTTTGGGTTACATCAAACTATTTACTAAACTCCCTTGGGGCGGAAGCTCTCGGGATTTTATATATATTATATATAGATTGCAGACATTTATTTAGCCCAGTTTTTTTCTTGGTGGAAGCAGGAATTTCTGCCACACATGGAGGAGAGAAGAATTTTTGCTTGGTGGAGCCCATCAAAATATTTTTCCAGAGGCAGATGAACTTGTGTTGTGGCGTTTGGGGCACAGGGTTAGACATCGTGCTGGCTAGTTTCTGTCAACTTGACACATGCTAGAGTCATTTGGGAAGAGGGAACCTCAGTTGAGGCAATATTCTCACCAGATGGTCCTATAGGAAAGCTGGTGCATTTTCTTGATTGATGATTGATGTGGGAGGGCCTAACTCACTTTGGGTGGTTCCAGGCCCTGAGCAGGAGGTCCTGGATGTTATAAGAAAGTAGGCTGAGAAAAACACGGAGAGTAAGCCAGTAAGCAGTATTCCTTTATGACCTCTGCATCAGTTTCTGCCTCCAGGTTCCCGCCTTGAGGTCCTGCCCCTGACTTCCCTGGCTGATGAACTGCAAGCGGTAAGATGAAATAAACCCTTTCCTCCCCACGTTGCTTTTGGTCATGCTGTTTTAGCAAAGCAGTAGAAACCATAGCTAAGACAGGAGTCGTAGGAGTATTGAAGAGAAGTACTGGAGAAGAATGGGGGAGATGGCTCAGTCTGTAGAGTGTTGGTCATGCAAGCATGAAGCCCTAGTGCAGTTCCCTAAGAACCAACGAGCAAAGCTGGCTGCCTGATGCCCCTCTGAAATCCCTGCCCTGGGGAGGGAGAGACAACATTCCAGGGCTTGCTGAACAGTCAGCCAAGCCGAGTTACTGAGCTCTAGGTCTATTGAGAGGCTCAGTGGACTGATAGGAAGAAGGTATTCTGAAAACACACTTGGATTCTTTGCCTTGGCTACCAGACTACTAAAACAGGGAACTCCAAGAAACAAGAGTTCCTCCCCCCCTCCCAAGAATCTCATGTGAGATTGGAGAAGAGAAAGCCTAAAGCTTGGAACATCGAGAAAGGAAACTTTTTTCTTTTTTCCTAGAATGAGATTTACAATTTGCTAGACTGTCAAGGAAGAGACAATGATGGATCAATGTCTCTTTTTTCTCAGCCTACTTTCTTATAACATCCAGGACCTCCTGCTCAGGGCCTGGAACCACCCAAAGTGAGTTAGGCCCTCCCACATCAATCATCAATCAAGAAAATGCACCAGCTTTCCTATAGGACCATCTGGTGAGAATATTGCCTCAACTGAGGTTCCCTCTTCCCAAATGACTCTAGCATGTGTCAAGTTGACAGAAACTAGCCAGGATCACACTTTAGATACTGTTCAGAAATGCACAGCACTGGCCTATTATTTAAACCTTAACTTCACTTTAGGACTCTGAAGATAGACTTGGGGGGGGGTCACTGGGTCTCTTTGTCCCTCATTCCAAGGTTCTCCCATAGAATAAACCCCCTATTTCCCTCCCATGTTTTTCTCTTTTCACTATTGATTTGGCTATTTTAATTGTCTTATAAGGACAGGAGGCTGAACCTGGCTTATTGAGGCACAGGTTGGGACCTAAAGTCTAATGGCAGATCTGTCTCCCAAAATAAGACAGAGTGCATTAGGGAAAGAAGCCAGACCTCAGCTTCCGGCCCCTTCGTGTGCATGCTGTGTGTGTGGAGAGTGGTGGTGTATGGGAAGGTGGCCATGTCATAGTGGGAAAGGCGCTGCATGCCTTGACAAGGATGGATGCGTTTCTCTCAGGCACTCACAGCAGAATGTGGTTTAGAAAGATGAACTGGCCAGTGTGCTGGCCCTGGGGAATGTCCTGCTGGCACTGGGAAAGCAATTGGTTAATGGCTTGAGTGCTCTCTCCCTGCCCTCACAAACATCTCTATGACACACTAGGCCATAATTCTCCCTAATAAAATAATATGAAGCTCAATTATGCTCCCGTTCCCATGCTCCTGGACTTCATTAAACACAGAGGGATTAAAAACTTGTATAAATTAATCAATGTAGCATAATCCTAAAAATTAGAAGACAAGTCCTTGAGGAAGTAATGTAATACGGGCTTTTTAATTAGCAAGGCCCCTGAGATTCATTGCTCTTGCCTGCAAGTCTCCTGTTTATGAATTACTTCATCCTTTGAAGGGGAAGGCCCCACAGACTCCGGGCCTGTCATCAAGAAGTAGGCAATGCTGTATTAATTCCCGGGCTGATGTCCTCCTCAGTGTCAGAACAGAGTAACGGCACTGATCTTGGCTTGCTTGCTTCCCTTTATCCCATAAGAAGAACTAACTTTGAAAAGCAGACGCAGCAAGAGTCAGAGGGGCAACGCAAGCCTTTGATTCCTGGTGTCAGGAGCATAGATATTTGGAGTCATGGATATCTGGGTCCTGAGTTTGAAGCCTGGTTCTTCTGCTCAGTGACTCTGTGAAACCTAGATGCCCCCCTGGCCTCTTCGCTCTGCATTTCCTCATCTTTTCTCCGTAGCTTACTCCATCCTTCTAATAGCACTCTAAGAACTTTCAGCAGCAAGTGTGAGCCCTATGGGCCCAGGGGCCTCTCCAGCAGCTTCCTTCTTCTTTTTAAGATGGGACAAATAGTTTCTTGTTCCAACGTGTGTGAAATCTTTCAGGTGTTGGTTTGGATATGAAGCTCTTCCCCAAAGCTCATGTGTCAAACTCCAGACCGTAGAGTACAAAATCATATTGGTCAGTCTGCTTGACAGGTTACATGCCTTTTAAAGTCAGTGTGTCCTACACAACCCCCTGCCAAGAGTGTTTTATCTTTACATATTATTATTGATAATATCAATATCCATCCAACAATCTCCCTGTAGATCCTGGGAAAACATTGCATAGATGGCTCCACCGTCTCCCTTTCTCCCAAGCATTTGCTGCATTGGATCATGAATGCGAGCAGACTTGCTCTGAGTCCCCATTCATGGTTTCCTCCAAGAATTGAGACTAACACTGACCCTGATCTCGGAGATCTCTCATGACTCTCTTTGGGGAAGATTTGGTATTTCTAAGCAGTCTCTCTCCACTTAGAGACTTGCTTAGTATTCATAATCTCTTATTCAACAGTAGGCCTTTAGACAAAGAACCCCAAAGGCCTGTGTAGTCTACCTGCAGCCCACAAAATGCAAGAAGACTCCTGCTCTGTACTGAGAAATTTCAGAATTCAGGCTGGGTCACTTGCATATTGCCCCCAGGCAGAGACGTGTTTCTTCCGTGACTAAGGGCAGAGCCACTTTTGTGTTGTATCCACTTTGACCCTACTGCCCTACCTGACTCTGTCTCCAGGAGAGACAGCTTTCTGAGAAGTAACCAGCAGGGCAGTGAGTGCACCTGCAGGCCCTGGTTGGTTCTCTGCTATTATCTATTTTTATCCTGGCTCACTTGCTCTGTGTGTTTTGGAAAACACAGGCACATACACACAACAGCAGGGTTGCCAGCATTCACACCTCTTCTCATACAGGATTTTCCCTTGAAGGCTGGTGCTCCAGCAGAGCCAGGGCTGCCTCTGGATGGGGCTGGGGAACTGGGGAGGAGCCAGATGCTCTTCGGGAGGCCCTTTCTTCACCACTGGGTGTCAAGACAGCAGAAGGTGGGGGAGCCGCTGGCTCTTGAATGCTAGCACCGGTGACTTCCTGATTCCTCCCTTTAAATTCCTCCTCTGTCATGTGGGGGTCTAGCCTCTGCCCTTACCCTAAGTTGCTTAGGTAGCTGCTCTCCCATGTGAAGACATGGGTCTTCTTACAGCAACAATTGCCTCCTCTTACCAAAATCTGTCAACAGCACAACCTGAGCCTTGCCACTGATTTATCCAAGGCATGGGGGGACAGAGTGGGACACTGGGTCAGGGGCAGCCAGCTTTTTCTCATGGACAAAATGCTTGACGAAACAACTTAGAGGAAATGTGTATTTGGCTTGTGGTTCCAGATGTGTTAGCCATCTTCTTTGGCTCTACTGAAGGTTTCACAGTCAAGTCTTATCTATGCAAAGGAATTCTGCATGCCTTTGTTTTCTTATCAACTCTAATTAGTGAGGGTCCTTAACTTTCCAGGAAGCTCCAGTTCTGCCTTTAGTGTCTTCAGGGGCGGTGGACCAAAGAGACCTTTCTCATTCTTTCCTAAAGGAAGATTAACTCCGACAATTATAAGTTAGATTCCTGGAAGGACCTAGCTGGAACTCTGGGAATAGCCTGGGGATGTGTGATGGTGTCAATCTGACCACAGATGGAATCAGCTAAAAACCCAATCAACTAGGCATGTTTGTGACAGATTTGCTTGACTGGATCATTTAATTTGGGAAGGTTCACTCAAAATCTGGGCCACACCTTCTGGTGACAACCGAAATGAAAGACTGGGAAGATGGAACTTTGGGTTTTGCTTTCTTGCCTTTACTGCTGCTGGAGAGTTCACCCATCCCATTGCCAAAGAATTGCATCACTGACCTTAAAACTCATTTCTTCAGAATTCCAGTGGTGATGGAAGACCAGAATCTCTCTAGGATCCTCCGGGACTCCACCACCAGATTGAGACTGCTGAGACTTTCAGTCTCCTGAGCTGAGCAAGTGCCATATTTTTGGCCTTTTCACTGAGAATAGCTACTGTTGTACTGGCTGGATCATAGCCTGTAATTTACTCTAATAAATAACATACATAAAGTCAGTTCTGTTCCTTTACAGAACCCTAAATAAAACAGGATGAGTAGGGCGAAATGACAAAGGCATGCTCTTCAACTATTACTTTTCCATGGCCACCATCATAAATGTGTGTGTGTGTGGACATATGTGCAAGTACACATACACACACACACAGGGGGGGGAGAGTTAGAAATGTGTCCCAGATTGCATACCCCCTGTATATTAGGAGATCTAAATGGTTTTATTCTATACACAAATGACCACATGACTATAATTCAGCTTGCAGAGCCCAGCGTTGGCTTCGCAACAGTGGCAGAGCCTAGCCTGTTTTAATTTTAAAAAAAAAAAATGGTGTGCAGGGGGAGAGAGAGATAGAGCTTGTGTGGAGAGTTTTTTATTAGGGGAAGGGAAGGAGAAAGAGGAGAGAAAAGGGGGGGCAGAGTAACCTTGCTGGAGGAAGGTGGAGAGATAGGAAGGGCAGGGTTCTGTCGTTTAAAGCTTTTAAAGGGAGGGGTGCAAAGCATGTGCACAGAGACCACACAATGGGCTGAGGTACTGCCTGCGTATTGAGCATGTGCACAGAAGTGTTGCACTCTGCCAGGTCTCTGAGGGGTGGGCCAGGTATACCTGAACGCCATCATAACCTAATGGCCCAGCCTTCATAAATGCAGTTTATTTCTTCATAAAATCTGAAAGTGGCAACACAATTACCCAAACCCCAATGCCCCAGGGACCGAAAAGCTAGAGACAATACTTGGTTTGTCTTAAAAATATGAAGCAGTGGTTCCCAGCTGTTTCCAGAAAGTTCAGTTTCAAAACAAAAGTCCCTATTTGTTTCCCTCAATGTGTAACATGGGAATGAGGGAGGTGACTGAAGTGAGCTGGAGCCGGGTTGTCAGTTCCATCAGCACTTTAGGAATTCTGTGGCGAATGCAGGAAAACCATGGACCCAAATGAATGGCGCCATCTACATCCTCCCTGGGATCTACTCTGAATGCCTACATCCTAGGACCAGGTAGCATTTTGGTTTCACAGGAGTTGTTGAAGAAGTCACCAATGACCAGGTCTTTGAAGTGGGGGGGGGGGAAGGGGAGGCCTGGATCTGAATCCTGAGTGGCTGGGTAATTCTTTAGGAAAGTTTCCTCACAGACATGTGTCCTCAGAGTGAAAGAGGGTCACCAAAAGTTCTGCTCAGGGGTGGGGCTTTGGTGCTGCCCCTCATCTGTTGCTCCTCAGGTCAGGCACTCTCTTGCTTTCCTTATGAATAGGCCAACACCTCTTGCTATAGTTGTGTCCATAGAGTAGGCTCTTAGTTTTCCTCAAATGTATGATGATACACCCTACAGTTTTGGCATTGGCCATATCCACTGACGTCTGTCTAACTGAGCCGTTATAGATCTTGCACATGTCCCTTTTCTTTTGGACAATGGTTGTCTGAGTCTTTGAATTAACGCAGAAGAGAAGAGGTTGAGGGAGTAGGTGGCAGAAGTGTTGGGAGAAGGCCTGGTATGCGTGTATGTGTTACAGAGAGAGCTCTGTTGTGGCAGTCTCCATGTGTTGTATGAAGGAACCTTCACCAATTACAAGTCCTAGCCCCTCCCACCATTACCAGCATGACTGGGGCACTTTATCACAGCCAGCAGCCCTTAAACTTCTAACGTTGAGTCTCCGAGCTATTCTCCTATGTTCCTTTGGTAGGAATCTGGCATTTTATAGACCCCTAAAATGTGTATGGGCGTCAACCAATAATCTTAGTGAAAGGTTATTTTGGGAGGAATTTCCTCATGTCCAGGACCAACAAATCACAAGCATATCTATACAGTGTAGACCCTACATGATAACCAAGGGGTGGGTTCTAAAGAAACTAACGCTGCTGCAGACACCCCGAGACCACCCTTCCTCCTAACACCTACATCGTTTGTCCCAACCTCTTTCTTTCCTGTTTAACTCACAGAGAGCTGGAATTGCTGGGCCTTGCTGCTTGACACACTGGGAAGTGCATTTGAAAAGGCTAAGGCCTATATCCTAATGGTGCTGCAGAAGAGTCAACCAGAGCCAACTCAACTCTAGTTCTCAGTTTGTCTCTCTCTAGGAGTCCTGATAGCCCATGCTAGCCCAGCAAAGTCACCTGTCTTAGTTTCTCTTCTATTGTTGTGATGAAACACCATGACCAAAGCAATTTATGAAAAAAAGTGTTCGTTAGGCTTATGGTTTCAGTGTTAAGAGTCCAGGGTGCCAGAAAGAGTTGAGAGCTCACAACTTGATCCATAAGTAGGAGAATGAGAGAGCTAATGCAGAATGGCACCAGTCTTTCGAAGCCTCAAAGCTTGCCCATGGTGACAGGCTTCATCATCAAAGGAAGTCAGGACAGGAACTCACACAGGACTCTGGAGACAGGAGCTGGTGCAGAGGCCATGGTGGGATGCTGCTCACTGGCTCACATCCCTTGGCTTGCTTAGTCTGCTTTCTATGAGTCCAGGACTACCAGCCCAGGGATGGTCTCACCCACCATGGGCTGGGCCCTCCCCTGTTGATCACTAACAGGAAAAGTGCTCTATGGCTGGATCTCATAGAGGCATCTCCTCCACTGAGGTTCCTTCCTCTCTTATGAGTCTAGCATGTGTCAAGTCGACACACAAAACTAGCCAGAATAGGGACCATGGGCATGTCCTGGATGCTGAGGAGTGAGGTCATCAATGATAGCATGGATTTCCACTGGATACTGGAAAGGAAGTGACAAGGTGACAACTGTGGCAATCCATTCTTTCTCATCCACAAACTCTCCCTTCCTTCTTCCTTCCTTCCTTCCTTCCTTCCTTCCTGTCTGCTTTCCGGCCTTCCTTCCTTCCTTCCTTCCTTCCTTCCTTCCTTCCTTCCTTCCTTCCTTCCTCTCTCTCTTTCTTTCTAACAATTTTTTGATTCTTTGGGAATTTTACACCATGTACCCCAGTCCCACTCCTTTCCCAGCCTCTCAATATCTGCCCTTTACCATTGTAGTACCTCACCCAAAAGAAAATTAAAAATAAAAATATTAATTAAAAAAAACTAACCAACTGACCACTTTGCTTCTCCATCTTTCCTGTCTCTCCATCACCTCTTCATTTGTCTCAGTGTCATTGGGAGCTATAGGGACTGGTAGAGTTTCTGACAGGAGCCAGCAGACGACGGACTGACCGCTCTTCCGTGGTAGCCAGAAGTAAGCTAGCTGGCTTACTGATGATAGAATTGGACCACCTCTGCCTGTCTCCTTTGCCCACTCTGGGAGCTGTACAGCTCTCACCTGCTCCAGGAGCCCTGTCCTCCGCTGTGGGTCTTTTCTGTCCAGGAAGTACCCACATGCTGCATTGCAGGCCTGTTGAATTGCCTGACACCACAGCACCAAGGAAAGGCATGTTTTCAGTGTCCCGAGCTGAAGGGAACCGATGTGAAGTTTGAAAGGAACAAAGCCATGTAGGGGTACATCTTCCTGAACAAATATAGGGTGGCTGGGGTTTGTCACTGTTCAAACAGGGTAATGTGAAGGAGAATGTGGCTTCTGGGTATGGGTGTCTGCAGTCTCAACAGTTGGAAGGCTGAGGCAGGAGGACAGGTTTGAGACCACCTACGCCTTCCTTTGCTTGTAACTGGAAGCTTTGAGATTCCACCTCTCTGGAGTAGGTAGACGTTTTCTTCCCAGCTGATCTTAGAGGGCACGCTCACTGAGGTCAGGAGGCTAGAGTTCAGGTGGGGAAAGATAGGCAAAACAAGTCTGTTGGACTTGCTATATGGGCTGAGTCTAGGGTTTTGGTGATTCAAGGTGTGTTTCAGCCCCTCAAAAGGAGTATCAGGTGATCAGACGAAAGCTAGCAGGATCCAGAGACAGACAGCTTCCTTTGACAGGACTTCTATCACCTTCTCAGTCTTCCTTCCCAGAAGTGCCTACCATAGATTGGAACTGACCAGCCAATGGATTTTTACAGAAAAGGAACCGGGGATGTGGATGCTCCCAGTGATTTCAGGAATGTCTTTTCTGGGATGTGACGGGAAACAGTGACATAGTTACCTGGTACCAGAGTTGTATTTGTCATGCATGGCATTGGGTGCAGTTGTCTAATAGCCTTGGGCTGAGTCTATATTCTCTGAGTGCCCTGGTACAGGATTGCTCACAGTCTGAGTCCTGGCTATTGTCACACTAAGCTCCTTTCCTACTACCCCCTAGTTCTGCAGACCCTTTCCTCAGACACAGCTAAGTTGAGAGGCATCCTTTTCTAGAGTTTCTGGTAAGAACCCGTCCTCATGACCCCTGGATTCTGGGCTTCTGGCCACCTGAATCACAAGAGAGTAAACATGCGTGTGTGTTTAAGATTTATTTATTTTTGTTTTATGTATACGGATGAGTGTCTTATCTCCATGCATTTCTGTACACCATGTGTTACAAGGAGAGGCAGCTTGTTTGTCCCGGCCGCCCAGCTAGCTTACACCGAAATAACCACACAGAAACTGTATTAATTAAAACACTGCTTGACCATTAGCTCTAACTTCTTCTTGGCTAACCCTTACATATTAGTTTAACCCATCTCCATTAATCTGTGTATCGCCACATGGCAGTGGCTTATCGGAGATTCTAACCGGCATCCATCTTTGGTGGAGGATCCATGGCTTCTCTCTCTGACTCTGCTTTCTTCCTCCCAGAATTCAGTTCTGTCTTCTCCACTTACCTAAGTTCCGCCCTCTAGGCCAAGGCAGTTTCTTTATTCATTAGTCAATGAAAGCAACACACAAACAGAAGGAAATCCTGCACCATGTACACCATGTGTGTGCAGTGCCAGAGGAGGGCATCAGAGCCCCTGGAACTGGAGTTCCATATAGTTGTAGATCATCATGTGGGTACTGGGACATGTACTACATGTACATGCATGCATTTGTACATGTAGAATTTCAGCTTTATAAGTAGGGGAGACATCTCAGGGTCCCCAGAGGGTACTTGAACTTCAGGATGTCTAACCTTGTATAGACTCTGTTTTTCTTATATTTACATAATGAGCAGCACACACTCTTGGCCATTGAATCATCTCTCCATCCTCCGATGCTTGTTTCTAACCACCATATTTGCTGTGATTTGTTCCAGAAGTCCTGGGAAAACAATGCAGTATGCCTGGGTTCTTTCCCCTCTCATCTCCGTGCTTCCCCCACACGACTGACCTCTTTGCTACAAAGTGTGTGGTGGTTAATTTTTTATCATACTTAATAGAGCCAACAAGTGCCCAGGAATCTGGTTAAAAGGGATTTCTGGGTATGTTTCCCATATATATCCACTGGGGATTAGCTTTGGAAATGGTGGGCTGAATAAAGCAGATGGCTCTCCTCATAGGGGTGGGTATCCCTGAATTCAATGAGGGTTAGAAAGAAAAGAAGAGAGTGGTTGAGTTGGCTCCCAGCCCACCTGTCCGAGCTTCTACATGAGTTCTCCCCTATCCTCTCATCTCCAGCTCTCAGGAGTTAACTGCTCTGCCTAACCACTCTGCTGGCTTTCTTTAGTCTTCAGCTTGCCTGTGGTGGAGGAGAGAACTTCTTAGCATGAGTTTGGTCATATGATCCAGTATCTTATAACATACCTTATATGTGTATGCATTTGCACATGCATGCATTTGTACATGTAGAATTTCAGCTTTATAAGTAGGGGAGACATCTCAGGGTCCCCAGAGGGTACTTGAACTTCAGGATGTCTAACCTTGTATAGACTCTGTTTTTCTTATATTTACATAATACATACCTGTGGTGAAGTTCACACTTTAAATTGGTAACAGTTATCAATGAGTATAACCAATAATGAAGCAATTTAACAGCCCATTCCAATATAATTATTTAAAACTTATGAAACATTTCTGGACCATTCCACTTAAATATTTTTAGACTGTGCTTGATTGCTGTTGGTGGTAGTAACTGAAATTATGAAAGACAAAAGCATGGATGAGGAAGACTGTGTCTAACCTCCCAGTGGGGTGTTTCTCAAGAAAACACCAATTAACACACAGGGGGTTCTGTAGAGACCTGACGGGTCAGCTGCACACAGATGCAATGAAAGATGTAAGTGTTAGACGAATCTGGACACACGGCGCATGACTTCAAGGTCTTGCCTTGCATGGGATCCACTGCCTCTTTGTTTGTTTACTTGATTTTTTTGTTTTTGTTTTCGTTTTTGAGCCAGAGTCTTGCTGCATAGCTCAGCTTCTTAAGTGCTGGGACATAGGTATGCACCAGTGCATTCAGCTTCCAGCTTCCATGGACTATCTTTTTCTCCCAGTCTGCAGCCGCCACCCCCACCACCAACACCATAACCACCATCACCACCACCCTCCACTATCACTACCACCATCACTGCTGCCCACTGCCATTACCACCACCACAGCCATTGCCACCGCCACCACCACCTCTACTACCACCACCAACATCAACGGTGGCAAAGAGGCCAGGGTCCAGAAACATTTTGGGCTTGGGGGTCTGCACTTGTGTGGGTGCTGGGGCATGGGTACCGAGCCTATTCTGATCACATGTCCATGTGGCTTCTCAGCTTAAGGTAATAGATGAGTATCAAGATCTCTAAACCTGGTCTTGAAGAATGACTGGTGGTTTAGTATCCAAATCTGCAGATCAGGATTTGGCTGGGCTTCTGATGGGAGGTCTTCTGGTCTGTGCTGGATCCCCTCCCTTGACTGTGATCGCACTGAGTTAGCTGGAGAGTAGGCAGTCTAACATGGTTTCATTGTATGTCTTAGGGTCATCAATGACCAGGACACGTGTCTCTTATTTTATAGAGGACATTTAGGCTGCCACATGACCAAGGTAAGATTTCAAGAGAAACAGGGGTGAGGGTAGAGAAGCCAGCCCTGATCTTCAACTGCTCAGGTCAAATCTTCAACTGTATTCTGTTGAAGAACCCAAGTCCCAAGAGTAGATTAGATACAGAGGTGAGAAAAAGCTTCCCCATCTGAATGCTGAGGAGGGAGAGAAAGCTGCATTAGGTAGTGCGGCTGTCAGCAGGCTGGAGAACTGGGTCATCTTTGTTAACGGTGTACTCCATGCCTCGGTGGGAAGGTTTATTGCCTAGCAGGCATCTTGCTACACACAGGGAGAGCAGAAGCCAGTTTTTTTTTTGTTGTTGTTGTTGCAGCTTATGGCTAAATCTTGGATGGACCTCTAACATGCCGTTCCAAAAATACTTTGTGCACCAAACTGTTCTAACACTCGTCCCAAGGCCAGGCACAGAGACGCACACAGGGAAGGGGAAAGCCCTGGCAGGTAAGAGCTTTGACTTGGAAGGTAGATAGGTCTGGCTTTGAATCCTTGCCCTTATAGACTATGGACTTTGTGGGCAAGTGTCTGTCTCTTCCTGAGAAAGTTTATTTTTATTTTTTTTAATCATCAATAAAATGCAGGTGATAAGGCCTGTCTCACAGAGAAGCTGTGAGACCTGAGTCCTGTACGGTAAGTTAAAGTGCCTGGCAAGCACCTGCTATGCCACGGAAGCCACTAAATGGTAGCTATTGTCATCAATAATAAATGTAGGCTGAAGGAAGGCAGAGATGAAGGAATGTCTTAGCGACTTCCAGCCAAATGGGAACTCTTGTGCTCCCTACTTCCCTCGCTCCCATCTTGGCCCAGGTAAAACATACACAAGGTTCGAGTTAACCCATCTGTTCATTCATAACTTTTTTTTTTCTCACAACAAGAAATCATAGCTACAACCAGGGCTCTTTGGTATCCCAGGTCCTGTGATGGATTAAAAATACCCCATTCTGCTCTGGACCTCTCCACAGCAAGAAGCATGTGTCCCCTCCAGCAGCCCTCTTCCGACACCCTCCCCTGCTCCCTGCATGTGCCCATGGAAATGGAGGCTCACCTGCCCTAGCAGCCTGCAGAGAGGCATTTTCCCCTCTGTTGCCTGGGCGATTCTGGCTACACACCTGCAAACAGCCTTCTTTTCTTCTCCAGCTCCAAATCCAAGTGAGCCTTCACTCTTCAAGTTGCCTGCCAGGGGAGCCCAGGGAGGACACGGAGAGAGTGCTGAGCAATTAGACACTGGGCTGGCCCCTCTCTGAGGCTGGAGCTGTTTTTAGCTCTGCCTCTCAGGCAGACAGGCCTGGCCTTGGGGTCTGGGCCCAGTCTGATGAATTAATGACAACAGAAGCTTCTTGGCTTCCAGGAGGGAAGGCAGTACTCCCTTGGAGGAGCAGAGCAGAGAGGCGCTCCCCTTTTTTTTCCAACCCTTTGTAAATGACAGGGCTCCCCTACAAACCTGCACTGCCTGCCTCTGTCCAAATGTTCTTAGTCAAACAACCCAGTGTAATCAACAATAACAATAAACTCCCCCTCCATATACTTTTAGTGGGAAACAAAAACCACATTTTGGAATCCAAAACTGCATGTCCATTTGAGACTTAGCGACTGTCGATGAGGTGGGAGTTCGGAGTAGGGGCAGGATTCCAGAAATTTCCAGGGAGAGAGGTTTCTTCAAAGACCTGTCAGGAGGTCCTGGGGGTGGGATAAGAGGGATGGGGGTGTCTGGCAGGCTGCAGGTGAGTTTTGCTTTTTATGTAAGAGGGACCCTTTCTGAAGGCAAATGGGCTCCAGGCTCACACAATCTGTTGGCAAAAATAGCTCTGGATTTGGATCTAAGGAAGACTATAAAAGCAGAGCCCGGAGACTTGTTTTCCAGCCTTGTGGGAGTCAGGGTAGTTTTAAATGAAGGGCAGATGCAGCCTTGGGCTAAAATCTACCTCCCTCAGTCCAGCAGTAACCCTATTAAAGAATAAAAATAAAGGCAGGACTTTTATGACAAGGAAGGAAAGCGCAGGGGAGGCTGCTTCCCCAGCAGAGGGGCTGGGGGTGGGCTTGGAGTGTGTGTTAAGGGCACCACTTGGATCTCTTTGCCTAAGGTGCACAGATGAGGGGAGGGGCCATGGACGGATGCCGAGGTCTTCTGCTGGGTGACTCTCCAGGCTGGGTTGGGGGCGGGAGGTAGAGTTATCCTTCTGAGGCCAGGTTGCTTCCCTTCTTCCATTGCTGTGAAGGGGCTGAAATGGGACCCCTGTTTCCCTAAGGTTCCTGGGAAGGGGTCACCCTGTTTTGCTGACACCCCAAAGAAAAGTTACCTGCTCTTTGTAGCGTAGGTTCTTTATCTTTAGAGTTTTGTGAGAGAACAGTTGGGGACAGAGAACCCCCGGTTGAGCCGGAACCACATCAACACTGGTGGCCCTTGGAATACCACTCCATTCTGTACCTCCTGTCCTTTTGTGATGGGAGTGCCTCCCCTGTTTTGGGTTTTGGCCCCGAGAAAGGACAGAGCTGAAGGGAAAGGCAGGACAGGAGTGAGGAAGAGCCAGCAAGGACTCAGCTCCTTGAAAGTGGGTGTAGATTTTAAACTAGAGAGGGCTAGGGGTCAGTGAAGACCTCTGCTGCTAGATTCTGGGTGGGCACAGGAGGGTTGAGTCTATTGTTTGGTGGACCCGGATTATCCCAGGCAGCTGAGGTGGGCTTCATGATGCAAGAATGGACCAGGTTGGAGGTACTGTAGCCAGACTGGAGGGACATGAAGAGAAGTGGGCGTCATTCATGTGTAGGGGTGTGTGTTGGAAGCTTTTATCTTTTGATGTAATTTTCCCAATTCTGCCTACATGACCAGATTTATGGCTCTAGTCTTCCTGGTTGTATTCCCTTTTGGTTGGTCTTTATAAATCACGAATCTGACTGTACTGTCCTGCTCTGGGGTTTCTCCCATGGCTTCCAATCACTCTAGGAGAGCATATGAATCCCCCACTTCCTTCTTTCTGCAAAGCCTTCTACAATCTTGAGCATGCTCTCTTCCTTCCTCTCTTCATCCTGGCGTGAATGACAACTCATTCTCTCTACTACCAGTTTGTCTCTTGTCACAACTAACATCAATGATCTGCCCCAATCCTCAGCCCATCTTCAAGGTAGGCAAGGAATTGACTTACCATTCCTGTCTGTCCAATAGCTTCAAGTGTCTAAGGGCCCCATACTTTTGTCTAAGGTTTTGCTCGGCCCTTTGGAGAATCTGAGATGCCTCTAGGCTAGGACAGCTGAGCACAACAACAGAGTTGGGAGACCAACTCTGGGGCCACCCTCTGTCAGTGACTGGCAGGAATGGAGGACAAATACCCAATTTCCAGGGATCCGTGACACAGCAGACATATGCTCTACAGTCTCCCAGAGGTAACCCTTGGAGATTGTGACTTCGGATCCCCTACACTGGCCTACTCCTCAATCCTCTCAAGCTTCTGGAACCATCTCCCCAGTATTCATTCACACCTACTGCTCATCTCATGACTGGAGGCCAGGAGGCCTTTACTGGTTCTTCTACCTGGAACTCAATGCCAGTCTAGAGATCCCACTGCCAAGATCTGTGCTCTAGGGCCTTGGGTCTGTTCTCCGTGGGCATAGCACTGGGACTCATTGGAGCATTCCACTAGGATCATTAGGATCAGTGCCCTCTGCTCCAGGACCCTGAATTCTCTCTCATTTCTGTACAGGAGGCTACCTCTTGCTGGCACAGAACACAGTCAGCAGTCTGGTGTTTGGGAGCCCACACAGGAGCACCTGCTAGTGTTAGCAGTCTGGTTAGGATTGAAGCTGTGACAGTATCTTCAGTGTTAGCGACTCCTCCTGCAGTCAAGGTGTTTAACAGACTTCAACAGACAAATGAGAAAACACTCCCTTGCCTTTGTTTAGTGTTGACATCTTCTCAAAGCACTTTTGTATGTAGTTTGGATTGGCTACAATTCTCCAAGGAGTAGAAGGCCCTGAGGGACAGAGACCTAGCCAAAGATGGTAGCCATAAACTAATACAGTCAAAGAGGTTGAGAGAATGGCCTACAAGAGCAGAGCACAGAACCAGCAGAAAGCTGATGAAATCTCAAACCTGCTTGTCTCTAGAACTATTCGCTTCTCCCCCTTACTGGCTACATGGGCTTTGGTGTTGGACCCTCATATACACCTCATTCTCTTCTTATACAGACCCTCTGCACTGGGGCATCCAACTCCAAGTTCAGATGAGGTCCCCGAGGCTCTGCTAGGTCTGGGCACAGAGCCGTGTGCCCGGATCTGTCTCTGATCCCAGTGCTCTTTCTCGTTTGCATGCCCATTTCTATGTCCTCAGCTTTCCCACAGTCTATGCTTCAAAGTGGGCAGCTTGGAGAGCGGAGTAGCTGAGGAAGTTTTCTGACAGAGATGGAGTGGCTGGCACTGATCACAGCCCTGGGCATCCGTGCCTAAGGAGCTCAAGGTTCTAAGCAGAGTTGCTGATGGTAGGTGGACCAGCGGTGCTGAGGCAGCTATCTGCTGCTGGCTGGGCCACATGAATATTTATACCTGAGATTTAGGAAGACTTTGCCAAGGGAGAAGGTGCTTCAGTGTGTGTGTGTGTGAGTGTGTGTGTGTGTGTGTGTGTGTGTGTGTGTGTGTGCGTGTCTGTCTGTCTGTCTATGTAGGTACGTACCTGTGGGGGCCAAAGGTTAGCACTAGGTGTCTTCCTCAATCACTCTGTTTTATTTTTTGAGACAGGCTCTCTCACCGACCCTGTAGCTCCCTCCCCACTCCAGCAGACTGGCTGGCCAGGAAGTGCCATCCTCTGCCTCCCTCCTCTCAGTGCTGGGATTACATGTACATGCTGCCAGGCCTAGCTTTGTATGGGTGCTCGGGGTAGAATCCAAGTCCCCACGATTGTACAACAAGCACCTTATTGACTGAGCCATCTCTTCAGCCATTGTCATTTCAGCTTAAACAGGGTACTACTGGCTGGGTAATTTATAAGGAAAATAAAATTTTCACAGTTCTCGAGGAAGGAACATAAAAAGTTAAGGCGCCAGCTCCTGGGGAAGGCACCCTCTGGGGTCAGCCACGGCGCTGGGCATCGTGTGGAGACAGGGCGAGGGCATGCCAGCCCAGGTCTCTCCTTCTTCTAATCTCATTATGAGGCCCACATGACCTCAATCAACATCAATCACCTCCAAAGGGTCCCCCTCCAAATGCCATGAACGTGTGCATTCGGGGGCTGGCTTGCCAACATGTAGCTCTGAGGGACAGTTCAGAACACAGTAGTGGGGAAGAGGGGAGCAGGATGGAGGAACTGCTCTTCCTAAACCTAGGCTGTAGACCTCTCCCTTCTCTGTCAAGCCTCTGTCAGTCAGCCCTGGAGGTCTTGAAGAGAGAGAGAGATCAAGCGAAGAAACCTGACAGTTGACACAGCTGCTTCAAGATCACTGGTCTGGGCTACTCCTCTCTCCCTCTGCGACTTTCCTGCATCTTCACTCCCTAAGTGTTAATACTGTCAACTTAACAGGCTCGGGAATCACCTAGGAGATTTGGGTCTGTTCACAAGGAAGTGTCCATTCTGGATTAATTGTGGTGGGAAGACACACTGTAAATGTGGTAATCACCATTCCGTGGGCTATGATTCCAGACTGAATCAAAAAAGGAAGCAAGCTGAGTCCTAGCCTCCATCTATGTTTGCTTCCTGATGGTGGGTACAATGAGAATAGATATACCAAGCCCCACCCACTGCAACTCCCCTGCCTTGATGGACCCCACTCGCAAACTGTGAGTCCAAATGATCCCTTTCTTCCTTAAGGCGCTTTAGTGAGGGGTTTTAAGGCAGCAAGGAGAACAATAATTCCAGGAATCACTGAGTTCTGTCTGCCTTTGGGCTGGATGGGGCCTCTTCTCCTGCTCCTACCCATGTCACTCTTGGCCCTTAGTTCTTCGTTGGCTGGCGTGATGATATTTTGTTTGTGACCTAACAAATAAAGCTTGCCTGAAGATCAGAGTGTGGAGCTAAGCCACTCGTTAGCCACAGAGGCCAGGCAACGGTGGCACACACCTTAAATCTCAGCAGTTGGGAGGCAGAGGCAGAGGGATCTCTGTGAGTTCAAGGCTACCCTGGGCTACGTGAGATTGATCCAATCTAAAAGAGAAACAAAGCAGTGGCTCACACCTTTAATCCCAGCACTAGGGAGGTGGAGATGGGAAGGGATGTGACTGGGCTGGATGGGGAGAGGAATATAAGGTTGGGGGAGGAGCTCAGCCCATTCAGTCTGAGGATTCATGGAGACAGGATCTTGCCCCCTATGGTCTAAGGATTCGGTAATGATAAAAGGTCTTCTCTGATCTTCCGGCATTTGCCATGATGTCTGATTCCAGGTTTTTATTAAGACCAATTAGGATTTATGGTACAGGTGGTGACAAACAGTGGCTTCCTAGCTATGCCTCTGCTTCTCCATGTTAACCCCAGAGTGACCGCTTTAGAAATATAGGTGTGACCACACCCCCCTCCTCAATTGACTCCTTTTGTGCTGGCAAGAAGGTTTAAAAAAAAAATCAAAGTTCTAATTCATAGTGCTTGCTAATTACCTTGCTGGAAAGAGTCTTCCTGTGGTTGATTTCAAGTGGCCAATGGTTCTGGAAACTTTTGTGAGCCCTGAACAGCAAATGGCTCTCCTTGAGGGGAGCCAGTTGGTCTGACTCTACTATGATCAGCCCTGAGCAGTTGTTTCACTCTGTTGTAAGAGGTTGCCTTTGCCTATGACCTCTTCTGCCTGGCATGTGCGTTCCTACCTCATTGTCTCCATCCTGAATCCTAATGCCTGTCTCATCTGCCCCAGAATGCATCCACTCACTGGCCCCTATTACTCCAACAGATCAAAGTACTTCTGTTGACTTTCTTGTCCTAACAGGATGCCAGAATCCCTTCAAACAATCCGTTTCAGAGGCCCAGATATTATTGGTAAATTCTGTCTGTTAGCATGTGACCTGGAAGTTCCCAGAAATACAGAGAAGCAGCAATGCCATGTGGGTCTTGGCGTGATGGCTGGTGGGGGACCCTTATCCCAGAACCCTTCTCCCAGGGTCCAGGGACATGGCTCTGTATTTGAGACATCAGAACCTCGAAGTCACAGGACAGCAGCTCCAGCCCTTGGTGTTGATGAGCCCCCACCCTGGAATCTCTACATGAACTGACAGGTTTTCCACGTGAGTCCCTTCTTTCTCCCTTGCTAGAGAAAGGAGGTCATCTGTCTGCATTAGCAGAATGTGCTCTCACTAATGTGAATCAAAGGGATGATTCCAGAGCAACTGCCTTGCTATTGAGATTCAGTCCTGCAGGGAAAGGAAAGGCCTTTCCTGTTGGGCCAAAATTATCTCAGTGCCTGTACCTTGAGGCCCATAGGACAGAGAAAAGCCTGGCCTGAGTTCATAGGATAGTCTTAAAGTTAACAAGGGGGGATGAGACAGCAAAATCTAGGTAGACGCCCCTCCAACCAGAAGGAGGGCTTGGCTGTCTCTCATTGGCTGGAGGTACCCCACATCACACAATGTCACTTAACCTAAATGAGTTGATGCTCACAGTAATAAACTGAGTTCCTGCTTTGACTTGACTCCCTATTGTGTCTGATTGTCCTGCATTGTGGGGCTGCAGAATGTGCAGATAGCACACTCACCTTTCCCTGGGGAATAAGGCTAAGGAGGCCTGGCACTTTCCCAGCTATCTTTTCCATCTAGGACACAAAGGCACAAAGGGGAAGAATGTCCCCCTAGGTCTTGCCTGCAATCTGTCATCCCTACTCCAAACCCCATCTCTCCTGATATTCACAATTTAAATACAGCCTGGTGTTAAAGAACCTGTAACACAGAAACAGAGTTAAACTCCATGCTAGTCCACCAGCAATGTCAAAGTTCTCAGTAACACCCAGAATGGTCTCCCAATACACACCCAACAGATAGCTCACTGCTCCCCATATACACCCAATGGATCACTCACTGCTCCCCATTTACACCCAATGGATCACTTGCTGCTTCGCATATACACCCAATGGACCACTTACTGCTCCCTATACACACTCAAAGGATCACTCACTGCTCCCCATATACACCCAATGGATCACTCACTGCTCCCCATATACATCCAATGGATCACTCACTGCTCCCCATATACATCCAATGGATCACTCACTGCTCTCTTTAAATACCCAATGGATCACTAACTGCTCCCCATATATACCCAATGGATCACTCACTGCTTCGCATATATACCCAATGGATTGCTCACTGCTCCACATATACACCCAATGGATCACTTACTGTTCTTCATATACCCCAAATGGGGCAGTCACTGGCCAACCTTGGTTTAGAATAGTACTTCGACTCTGTTAGAACAAACAAAAGACAACTATTTACATTTGAAGGATTTGCACAAATGCTAAAATGAGTGCTACCTATGGATAGATTTTTGCAGACCTGGGGAATGAACCTAGGTCCTCACACATACCAGGCAAGTGCTCTGCTGAGCTAAACCCTCAGCTCCTTCTTCACTTTTTTATTTTAAGACAAGGTCTTACTAAGTTTCCCAGGCCAGCCTTGAACTCACAATCCTCCTGTCTCAACAGCTGGTGTAAGATGACCTCAGTTTGAGGTGGAATGGGCAGGAAGGGGATGTTCTGTTAAATTTTGTGCATTTTCTACATGGCTTGAATCTGACAGGTGTTTATGGTATTTTTGCTAAGAATCAGGCAGAAGTGAAAAGAAGATTCTTTAACATCGTTCCCCATCACCAAGCTAGGTCTTTGCTGTTAATACCTCTAGTGTATATATATATACACACACACACACACACACACACACACACACACACACACACAAAACACTGTTGTTGATGATTTGAATATGGGATATCACCCTCAAGTTTACATGTCTCTATACTTGGTCCTCAGCTGGTGGGAGGTACTTTTCAGAGGTAGGTGGTGGGGGCTTACTAGAGGAGCAGTTTAAGGGTATACTGTCCTTGGTTCCTTCCCTTCACATGCTCCATCCACTTCCTGACTGCTGCAATGTCACCTGCTGCATCATATTCCTGCCTACCTGGGTTATACTACTCCCTCCAAGTCTTATCCACGGAGCAACTGCTCCCTCCATGTCTTGTCCATGGAGCCACTGCTCCCTCCATGTCTGGTCCACAGAGCCACTGCTCATTCCATGTCTTATCCACCACAATGAATTGAAGTCCCCTGAACCTGTGAGCTGAAAGAAACCCTTCCTCCCTTAGGAGGAATACTTGCTTCTGTCAGGTTTTTTTTTCCCCCAAAGTGACAAGAAGGTGACATTTGTGATCTGGAACCAGCCTTATCTCTACTACTGCTTTATTTCCAGATAATGAGAGTTCTTCCCATGGGTAGAAGAGTGGATCATACACAGCAGGTGCTGCCCTAATAGGCAGAGGTCTCTCTCATCACTTCCTTGTTTGTTTTGTGCTTTTGCAACAGAAGTCTAATGTAGCCCACGTTTGCCTTAAATTGAACCTCCTGCCTCCACTCCCACGTGCTGGGAGCAGAGGTATGCCCCACTTCACATAGTCTTGAACTATCTTCAGTCTTCCCAGAATTTTGCTCACTCTCTCCCTGGTTTTCCTGTCTTAGGGACTTTGCCTGAGTTTGTTGGTACATCATTGGTTCTGAGAACATGACGAGAGGTTAACACCCAGGACAATCCAGTCCAACTCTGTCATTTGTGGAAACCAGGACTCAGAGGGGTTAAGAGAGTCACCTAAAGTCACACAGCTTCCAAGCTGTCTATACTTAACTCCTAAGCTGTCTGTTTTCATGACATCATTTGGCTTGATCATAATTTAGAATTTTTTTTTCTTTTCAAAAGGACGTCTAAGGGCAGGGATGTCTTCCTTAAGGGGAAAGAGTTTCCACTGGGGGTTTTAAATGCTTTGTCAGATGTCATATCCTCTGGTTCTGAGAAAATGAAAGGCTGATCCATCCTGGCTCATGGACTTTGCTTCAGCAAGAGTTTTTCCCCAACCCAGGTTTCTTTTATAAGCATGTTCCCTGGTCACAAGCCTTAGAGCCAGAAAGACCTGAGTTCAAATCTGTGCTCGAATCAGCTGTGAGCCTCAAGTTACTGAGCTGCAGAATGGATAGAGTAAGACCTGCTTATTGGGTGTGTTTGAGAATGTTGCCTGCTAACACCTCACACTTGGCCAGTGTGAATTTTGATGCCTCACACATGGCTGGTGTGGGCTCTGATACCTCACACATGGCTGGTGTGGGCTCTGA
>JAQHUG010000086.1:6408447-6443596 GCA_028555095.1 Dicrostonyx torquatus | reverse complement strand
TCACACATGGCTGGTGTGGGCTCTGATACCTCACACATGGCTGGTGTGGGCTCTGACACCTCACACATGGCTGGTGTGGGCTCTGATACCTCACATATGGCTGGTGTGGGCTCTGATACCTCATACATGGCTGCTGTGCGTTCTGATACCTCACACGTGGCTGGTGTGTGTTCTGACACCTTACACATGGCTGGTGTGGGCTCTGATACCTCACACATGGCTGGTGTGGGCTCTGATACCTCATACATACCTCACAGTGGGCTGCTTGGATGGTGGGCAGATCTGAATCCATTTTGCTGGAAGCCACTGTCCTTGTCTGCTGGAGCTCCATAGCAAGGCAAGAAGACAATGCCTGTGACTGCTCTGTTATAGTCACCTTACTTACCATTTGGCCATTTTAAGATCCCTAAGATACACGTGGAAACAGCTTATGCCTGTAATTTCAGCACTGGCAAGACTGACTCAGAAGTTCAGAAGTTTAAGGTTAACTTGGGATAGAGAGACTGTCTCAAAAAATGAAAACAAAATTATTTGTATATGGGTATGAACGTATATGAGCATGGTTCTGGGAACCTGGGTGTCCTGGATTTGAGTCCCAGATTCATCATTTACCAATGATCTGGCCTTACACAAGAACTCTGAATTCAAAAGGTTTAATTTTTCATCTATAAAACTCACCTCAGAAGCATCTATCTGGTCACATGGATAAAGCAACAGATTTAAAACACTTGGCCGTGCCCTGGGTTTGATTATTATCTTGATAACTGAAGTGCTTAGCTTCTCCCCCTTTCCCTTTTCTTTTTCTCTTCCTCCCCTCCTCCCCCTCCCTTCCTCTCCAGACTTCCTCTCTTCTTTCTTCCTTTCCTCTCTTTAAATGTAGTTTCATTCTGTATAGCCCATGATGTTCTAGAACTCAGCAATCCTCCTGCCTCGGTCTCCTAAGCATGGATTGCAGGGATGCACCTTTCACCATACCTGTATTTGTCTTCTTTGACTGTCCTGTCACCAGTTTCTTGCTTTCTCTGGGAACAGTGGGACAGTCACTTAGCCACTCACCAGCTCTTTCCTGTAGTTTCTGGGCACACTACATACAGTGGAATCACTGTCTCTCTGTCACACAGGAGTGACTGTTGGTCTCTGACTTTCTTGGGCCTAATGGAATGTAGGAAGTGTATGTCTCTGGGCGGCTGCTCTCAGGGCTGGAGAAGAATCTGTGGCCTTTCTTCTGTACTGAGGTGATGATGGTGGCATCTCCACCTGAGTACACAGGTAAGTGCTGAGCCCATTGGGGGGCAAACTGCCAAGAGCGCAGATCAGTCAATCCAGACTGCTACTCACAGGTCAACCTTGGGACCTGTGACACACCCACGGGTGACACACGGCCATCATTCTGGCATGGGAGGCGAGAGACAAAAAAGTTCGTGATTAGTGGGAAGCCATTAATGCTTACAGGCGCTGCACTTCCTTTCCACAGCTAGAAGAACTGGGGTGTGTGGGGATGGTTGCACAGAGCTGAAGCCAGGCTGCTGCTGTGCATTTATTTCCTCAAGAGAGTCCAACAGTCTCTGCCTGTGCACGCCCTACCCCCCACGAGTTTCTCTGCAAAGTGTGAGCAGGCACGCTTCCTGCTGCGTGAAATTCCAAGTGACTTCCTATGACCACTGCTCGTGAGGATTTACAGTTGCCTTCCTTGGAGACAGTCCTGGTTAAAAAAAAAAAAAGTGTCCCTTTGTGCTTTTTGCCAAATCCACCAGCAGGCTTCCTGTGTGGGCTCTGCAGTAAAGGACCAGCCTTGGATACCTTCCCTCCTTCAAGGATCCTAGAAGGAAGTCTGGAAGCTGAGGAAGTCTGGAATGAGCTGATGTTTTGACTCTCACTCATTCCCGCTAAGGTGTAAGTTATGGATAGCTGTTTTCCAGCATTGAAATCACAGTGTTAGGGCAGATGAAGAACAAGATGGCAGTGCCTAAAATCAGAGCTGAGACACGGGATGGAAGCTGGTAAGAAGACATGCTGATGAAGGAAGAAGGATGGCCACTTGCTCTCGCTACTTCTAGGAGTGGAGGGAGGGGTTTTGATTTCAGACAGCCAGGGGTTCCAAACCTGCTCCTGCCGCTTGGCTGATGTGTGACATGGAGGCTCAGAGTGGGTGTGCAGGCCCAAGAAAGCATACTGCTGGCTCTGCTCTGGAGACATGCAAACAAAAAATAAAAAGCACACGGCCTTAAGTGATCACAGGGCTTTGTCCTTTGCCCCCAAATGACAATGCCACCAATTCCGAGAGCCGTCTTTTCTTTGTTCCACTGATGGGTTACAATGAAAGTGAGCTGAGCTCAACAGTCATGCGCTGAGTTCCTGTTAGCTGTAGCCTCTGGCCCTGGTTCCCAGAGAGAAGACAGGATGAAGCTGGCCGTGGGTTGAAGAAGGTGTCTGGTCAGGAGAGGTTGTTTCCACCTCTGGGACTCAGGTTTCATGCACGACAGGTAGACTTGCCACATTTCCCCCACGATTGTGTCACATTAGAGTTCACGCTGTGTGTGGGGGTACATGAGTGTGCATGTGGGCAGCAGAGGTGGATATGGGTGTTGTCTGTCCTTCTCCACCCTCTCTTCCTGAGACAGGGTCTCCCACTGAACTTGGAGCTCACTTGTCAGTGAGAGTCGCTGTCCCATAGACTCCGGGTATCCTCCTGTCTCTGCCTCCCCGGTACTAGGATGTCAGGCATGTTTCACCACACACCTGGCTTTTATGTGGGAGCTGAAAATCAGAGGTCCTGTCTACATGCCTGTGTGGCAAGCACTTTACTGACTGAACCCCAGGGTTTTTCATAGGATGACTTGATTGAGGACATTTGAACAGAGTTAATCAGTCTTGAGGGGACCGGGCAGCTCTCCACACAATTCTTTTTGGAAGAGAGAGGCCTCTTGTTCCCACCCTGCAGTTGTTCTTTGCCGTGAGCCAGGCCCCCACATTCCCATTTTGAGGAGGGAGGGGAAGTGTATCCTGCTGGAGAAATGCTATCCATCTGGTCCTGAGGCCCAGGGCCAGAGGATTATCTTCAATTTGGTGACAGCAGAGACTCTAAGGGAGGTTGGGAGGGGCAACTCAGTCTCATGAGGAAGGAGGTGCAAACGGTGAGATGTGTAAGCCTCTCTGTGTCCCGGAGAATCTGGAAACTGTTGGCTTTTAAAAAACATCACTGCTTTTGTGCTATCTGAGCCCAGATGGGCCTAGGAGCTTCCTGATAAGTTGTTTTTTTTTTTTTTTTTTTTGAGATTAAAATAAAGTCATATGGCTCTAACTTCAAGCATGATCTGGTTACCATTATGGTTTGAATATGAAATTTCTCCCACAGGCACATATTTTGAGCATGAATTCTCCAATTTGAGGTGCTATTTCCAAGGCTGAGGGGCCTTTGAGCGATGCAGCCTTCCTGGTGGAAGTGGTCTGTGGTGATAGCCTGGTCCCCAATTCTGGTCTGTTTGTTTGGTTTTCTGATCTGTCATGATGTGAACAAATGTGGCTGACTAGTCCCACTCCCAAACACTCTGCCATGCCTTCTTCTCCATGCTGGACCAAGACCCTTCTCAAACTGAGCCAAAGTAAACCATTCCTCCCTTGTTTCTATCAGGTATTCTGTCTTTACCAACCAAACTCTCTGAAAGAGTAGGGAGGTCTTGTGTCCGTCCAGTCTAGAGTTTCCAGGGCAGTTGAGGCAGGGTGTGAGTGGAACAGGACATGAATCATCCTTGCCTTGTGTCCCTGGATATCAGGGAAATAGTCAGTTTGGCTGACAAGCACTAAAAGTAAGTCAGTTTCTGTTACATTAACCCACCAAACAGGCTGTACTGGAGTTAACGCGATGCCTGACAGTAGGGAACAAAGTCAGTGCTGCTGGATAGACACCCAAGAGAGGCGCAGAAAGAGGAAGTAAGTAGTTGATGGTGTGGGAACATGGGGAAAAAAAAAGGTCCTTGGTCTTGTCGGGAGCCTGACTGGTGACTGTGAGGTGCCTGAGATACTTTATTAAATGCAGTTCAAAGGCCCCCAGTGTAGGAAGGGCAGGAGTTGAGGACTGAGAGAGATGGCCTTGAGGACTGTGGAGATCTAGTGGTCACAGCAGGTACTCATGGCAAAAGGTCAGGCATGAGACTGGGGGAGAGGATGGAGGTGACTGGACAGCCTGAAAGACCAGGCAGAGGCAGACATCACACCCTTGCTGGGGAAGGTCTTTTTGGTTATACCCTGTGATAGGAAGTATACTACTTGGGTGTGGGGTTGGGGGTCACCCCTTCCATCTCGAGCTGTGCCTCAAAGACAGGCTGAAGAGATGACTTGCCATGCAAGCGTGGGGCCTGAATCTAATAGCACCCACGTTAAAGCAAAATTGTGTTAGTGTTCACCAGTAATCCCGGTGCTGGGGAGGTGAAGACCAGGATTCCTGGGGTTTCTGGGTCAGCTGGTCTAGCTGAATTCCTGAGCTCTAGGTTCAGTGAGAGACCCTGTATCAAAAAATAGGATGGAAGACACCTGCAATTGACCTCTGGCCCTCCCCACATTCCAAAGCAAGACAATGATAAACCTGAGCCATACTTGGCCCTTCGATCACTACTTTGAAGGTTCTTGATGGCATGATGGATATTTACTTCCTAGATCAGCGTGTCTTCCTATTGAGTAATTACTTTACAGGTTAGACATGTATGCAGCATGTCTGGAATATTCTATAATGACCCAGGTTGGCCTACTCTGGAATATCTTAATGAATCTTTAGTTTATCTAAGACCCAAAAGCTTAGAGCGTGGGTTCTGATTATGAACCCCATTTCAGCTGCCCGGCAGCTTCCTGACCCTGACAAGTCTGACACTGGGAGCAACTGTAAACATATGCACACATAAACCCCTTTCTCCGGGTAAGAGGACCCTGTTCTCAGGGAGGAGGGAGAATGTTCTGGAAGTGTATTAGGTAGTGTTGTCATTGAGAAGACTGAAGAACTTCTGACTCCCACAACCATCTTGCCCCTCTGCCTGTAGCGAGTCTCTGATGTGCTTGCTGACTTGAACAGGACACCTGAGAAAGACTTCTATTGCCTCCTCCCCCTCACCCAGACTCCATGCTGGTTCTTTAGAATGGCATGTTTGGTTCAGGGTTGTAAGTGGCACATCCTATAGATTTGGAGTCTCCATGGAATGCATGGTTTGCTTTGGCTTGTTTCCAGGTAATATACATATTTTGACAGCACCGTCTTCCTTCTCCAGCCTGTGTTTAAAAGTCTCTGAGCCTTTGGCCCTGTGACTCTGTAAGCTCTGAATGTCCACAGAGTCTGAGTGAAAGAGGGATTACTAGGAATCACATATTCATAACTCGTTTTCAGGAAATAGGATGGATGGGGACTCAGAAACGGAAGTGGCTGGGACTTGTTTAAGGCCATACAGTGAATTGGTGCCAGAACAGGTTAATAGCCATCATAATGTTCCCTATGGACCTCAGGGTCACAAAGGTACCATGAAAGCTTAGAATCAGGAGACTCACTTGGCTTGGGCTGCCATATCTCTGCAAATTCTAAGACATAAAATAGCCCCATTCCTCACTAACAGATAATTCATGTTTATGGAGCTGATTAACAGTTACAGTGATGGCAGGGAGAGTCCTTTAGTCTGCAGGAAGTGACTTAAGATGATAAATATCTACTGTTTTTTTTTTCTCTTTCAGTTTTACTGGAAAAAAAACAAAAAAATAAATGGCAAGACAAGCTGCAAGTATTCTGGAATGTTCTGCACTTGCTGCTCAGCTGCGGTTTTCAAAAAACGACATGCTGAACGAGTGTATTAATTTGAATTTGAAGTTCTTTCATACTGAAATGATGGGTACAGGCACACATAAAATTACATATTTCTGTTGTCTTTGCTATAAGATATATACTCAGGCTGTCCAACATGACAGGAGACAACTTTATTTTCTTGACAAGGAATAAAAGATGCCTAAACACTCTGCTGGTTAACATCATGAGTCGCACTTAAGACATCAGGACACTAAATTTGGAGCATGATAATAAGTTTTCAGGGTGCCCAACTTGTCTTCTGTGCCTGAAGCCTGTGTTCTTCTACACATAGTTTATGGCTTTAATATTATTTTGTAGTCTGGTCCAAATCACATTACAATGAGATCTCTCTCAAAGAAAGTCCAGCTGAGTAAGGAAGAATGATGTTTGCATAGGATTTCATGAAGGATTCTCTGAGCTGTGACTGAGCCCTTGGACTTGGCATTTTGTTAGAGGCTAATGCTTTGGTCATGGGAAAAAAGCTTGTCCCCATTTGTGCACTGGGAAAAAGTCAAAATTGTGTGTGCCTTTTATTTTTATTTTTTAAAAAAGAACAGATTACTAGTCACATCCCTGATGGTGTTATTTTCTTATCTCATTGGCAAAATCCCTGACACAGAGACTTAAGGCAGGACTTACTGTGGTTCATGGTTTCAGAGAGTTCTTTAGTCCTACGCTTGGTCCTGAGCCCACATTAGAGGCTGTTCTTCACTTCTTGGTAGACAGAGAACTGCAAGAGAGGCAGTGCAGAAAGAGGTCAGGATAAAATCCAGTCCCCAGGGAGAGCAGCTCAGTGACCTACTTCCCCAGCTATACCCCATGCACCTGGCATCTCCTCCCAGTGATACCGTCCTATTATGAATGCTTTAAGGAATTATGCTGCAGAACCCTGATGATTGGACTGATTCCCTAGAAAAATCTATCCTATTTCCCTCGGAGGCATGCTTCACTAATTAATCTCTCAGGTATCTCTTTAAAAAATTATCTTATGTGTATGAGTGTTTTGCCTGTGTGTATGCCTGTGCTTGTCTGTTGGCTTGCAACAGTCAGAAGAGTGTTGTGGATCCCCTGGAACTAGAGATGGAGATGGTTGTGAGCGGACATGTGGGTGCTGGAGATTGAACCCAGGTCCTCTAGAAAAGCAGCCAATACTCTTAACCACTTAGCCATCTATTCAGCCCCATTGTAAGCATTTCTTAATCTAATCAAGCTGACAATCAAGACTGCCCATCACAAGGGCCTTGGTCTAGAGAGATTGAGAGTGTAGTACACACATGTTGATACCTTCCCCATGATGACTCATGCCATCCACTGCATATATGGGACTAGATTCCATGAGGTCCTGGAGGTATTGTACAGTTTATTTAGGATGCCCATTCTCAGGATGATAATGGGGACTAAATAGAAGGCAAAGATGTACAGTGGCAATGGTTCAGTGACAACCAAGTAGTAGTTACCAGAACAGAGTCTCTGTCCAAGCCCTGGCATTGCTCCCATGTGCACATGTACATGGGCAGTCCCTTCTTCTGGAACCCAAGCAACAAGGGGTTAAAATGTCAATCCTTAGATTGTTCCTCCTGTTTCAGACAGACTAGGACTTTAGATCGGACCTAGTTCTTCTTAGACTCTTCAGAAAATGGACAGATGAGTTTCACAGAAAACCCACTAGGCTGCTTGGTGAGGCACAAGGAAGGCAAAGGGAACCAGGGGCAGAAGATAATGCTAAAATGCTGCTATAAATGAAGATGGATGGGGTTTTGCCTTGAAAACCAAACAATTTATAAAGGAACGTGGCACATGAGTCAGGTTATGGGTGGATCTGACCATAGCTAAATATGCGACCTGAGGGGAGTGGAGCAATGGACTCTTCCTTCTGTACTTTAAATGGCATCCGTTGTTTTCCTGAATTATACAGAGGTCGCGCTACTTTAATACAGAGCCAACAGTTATTAAGAAGTTATTAAAGTTAGTGATTATCATTTAAGAGAAGGCACGGTGACAGATTGGCGCCCGGGATTCTGGGGAAAGCATTCTTTACAGCCTCCAAATGGAATCTCAGGTTGTGTATTCTCTGCTTTCAGAAGCTTAACACAACATTTGCAAGCTTGCACTCGGTAAACTACCCCCTTGTTAAATTTGGAAGCTGCCATCAGCCCCTCAAGGTCTCTTTCCCTGCTTCAGGAAGGAGGCATCCTCTTGGAAGGGGGGCGGTCGGACACAGTCTCAGGCTGTGAGCACACTTCAGGTCCCCAGAGAGGTCCTATCTTGAAGTCATGTGAAAGCAGACTGTGTCCATTTCCTATTTCTGGTGCGTGGCACATACCAGGTACTCAGTGAAGATTTTTGAATGTGTGGCTTGCTTATAAATTTTGTGTGTGGCTTTATTTAGCTCCTGCAAGCAAACACTGTAGGCAGAACAAGTAGAGATTAAGAAGATGAAGGGAGGAGGGACCGGAGGATTTGCTAGCCCCATTTCTACATGGCAGGCTCCCCTCTCCAAGAATGAGAGAATGAGAGAATGAGGTTCTTTGGAGCTCACCTTCTTCCTCTTCTTCACCTGTCTTATGCTGGGGTCAGCCAGCTGAAAACATCCTTCATGTAGGCAGAAAGAGAGTTTTCACAGGGATCTAAGACGAGGGACTTTGACAGCAAGTGTCATTCTTCCTTAGGGATCCCAGACTCTGTTGTGGAATTCAAGTTCACAGTCCAGGATCACGAGAAAGGGAGGGGTCACCATTCCTTGGCTCAGTCACAGCATCTTCGAGGAAGGAAGGACCTGATGATGAGCAGCTGTTTGGGGGAAAAGCAACTTATGCATTTATGATCGCACACTCATCTGGCCATTATTTAGTCTCGACTAATTGCCTTTACCATTTTCTCAGTAGTTAACATTCATCTGTCAAAAATGCAAGCGTAAATAAATAGCTTCAGTTCAAGTACCCCTTCTTATTAGGCCATACATCACGTTCGAGAGTTTGAATTCTTTAGCCAGGAAGATAGGATTAGAAACATCTTGAAAAAGCCTTCTTATTATCAATCATGTCATCTTGAACATGTTTCGAAGCTCGCTGCTGGCATCGAGAGTGGATGTTTTATTCAAAAGAATATATTTAAGGAAAATGACAGCACTTTTTGATTTCAACTTTTTAAAAACAGGAAATCTCTCAAGTCCTCCATCCTAGGGTCCTGGAAGATGCATTGAAGTAACTTTCTATTGATGCACCCAGAGGGTGGAGAACTTTCTGACCCTGAAGAATAAGTATGGGACAAAGAGACTCAGCTTGAGAAGAGTCTCTTGACTCTCCTGCGGCTGTGAAAAAGTCATGTATGCTGTCTGGGCTTCTGTCTGTTCACATTTCCCGTGACTAAGCTGTGCAAGGCTAGTGTCTCAGTCAATCTGAGATGCCATAACAACAATACTACAGTTGGGGAGGATTAAATAACACTCATCTCTCACAGTTCTGAACGCTGGGAAGTACAGGATCAAAGTGCTGGCGGGCCCAGTGTCTGACAAGGGTTCATTTCCTGCTCTACAGACAGATGTCTTCTTGTTTTTCCTAAGGCAAAGAGCAGAAAATGGAATCCTCCTCTCCTCTCCCCTCCCCTCCCCTCCTTCCCTTGTTTTTTCTAATAAGGGTATTGATCCCAGCGTGAGTCCCCACCCTCATGCCTTCATTTAACTTCAATCCCTCCAAAGTTCCACTTCTAATCCTATTACACTGAGAGTTAGAATTTCAACACAGGAATTTGGGGGGAGGCCCAGATGTTCAGACCATAGCAACTAGTGCCTTGTGAGGACCAGAACAGCTCTGTGCTCCCAGCACACCCAGGGAAGCAGATGAGTGCAGTCGCTATCCATAGAGAGCCCTCTTTCTTCCTGGCACATGTTTATCTAACTACAATAGAGTAGAATGCATGTTCCGTCTGTCGCGCTCACTGACCTTTAGAGACACTTGCTGTGTTACTGGCAGCCTTTCTGTCCCTGGCTCATTGCACATGGTGGCTGAGATATTTGTCAATGCTCCTACGGTTCAGACCTTGGACCCCAGGAGGGATGAGAGGCTTGCGATGGTGCAAATGGTTCCAGGTTATCCATTCATCTCCTGGGAAGGCTGACAACCTCTGCCTAGTCCCAGTCATGACTGCTCAGATGTTCCAGGGAAATCCCAGTGTATGCAGGGAGGTCATCCTAAACCCAGGCAACCTGCCCTTTGTCCTTCAAAGTGATTGAAAAAATCACTTTCTCTTTCTGGGTTATTTTCTCCCTACCTGTAAAACAAGGCAGTTGGATAAACCAGTAGCTCAGAACCAACCCTGTGAATCAGCCCAGGCTTTATGGAGAGAGTTAAGAGCTGGTATGTGTTTCTGCAAAGCAAGCAGAACCTGATCTGTTTCCTCAAGGCCTGACCTTTGGGGTGGTGTGGTCCTTATTGCAAAGACTGTCCAGAGTCTGCATCTGACAGTTGGGACCAGAAAGCACAGCATTTGGTCCTTGGGGTCTAGGCCCCCGAAAGTGGCCCTTCTGGGGCAAGAACACTGAAAACTGTTTCACTTCTGATGTCCCCGCTGCACACATCCAAACATCTACAAATGTCACTGACTTTTTTTTCAATGACTTCTGGTGTACTGAGCTTAGAACAGGCAGTTGGTTCATTCAGTCTAACTTCCCCCATGCCATGGTTAAGTAAACAGACTCAAGAGAGGGATCCATTCTAAGGAATCCATTTTCCAAGTCGCTCCCAGAGGGTGGTAGGGTGAAGCTAATGCTCAAGACTCCTGGATGAGTCTCCAGGCCCTTGTCTGCAGCCTCAAATTAACTGTTCATTGAACACCATTACCACAACTTCCCAAATGTGCAACTTAATTTTGAATTCTTTCTCGTCTTTATGCATAAATAGAAAGGCGTCATTTGTAAAAATACATAAACACTGACTTACACTTCGAGCCATATGCTGCTAACCACACCCATCTGCCACTGTGAATTTGCAGCATGACTGGCTGTCAGAAACCTCAGCACTAACAGTTTACCATATACTTCCCAGACAAACGAGTTGATAGTTAATAATGCCAAAGGTGTCTATGACATCCTTCAGACAGGCAGACACTCCGTACCTATTGAAAAAGAGAAAGCCAAAGAGGGCAATGGGGTGAGTATGACCAAAGTATATTATGTACATGTCTGGAAGTGTCACACTGAAACCCATTATTGTGTATAATTAATACATGCAATAAAACATTTAAATAAACACATAAATAACAACAAAAAGAATGAAGGGTGCTGTGCTGAATTATCAAGGACAGTGGCCAGGACAGAATCATTAGGGTCAGTGCTAGCTCACAGAAACTCATGGCCAAGCAGGAATGAAATGCCCTGTAAGTAGCAGCCAATAGCAGCAAATGGACTCACATAGACCAGAGGCTGGGGTATAAATCAAATGCTGCTGGATGTTGGTGGAAACTGGAATACTCTGGCAGGATTTAGAGCTGGCAGGCATCTGGCCCAGGTCCTTGAAGATGGGGAGTGTTTGGGCCCCAGGGTATAGTGAGCCTTAGGACCCAAAGACAAGACTTCACAGCGTAGTCTAGCAGTGTTGAGAGAGAGAGCACATGTGTGATTCCAGCATTTGAGAAGCCGAGGCAGGAGGATCACTGCTAGTATGACACCAGCCTGTGCTATAACATGAGAATCTGTAACAAAATCCCCAGTTCAGGGGCAACCGATGTAGCTCAGTTAGAAGTCCCGGGTTCCATGCCAGCACCGCCTAAGAAACTGGTTGTGGTAATACATGCCTGGAACTCTACCACTTGGGAGGTAGAGGCAGGAGAAGCAGGAGTTCAAGGTCACCTTCAGCTATGCAAGTTCAAGAACAGCCTGGTACACGTGAGACCCTGTCTCAAAAAGAGGAGAGAGCAAAACGGAACAACAAAAGCCAAGGAAAGGGAAGGGAGATGAGACCGGATAAGAGCATCTGGAGCCCAGCCCTAAAGGTAGCAAATGCTCAGCCCACAGGCTGCAAACCTCAGGGTCCAGGAAACAGTCCTGTTTCTGCGATTCTGGCAATTGGCTAAGTGGGAGCAGTTCCGAGTTTATGAATTGAGGAGCACGTGCCTAATGCTTAGCCCTCTCCTAAGCCCACTATTTAGCCTAGGTCAGTTCTGCCCTCATCTCCTGGGAATCGGGATTGTCTGTGTGCACCACCACGAGTTTGGACTCAAGCTCCTCGGCAAGTCTGAAAGGCAGAATTGTCTTCTGAGGGTCATCTATGAGGTCAGACATTCTCTTTCTGTGTCCTGATCTGATAGGTCTTTCTGTGTAGCTAAAGCTGGCCTATAATTCAGCTTCCCCCTGCCCCAGTCTCCCAAGAGCTGGCATTACAGGCATGCACTTCCATGCCTGGCTCATGAGGTTTTAAGAAAATGCAGGCGTGTGCTAGTAAACATTTCACATTAACTAGCTTCTATGTAATATGTATGCGGATCCCATGACTTTCTCCACTGTGCTTGAGGAAGGTGAGGCTCAGTGAGGGGATTATCTGTTCTCAGGAGACAGACCAATGGTATCTGGAAAGGTGGGGATCAGTTTGACAGGTGATTTTATTTGTATATATGTATGTATCTGTGGACACCTATGTTCGTGTGTATGAGGGTGCACATACATATGTGTATATGGAGGCCAAAGGCCAACTGCACATTTGTCAGGAGCAGCCCAGTTTTGAGATGGAGTCTCTGACCTAGAACTTGCTGACTAGGCTAGGCTGGGGTTGCAAGCATGGACCATCATGGCTTTTTCATGAGTCCTGGAACTCGAACCCAGACCCCCATGCTTGTGTGGTAAGGCGTGCCAGAGCCATCTCCCTTTTGGTATTGGTCTTGTAAAAGATGCCCAGTGGTTGTGGTATGTAGCTAGAATTGAGGACCACTGGAGGCAACCACCTAGCTCTGCCAACCCCACTATTCAGCCTAGGTTGCCCTCCGACTGTCAGTTCTCCTGCCCTCCCCTCCTGAGAGCTGGAATTGTCTCTGTGTACCACCACACGTTCAGCTCACGTCCTTCAACAAGATATGAAAAAATAAAAAATCTATGCATTCTGTTCATAGCGTCCATGGACTTTCCAGCCTAGGTGTTCAACAAACAAACGGGCTTCAAAGAAAATAAAGTCTGCATCCTACTGCTACTGCTGTTGTTAGGAAAACAAAGGGCAGGGGAGAGAGGCTTTGTCAAGGGTTTAGATATTCTGGTGCATTAATAGGAATGCTCGGGGCAAAAATAGCTCTCACTTACCTGACAAGGTCCTGTTGTCACTGGCCAGAAGCAAACTTCATTTCATAAGATATTTAAAAGTCTATGGGCTGTGGGGTTTCCGAGTCATAGAACATGTGGGGTTCGCTAGGACAGAGCAGCACAAGCTTTCATTTCCATTTGTGCTCTCGAGAGAGGAGCGGCCATGGGAGGGGTCGAGGATGAATCTGAAGCAGAGAGATGACTTTCTCTTTATTCGAACTAAGGAGATGACCCTTAGGGATGCTTCCTTCCACGTAGGGGGTGACTGTTCTCCCGAGACACCCCATGTCTGCACGTTGTCCCACCCCTGGGGCCCCCGCATGTTATACACATCAATAAGCATCTTTTTGCTGGGCTGTAGTGGCACACGCTTTGAATCCAGCACTCAGGATGCAGAGGCAGGAAGATCTGTGTGTTGGAGGGCAGACTGGTTTACAAAGTGAGTTCCAGTACAGCCAGCACTGTTACACAGAGAAACTCTGTCTTGGGGAAACAAGAACAACAAACAAAAAACCCAACCAACCAGAAAAAAAGAATAAACATCGTTTTTATTTGATCTGCCCTTCTGTCTCTGTACCCATGAACCCCAGACATCTGGCCCCCCTGTGAATGCTTTACAGAGTGGGTCACGTGGTTTCTATGTTGATTGATGTCTTTCAAGGAGTGAGGTCATAGGCCCTTGCTTGGGTCAAGCAGGGGATAGTCAGCTTCCTTCAAGATGGAAGTTTCCATACAAGCAAACCGCTTAGTGATTGACAGGAATGGAGATTCGAAGGACCCATTGCGCCTGCCCTTGGCTGTTTTTCCCCTGCTCCGTTGAGCCGCGTTTTCTGGTATTATCCAGATATCAAGGAGGCTTTGCAGGGAAGGAGTGACCTCCAGTCTTCCTCTGAGAAGGAGGAATTCCTGCCTCAGCATGCATGTCTCAGTATAGACCTTCCTGTTTGCTGAAAGTTAATTCTAACAATGACAATGGGGCTGAGCAGATAGCTCAGTGGGAGAAGTGCTGAAGCGCATGCGCGAGGTCTTGAGCTCACATTCCTTTCGACCCATATGATGTCAGATGCTTCATATTAAGTCCGTAATCCCAGTGTCTCTAGGAGATAGTGTGGGCGATGAAAGACAGAGGCAGGAGCATCCCTGGAAGCTTCCTGGCTGGCTTGTCTGGTGCATGAATCAGAGGACAGCAAAGAGAGACCTGGCCTCAAACAAGGGCGAAGGCATGCACCGGTGTTCAGTCATTTTCTGTCCTCCATGTGTGTGCATGTCTGCACCTCTCTCCACGCACACATTTAGAAGGACAACGAGATGACGACAGTGATGACAACCACGGCTAGTTATTGGAGACAGTGCTGCCATGGCCACTTCGCAGGCATCTTCAGTTGTCTGTCATCCTTAGGTCATCATTCCTCTTCCCGTTTTACGAAAAGGAAGCTGCGGCTCAGGGCGGCTAAGCAAAGATGGGCTTACTAGGTGGAAAACTCTTCTGCCATCTGGGCATTGTGTCCTGAGGATGCTCAGACTCCTTCCTCCCTCTGTAGTGCAGGCCTAGTAGTTATTTTCCAAGGGCTCTTGGCAGCTGCCTCCTGGAAACACCCCAAGATAGGCTCAGATCTAAGTTTCAGAGGTAGAAGAGGGGTGTGTTGCCTCTTCCACATGGGGCCCCTTGAGGGGGACAAATAGTTCTGTTGTCTGCTTCCTTCTCTCTAGTGTTCCCGCCTCTCCCAGCTAGATATACAGATTCTTCAACCGTTTTCTCCTGGACCCTTCACTCGTCCATGCTGTCGTCCATTTGATCAATATTCTTCTTCAACTGTCCACTTCCAAATATAAAATCCACAACACAATCCCACCAGTGGCGTTTTTTTTTCCCATAAGATAAAAATGACAGCTATAAAATGTTCGCACTATTACAGAATCTCTGGAACATTCCATAATGGTCTACTGCAGAGACCATTGCTGGAATACACCTCTTCTCAGCTTGTCTAGGAGTTAGAGGCTTGGGATTTGGGGTCCAATAACCCTGATATTAGATACTGTCTCAGCTGTTTTATAGTCTTCTGGTCTTGGACGAGTTGGAAAATGGACCTAGATCATATAGAAAACTGCCCAAAGCCGGAGCATACGGGAGATAGTATGGAAGATGAAAGAAATTACTGTTGTCATCTCATTGTTCTTTTAAATTTGTGCATGGAGAGAGGTGCAGACATGCACATGCCACAGCACACATGTGCAGGACAGAAAATGACTGAACGCCGCTGCATGTTCCTTGTTTGAGCTTACAGGAGATAGTGTGGTCGAGTCATACCCCGCATCATAGCATGGTCTTTTTATCTGTAATATGAGGCACGTAGAGCTGCTTGGAGGAGGATGTACCATGGTTGGAAGATCATCAGTGCAGTTCATGGTATCCAGAGGTGCTCATATCGTGGGGAGAGAAACTGTGGGTAGGACAATCATCCATGGAAATGAGGGCAGGGGAAGGATTCAGAGGGTCAAAGCATCAGGACTGGTGATCAGCTGTGGCGGGTAGGAGATCTGCCAGCAACGGATGACTCCTGAACTCTTGATTTCAGCAACTCTGAAATGGGTCCCCATGCGTTAAACCAATGAGCAAGGAAGGGTGTGTCAGTCTCCCCAGGAGGAAGATGCCTGGAATCAGCAGACCTCCAACATGTATCTTGGCTTGTGTTGTGTGACCCCACTGGAGCACAGATCATAACAGAGCAGGAAGCAGTGGCAACTACACCAAAGCAGGGCGGGAAGTGGAAAACTAACGCTGAGCAGACCCAGAGAGAATCTCAATACAGCTTCTTTCCCTGTTCCTCCTGAGCTCTGTCCAGCGACTCTGACGCCACGAAGGAAAGCAGCCACCAATCTTTTTTTATTTATTTATTTTTTTTTTTAGCAGCCACCAATCTTTTGACATGCTTGTCCCTGATGTCACCTAGGCTCCTGCCCTCCAGTTCTCCCTCCAGGATCTCTTAGGGCTGCTGTCAAATGAGGCTGGATTGCAATGGGAATTGGTAGGAGCCCCAGGGCACACTGGGGTATCCAGTCTTTCATTCCTACCACACTATTTTCCTCCAAGTTTATAAACATATTCACCTCCGACTGAGTTGCAGCAGCAGAGTCGCCATTTAGTTTGCAACGTTAGACAGAAACCTCCATTCTTGACTTGGCTTTTGTTTTTACGCTTTCATTTGTTCTGTTCTTGGAGCTTGAGGTCCTGGTTGTATTGACTACTTCCTTGTTGCTATGACAAAATGCCCAATGAAGACAACTTGGGGAAGGAAAGTTTGGTTTGTTCCAATTTTAGTATATGTGCTGCTGAAATGAGTATAGGAAGGGTTTGTTTGGATCATAGCTTGAGAATAGAGGCCATCACGGTGAAGAAGTCATATAGCGGGAGTGTGGACCTGCTGGCCACTTTGTACCCACAGTTAGGAAACAGGAAACTGAGTGCTGGTGCTTAGCTCCCCTTCTCCCTTTTCCTCAGTCTGGAACTCCAACCAGGAAATGATGTCACCGCATTCAGGGTAGGTCTTCCCACCTTAATTAGTCTAATCTAGATAATCCTTCATAGACGTGTTCAAGGCTTGTTTCCACAGTGATCTAGGTCGTGTCAAGATGACAATATTAACCATCATAACAGGACTGGAAGCTTCCTTCTGGAGAAAATGTGTGTGTGTGTGTGTGTGTGTGTGTGTGTGTGTGAGAGAGAGAGAGAGAGAGAGAGAGAGAGAGAGAGAGAGAGAGAGAGAGAAGCAGAGAGTTTAATGGGACCTAGGACCCTCCATGCCTGAAGCCTGTGTACTTTTGGGATAGGTATGTGTGTGCCCATGTCCCTAACAGGGATAATGCAGAGCTTCAGGTCCAAAGTCCCAGCACACCAGCCCTTCTGGACATCTCTCCCCCATGCTTTTAGCCATCTGTGGGTACTTTGGAAACTAGGGAAGCAGGTAGGTTCACTCAGCACTCTGGCCTCACAGACTACCTGAATCCAACGTGCAGAATTCCTGACTGGACAAGGTAGAGCACATATACACATAGCTCTGAGTGCAGACCACTCTGTTCTTTGTGTGTGTTGTGTTTGCACTGGTGTCTCCATCTTTCTACTATGCTGGCAGCTCAGAGAGGATCGGGAATGTCATCAAAGTCACACAGACAGTGAGAGATGGTACAGGGGAGAGAACTGAAGCCTGTAACCGTGTCTGGAGCGATGCTGCTGTCAGTATAGGGCCTGCCTTGTAAATGGAAGAGGCCGATTCCTTCTCCACCATTGTAAGAAGCTGGGTGTGGCAGGGTAGTTGTAATTTTAGCACTCGGGACATAGGTAGACCTCTGGGCCTTCCTGATTAGTCAGCCCAGTCAACTTGATGAGCTCTGGGTTCCAGTAAGAGATGTTGTTTTAAAAACCAGGTTGGATATTGTTGCAGGAGAAATGATATTTGGAGTTAATATCTGGCCTCCACAGATACGTGCAATCCCATGTTCACGCACCTACCACAGACAAAGCCTCATGCATGCACATACATGCTATGCGTATTAATAGCGTAAACAATAGTTTTATCCCAAAGGTTGTAGCCAGACTTAATCCGTGACAAATGTCCCTAGGGAGGGATCACCAGACATTCTCCTAAATGCTTGAGAGCTGAGGAGAGCGAGACAGGTTCTCCTTGAAGAGGGATGTAGATAGTTGGGGGTATGAAGGGGAGAGACCAAACTACTGGGCTTCCATGGTAACACAAATGACCGGAGTTCATTAGCTTATGGGATGGAGGAAATGCACAGATTCCTGAAGCTGTCTAGAGAGCCTGTGGGAGAGAAATTAACCAGTTTTGCACATCTCTAGCCATGACATCATGGCATCTTCTGCTCTAACATAAGAAGAACCTTCAGATGTTTGAGTTGTCCAAGAGTGGCATGAACCAACTCGAGTGTTAGTGAGTTTCCCATCGTGGGGAGCACACTATTAAACAGAATCTACTTGCTTCATCCAATAGAATCTTAGTATTCACCAAGGAGGCTGAGGTGGGGCAATGACTCTTTTAAGCTTAATATGAAACTGAGCCACAGTTTTAGTTAGTGAATGTCCCAGAGATTTCTGGAAAAAGAGACAGATATGAAGTTTGATCTGGAAAGATGATCTTCCCAGCATAGCCCATCACACTAAACACCATGGGCAACCCAATATTATCATCTGATCCCTTTGAGGAAGGATGGAGGACTACTGTCTAAGACAATTTTAGTTTGTCACTAAGATAGGGCTTTAAAACAATAGTTAAGCTGCAAGAAAAATTTACCCCATGAAGTACAGAGAAATTTCTGCATCTTTCTGTCCAATTTAACATTAACCAAAACTGCTTTAAAAAAAAAAAGAGGGTGTAAAATTGTATGCATGTATGTGTGGTATGTTTGTAGTGCCTGCAATATGTGTATGTGTAGTATGTATGTAGCATTTGCATAGTATATGCAGTGTGTAGTATGTTGTGTGTATAGTATGTGTGCAGTATATGTATATACATATATATAGTGACTAGTACGTGTGATGTGAGTATGTGTGGTGTGTGTACAGTGTGTGTAGTATATGTGTTGTGTTTATGTGTGTAGTGTGTGTGTGTGACTCTAACACATACATCCATGTAGGCTGAATCTATGAGAAACATGAACTACAGTCATGGTTGCCATCTGTGTACAATCTGAACAGAACACTGTTTGAACACAGCAACCAATCAGCAGGGTCTGATTTCATTTATAACTGAAACTCAATGATGATTAGTGTTTGAGACACAGTCTTATAAGCCCAGGCTAGATCTAAACTCATGACTTTTTGCCTTGGCCTCCTGATTGGGATTAAATGATTATTTTTGAAGGCTAGATAGACACAGGGAATGACAGTACTAGGTGAAGTGAAAAAGGCAGACTATAAATTGTGTATATAGTACGATTCTAGTTATGCAGATAAATTTAGTTATGTATTCCCTATTTTTTATCCACAGAAAGTATTGAAAACAGCATGGATAAACACACCTGGCAGGTGTCTCCATAAGGGTAAGCCTGGAGCAATTGGAAATGCCAATGCTGATGAAGAAAGGATTGTTTCTGAATTATAAGACTGGGATCAGTTTCTGTTTTCTAATTTTTTCTTTATTTTCTAAATAGGGGTTTCCTTCTTTGTTTCTTTATGATCAGACCCCAGGAGGGCCAGGAAAGTTGCTGGAACACATGACATATATGTCATGAATCCAGAGGTGAGTTCCTCTTATTGCCTGTGTGCTCCTATGAGGTTGTGTGTACGTGTGTGTGCGTGTGTGTATGCACGCACACATGCATGCACATGTGTGTGTGTTTGTGTGTGTGTGTGTGTGTGTGTGTGTGTGTATGTGGTGGGGATGAATGTGAAGGGGAACGAAGGCGGTGGGGGACTTTCGGCCAGATCTTATGTTGAGGGTCTTTTGCACTGTAGGGAGTTTTGGGGCTCCTTGGAAGCTAGGGGTGCTGACTGCTTTCTTTGAGGCAGGACGACACCTTCTCTGGGGTTATCCATGGATCTTGCCAGAGGTGAGTCCCCGGGATGGGGAGGAGGTACTTCCTTATCACTCCACAGAGCAGCCCTGGAAATCCCAGTTCTTCAGTGACTTCCAAACTAAAAATGCCTTATTAAACATGATCCATCTCAACTCTCATTCCCAAATGAAGACTTGCCACTATTCCCAGAATCACTGTGAGTGTCAGCAGTGGGTACTGACACCCTGAATGTATGCTAGCTTTTTTTATATGCGGAGGTGATTTGCCAAAGTGCAGCTAATCCCACCACGCTTTATAACTTCAGAAATGATTGATGTCCTGCAACTAGCGACAGCTCTCAGTGCCAAAAGAGGCAGAATCCTACACATGGTGTGTGTTAAGATGGAATGAGATAAAAGGAAGGAAGGACCCCCCCCCCACACACACACCTCCTTCTGCTGTTACTTCCACAGAATGCCCAACTTTCTCCACCATTTGGGATTTTAACTAACAGCTATGAGTGAATACTTTCCTTACATGAAAAGGACACATAAATGATAAATTGTCAAAACATAAATGTGATTTCCCCTTTAGGGAAATGGAATCGCCTCCTCTTCATTTGATGTGGTTGGGAAACTCTGTCAACCACTTGCTCAAAGTTGAAGGGTGGGGCAGGTGTGTAAAACTGTGACCGACTCTAGAATGACAAACTGTGCACTGACCATCCTAGGAGTCAGTCCATATCCCCAGGAATGGGTCTTCCTAATAGTTTAGCTTCACTTTTTCCTGTATATAAATTCCATGTATATACATGTATCTGTGAGTGGGTTTATGAATATGAGAGCAAGTGCCCTAAAAAAGCAGAGGAAGGTGCTGTATCCTTTGGAACTGGAGTTATAGGTGCTGGGAGCTGAAGGACTTGGGTACTCGGAGTCAGTCTCAGGTCCTAGCAGTAAAACGCTCTTAACTGCTGCACCAACTCTCTGGCCTCTCCTTTCACTTTTGAATCTTTTAACCACTTTGAACCATTTCTTTATAGGGAAAATTAGATACTGTCACACACATACACGAGAGAGAGAGAGGGGTGGGAGAGAGAGAGGACATGCAACAAGTACACAAAATTCTAGCATAAAAATATAGAGGAAAAATCATTTCAAGGTACTGAAAATCCTGTTAAATAAATAAAACACTAAATAGTTAACCCTTCATTCCTGGATTCCTATGAAAAGTATTTTCCAGGATATCACATGATGAGAATGGTGCTCAGCTGGCATCTGGGGTGAGTGGATTTTCTGCTGGTCCTATCAAAGGCCCTTAAGTCTGCTTTTCTGATTTGAAAGCAAGACTGTGTAACTGGTGAGCAGGAAGATTGTGTGGCTGGAGAGCAAGCCCCAGACCTCTGTGGACATTTCCATGTCCTTTCTGAAGGTCTCTCTATTATCAGTCTTCCTTGTGGCTTTCCTCTCCCAGGCCCTGGGATGCCATCAAGGTCATATGTGAGAAATCACTGCCCACGGAAAGCGTGGTGAGACATGGGGAGAGGTAGAGGCTGATTCTCATCGTCTACCTTGGGTAAGGCAGGGCACAGCTGTTCCAGTTGGGTCTGATCAGCAGACCGTTTTCTGGGAAGATCTCCTTGCTGCTCACTTTATCTCGGCTATTCCTATCTGAAACCTTTAAACACCAAAGGCTGTAATGCGTGGCCTCAAGTTGGGCTTTGCAAAACTGAAAGCAGTGATTTCTGTATGGGAAAGAAATGAAAACCAAAATGAAGCCGATCTACGCCGGGACTTTGGTGTTCACTGTCAACATGTGATACGAGCCAAATGTCAGACTTCCATTTTCTTACTTTTTTCTTTTCTCTTACTTCTTCCCTCCCCTCACCTCTGTTCTTCCTCTTCCTCATTCTCCAGTTCCTTCTCCTCCCTGCCCCTTCCCAGGCAGTGCCTGGCTATGTACCTCAGGGTGACTTTGAACTCTTTCAATCCTGGCAGCCTTCAGAGTGCTAGGACTGCAGGCATTGGACTTGACCTGATGAGATCCAGGTTTAAAAAACAAAACAAAACAAGAAACAAAACCCAATAATTTTATTAATTCTTTTAGAAATATATATATACATACATTCATATATATTCAGTGTATTTTGATCTTATCTATCTCAGTTCTCCCCCTACCTCCTTATATATCCTCCCCCACACCATTACACCTTTATCCTTTTTTAAAATTACCCATCTAATCCAGTTTATGCTGCCCATATACTCATGGGTATGGGGCCGCCTGCTGAAGTGACTTATGCTGTCCCAGCAAACTGACTCTCCCTCCTCCAGAAGCCATTGTTAACAGCTCCTCAACTAAGGGTGGGAACTCATGGGAACTTCCCCACTCCAAGGTGGAGTGATGACTAAACAGGTCTCGGTTGGTCGTGCATAAGAATCCACAGGTGCTGTGAGGTCCTGGGTAGAACGATCCTACCAAGTCTTTAGGACCCTGGTCTTCCCTGATCTCTGGTTCTTACAGTCTTTCTGACCTCTCTGCCACGGAGACCCGGGTTTCTTTAGCTATATTTCTACCCATATGGTCTCAACCTGCTAAGTAAGAGCTCAGCAGTCTTGGGGTAGCTTTGTGTTTGGTGACTTTCGGTGGCTCTGGAAGGCACAGATCTGTACCCAGAGGTGTCCAGGATAAATGTTTTCAAATGGGCTGCTTTTAATAGCAGAAAAATCTTCATTTCAAATATGTATCACACAGATGTGGACCCTATCCATAGAAAACTCAAGGCCAAGATGAATCCAGGGTAGACTTAATGATCCCTGAAGGTTAAGATGGGCCAATCCAGATATTTGCTTATGTTTAAGACATATTCTGAAGACTTAATTCTTTCACAAAGGGAGGTGAATTGGTGATGCTGTACCTTTCTGCCTTGGACCATGTCTACTTGCTAGGTCAAGGTAGACGTTCACCCGTGGCTCTAGTTAGCGTATGAATTCAAAGACTGTCTGCAAGGATCATGAAAGAGACCATGCTACAGGTATCTCCACCTTCCTGTTTTGGTTTCCCTTGTCTTACCTTTTGGAAGTTTCTAGTGATAGACATGTCTAGGTTGGACTGAGTGTTTTCTGTTTACTGAGTGCACCTATGAATGCCATCCCATATGTGGCCTACAGCAGTCAGAGGAAGTGGGGGCTTTGGGGGACCACTTTTTAGTGGAAAGGAAACTCTAGTTTAGGGAAACTGAGTCACGCACACATGGTCACACAGCGAGGGAGGAAAGGGAAGACCTTGGTTCTGTACCCTGGTGGAGAGGCTTCAGAGACCACACTCCTACTGATGTTTCTTGGAGCTTTAACCTGATGCAGCCGCAAGGATGTAGTTCATTCTCCTTCCCCTTCTCTCCTCCCTTGCTGGAGAAACCCTGATCTAGTCCCTCACCTCCCTAGGAGCTCCGGTCACTCTGGTACTCCCTCCTCCCCCACCCCATCAGCTTACTTGGAGCCTCCTCCTGATTGGGCAGGAAGTTTATGCACCTAAGTTTGCAAAGAATGTGCAGAGTAAAAGGCTTGTGATGTCTGATTCAAACACCAAGCTCATTCCAAGCGCAAGGCTGTGTGTCGTTCTCCGGGGAGCAGCTGGGTCATGTTTGAGGAAGAAATCTCCTTTTAAGGAGAATCGAGCTGGCAGATGTTCCCAGCTCCTTGCAAGCCAAGATCCTGGGTTTCTGCCAACCCTGTTTTGAAATGGAAGACATGTTGGCAAATAGTTTAGGCAAACCATGACGCCTCTAAGATCATCTGTTTGCCTGCCAAGGCCATGTCCCCCCACTACTCCCCACGGTTGCCTTCACGGGCCTCTCATCTCAATCCCACTGCAATCTGGTCAGAGAGAAGAAGATACCTGCTTCCACAGCCCCACAATTAGCTGCCATCTCAAAGCCCTGGGGCGGGCAGGGCTGGTCTTGAGTGTATGTTCCATGGGCCTCACACTGTGGTGAATCTGCAGCATTGCCGGGCGAAAACAACAAGCATACTGTTGGCACCGTTAGCTAAGGAAGGTCACCCAAGGGAGGACCAGGCAGCTTGTCAGATTTGGCATTGCAGAAGAGATGGAAAATAAAGGGTGTGTTTGTGGGAGGACAGAGTTTTCAAACCATGACTGATTCCATTAGCCAGGACAGAGAGACTCTAGACTCTGTCTCCTGGTTATTAGTACCGCTTATGTCTTTGTCCTTGCATTGATAAATGCACACATATATCCTGCATGCTCCCGTTCCCCAGCACAGCTCCACAGGTCATTGAGTTACTTTGTACCTGGGCTGTATGTCAAGCATGGAGGGGTTCTACCCAGCAGCTCTGGAGATGCTGCTAAAGATTCTGGATCGGGTACCTTGGCCTCCCAGCATGGAAGAGGGCCTGGTGCCAGACACCAGAAGAGAGACATGGAGCGGCTGAGTGGAGACACAGATCAGAAGCAGATGTCAGGGGAACACAGAGAGCAAAGTCTCACTGTTAGAATGAAATGAAGGTGGGTGACAGAAACCCAACTCCATCCAGTTTAAGGAAGAGAGGGGCCTGAATGGGAGGCTCTAGAGTGGCCACACATTCGAAATGCCTTGCTCTCTGCAGGTCCCTCAGCACACCTGCCCACACTCTCCCATCCCAGGGAGACTGTCTAGAAAGGCCTTTGAATGATGAGGTGCCTCCTTGCCCTTGGTACACTTGTCTCTCCTCGTACTGTTCCCGTTCCATCCCTGTTAAAAGTCCTGATCCCACATCTTTCCTTTTAGCTGCAACTTGGAAAGTCCCCAGAAAGGACCCCATTCACTCGAGTTCCATTCACACCTTGGGTTTCAAGTTCATTTTGTATTTTTGTGAAAAGTTAGAATTAAGTATGTCTACAGATTATTCAGTTTTATTATAAGTGAGATGTGTCTTACCATGTCTATATTCTAAGAACCTAACATAGTGCACATCACCCAGGGGAAAGGGAGCATGGTCCCCTTACATGAAGCCCCTCTTCTTCCTCAGCATCCGTGATTGGTTACATCACCTTGAGACTGAGTTCTATGAATCCTCCAGAATCCTTGAGTCCTGAATCAAACGTGGATGAACAAAGACATGCTTTTGATGCAGACCTGATTGGGGAGATTTTTCTCCAAAGGAGAATGGCTGCCAGTATTTAGATGGCTTGGAGGGAGTACTGCTCTCCACCTTGGCTCTGTCTGCTAGAAACAGAAGAGGGGAATGTGTTTGGAGAGTCAGTGATGAATGAGGTAGAGGCAAACAGCTCTCGCCTGTGTGTCCGGCTGGCGTCCAGGCTGAAGCCTCACAGGGATGTTCTATATGAACAGCATGCCACAAGGGACCTACACAGGCTCCAGGTCCTGATGCCAAAAGAGACTAGATGGTGGTGCCAGTTGAAGATGAGGAGTTTGGGGATCTGGGAGAGCAAGTCAAACAGTCCTTTTCATCTCCAGGAACTGAGAAGGGCTAATAAGGAATTTTGACGATATATATATGATAGATAGATAGATAGCGAGCAATGAGTTACCCTAGTGCAATGGATTCATAGTGTGGACAGATACTATGTTATCCTTAGGCCAGGAGGTCTTAGATTCGCCATTTGAAACCTTTATCTGAAACCTCCCTACTGAGGACCTATCTGAACAATAGTAGTTGAACAAATGTTAAGTTTCATTCAAGTTCAGTGGGCCACATGAGACTGAGTCATCTTATGAGATAATGTATCTGAAATTCACAGTTTCTAAATGAATATGTATAGCTTTGGAGTCTCAGGTGACTGTATCTCAGGGTTGGGGTTGCGGGCTGGGGAGGGCATTAGCTTGAGACTGAGCTTGGACCCTGTGAGCCACGGTTGGTGAATCAGAGAATGTGCAGGCTCAGGATTAGCCAGGGCAGGGTTTGCACCTGCAGCTCCATCGCATCCGTCTGTGTGGAGGACCAAAGACATCTAATGTGTCGAAGCATCTCAGACAGGTGCTTCTGTTCTGAGTGGAACACTAGTGTCTACAGAAATCTCAGAGGTGGAAAGGACACTTCCCAGGGTCTAGAGGAAGAAGCTGGGGCTCAGGAAGGCAGTGAAGCAGCTTGCATTGAGTCACATGACCAGTGAACTTGGGATCTGAGATGCAAGCCTGGGGATTCCTACTTGCTGGGACACACGTCCCCCATAGTTCATATGCTATACCCCATTTTAGTGATGTGGAGTCTGCGTCTTTAGGAAGTAATTGGGATTAGAGATCACATGAGGGAGATTCCTGGCTTTATAGAAAAGGGACGAGAGACTCACACCTACTTTGTTTCACTCCATCACGTTAAGATGCTGTGGGAAGACCCTCACTAGATTCCAAGTGGGTGCCATCACCATGTTTTTGGAGTCTCCATTCTATAGAATAAATAAACTTCTGATCTTTATAATTTTCTAAGCCTCAGATATATTTATGGCATCAGAAGACATCACACAAATTCTGAGAAAGTGATCCTCAGCACCTGAGGTGCCTTTCCTTATAGCCAACAAAGGAACAGCACCCTGTGGATTTACAAGGAGTTTCCCTGCTTTCGGCCATCTGCCTGCCTCCACCCCGGTCTTCTTCACTCAGTCCTCCCCTTCATGCTTCAGAGCCTCATGTTCTTCACTTCTGCTTCACCTGAGCCCTGCCAGAGTCTCTGCTTGCTCATTATATTGGAATGTCTGAGAAGGACGATAGCTGCTTGATAAAGCTAGAGCCATGTTAGCTGTGAGCTTGATGCTTAGCAATTGTCTTTGTGTGAGAGGGTCTCTCCTCCTCCTGATTCGCTGTTCCACAGCTGAGCGAACATCTCCAGGGTTCCAAGCTCATCTCCGCATATCCCTCTCAGAGAACAAGACAAGGCTCTTAGTGGCTAGTCAACACCAGTGTGGAGTTCTGGCGTGTCAGTAATCCAATATGTCACATGTGCAATCAAGTCCATTCATATTTCTAACATAGCTGATTGTAGAATGCACATGGCTGATCCATCAGAAAGTGGAAAATGTTCACATTGTTAATGCTTCTATGTTTGGAAGAAGGCTCAATTTTCCTTGTCCCTTTGTCCCTAGGATCAGTCACTGATGTGTGTCTGGGCTGTAAAAGGAGGGGAAACAGTGAGAAGGGAGGGCAGTGTCGGCAAAGTGTAAAACCTCTGCCTAAATAAAGCCACAGTGCCTTACTTTTAAAGGCGGAGAAGGAAGCTCGGTACACAGGAAGGTAGTAAACGACCAAAGAGCAGAAACACCAGTCTTGTGTTCTGCAGTATGCTTATGCCAGTCCGCTCCTAAATTTCCACCTCAGAAGGAATGGCGGTCCAGGGTCTGTGAGATTATATGGGTCTTTCCCCCCAAAGCATTTTTGAAATGATGCAAAAGAATGAATTCAGCATTAGAAACCAGAGTTCTACTCCCAAACTGTTAGAAGTGCTTTTGTAAGCTTGAACAAGTCAGTGAAGCCCACCGAGACTTGTTCAGTATTTGAAGACTGTATCACATGGTGGTATAATTCACGAGCTGGGAAGTTTCTTCTAAGACTACAAGGGATGATGAGAACTGCCTGGCTTACCTGTCAGGGCCATGAGGATGGCTGCCTGTAGCTGTTGGGAATATCACAGTTCCTAAAGTGATGGAGAAATGTGTCCAAATCTGCGTAATGAATCAATTCATCAATGGGTGGGTTTGGTAGAACTGGTGCAGAACAGAGATTGATGTGGGATGTCCTTCTGAGTATGCATTGGTTTTATTGGTTAGTGAATAAAGCTGCTTTGGCCTATGGCAGGGCAGAATATAGCCAGGCTGGAAGAAATAGAGAAAGAGAGAGAGAGAGAAAGAGAGAGAGAGAGAGAGTAGGCAGAGTCAAGGAGACGCCATGTAGCTGCTGAAGGAGCAAGATGCTGGAATCTTACCGGTAGGCCACAGCCTTGTAGTGATACAGAGATTAATAGAAATAAACAGTGTTGTAATTATATAGTTTCTGTGTGATTATTCAGGCTGGGAGACTAAAATGCAGCCTGCACATACACAATGGCACCACTGTCTGGGGCATGGATCCACAGAAGACCTAAAAAAGCTTTAAAAAAAGAAGGCCTCTAGACTCACAAAAACGGGATCCAAGCACAGTTTCTTGGTAGCTGCATTTTTATTTTTCAGGTAGGCTCTGTTTGCTGGCAGTGAACAGAGTGTCGGCTCCTTTAAGGGAAGGCTTCAGCATAAGTAGCAAAAACTGAATGGCTTCTTTTAGAGATGGTGGCTCTGGCTCTTTTGGGAAGACCTGCACTTAAATTAAATCTATGAGCTTAGTGCTACAAGTTGTTTAAGGTAACATAGACCTGCTGTGTCCCTGGAACTGGGACAATGAGCATGGATCGTAGAGCTGATGTTACACACACCTCTACCATATTAAAAGGACGAGAAAGGCAGAGCCAGCATCCAAGGCCATTGTGACCAAACTGCTTACTATTTTAAAAGTGCTGCTGGTCAGAAAATGATTGTAGATACACAATAAGAGAGATTCAGACAGAAAAGACCTCTGAATGGGTCACAGTGTTGAATAAATGTACATGGGCTTATGAGAGAAAATAAAGGGTACAGAAAGTCATGATTAAAGGAGTAAAGATAATTAAATATTAAAGAGTAATAGAGTAAAAAAGCCATATTATTGGGTTTTCTTTGAATGTTTCGACTGTGAATGTGCTAAGTATAGAGAGACATTTCATTGTATGGGCTGCTAAGCTAAACAAACATATCTATTTTAAAGATATCTTCACTTCAAAATTGGAGTCTAAGGATATGATACTTTGAAAAAGAGATTCTGTTTTTGTTTCCACAGATGATGGGAACCTGTGGATTCCTTCCAGACTAATGTGGCTTAATGTAACAAGAGCCCCTGAAAGGTCTCCATGAACCTTAAATATACAGTTTGGAGAAAACAACACCCAAATTCCCCAAATGATTGTTTATAAATGTTTGTTTGCATTCAAAGGGGTTGATTATAAGTGATTAATAGTCACTGTCATTTTCTTAAAAAAATTAGGGTGATATTATATAGAGATATGAATACTTTACATTGGTATGGACTTTGGTTTATTGGTGCAAATTTAAGGTTCATTTGCTATACTGTGTATATGTATTTCTGTTCTTGTTTAAGGTATTGTGTTTGTGCATTACATTTTTAATGTAATAATTAAGAAATACAAATTAATTGATAGCCATCTATAATAGCCAAACTGTAGTCATGTTAGTTAGGTTTTCTAGATATACGGAGATATATTTCAGTTAGATAGATAATCTTCAGCACTTCAAAGACCTATGGAATATGGCATTTAAAATATCTTAAGAGCTTAGATTTTTCTTGACAGTGAGACATGTCTGCTTCTGGCAGCACCAATTACTTCAGAGAGGTTGATGGGCATTTAAGTGATTCTTTATGGAATTTTCCTTCAATGTGACAAGGCAAGCCATTTGGGCAAGAAACTGTTCTTGCCTAGACTGCTTTATGGTTTGCTGTATGAACTAGACATGCAAAACACACAAAAAAGTGACTGCTGAACTTTACAAAAGACAGATTGGTCCTTAAGGGCTCCCGATTCACAGAAGAAACTGCCAAACATTCTGTGGAACATAGAAGAAAGTGACTAACAAACTGCCAATATTTGGCAAAACAGTCTTTCAAACTTCCTGCTTCATGGAAAAGTCTGCCAGATACTAAGGGCCCTGTAGGCTAAAGATGGATGCCCCAATGTCATAGAAGAACTTTGGGTGACTGTCCAGGCAGTAAGATGTCTCTGTCAATTCTAGAATTTTGGAAGTTGCTTACAATGCACTTTCTGTTAACTTAGGTAATATTATATCTTTCTGGGGTCTTTGAAGAGTTGGAGACAGTTATAGTTTTTCTTAGTTATGATAAAAAATAAATTAGGTATGAAACTTTCCAGATATAAATAGACTAAATATTGTTAAGTGTAATTGCTTGATACTTGTTTTGTTATATGTAATTTTACTATGTTAAAGTTAAAACTTTACTTTTTTATTTAGGCAGAAAAGGGGAGATGATGTGGGATGTCCTTCTATATATGTGTTGCTCTTATTGGTTAATAAATAAAACTGTTTTGGTCTATGTCATTACAGAATAGAGCCAGGTTGGAAGAGATATATAAAGAGAGTATGTGGAGTCAAGGAGACTCCATGTCACTGCCGAATGAAAGAGATGCTAAAAACTCTTTCACAGCCTCATGGTGATACACAGATTAATAGAAATGGGTTAATTTAAGATATAAGAGATAGTTAACAAGAAGCCTGAGCTAATTGGCCAAACAGCGCCTCTATCTCCTCTCAAACAAAAGAAAAATTTCCCCAAATTACCACAGTGTAAATAAACCCCTTAAATGTAAATAAATCAAATAATATAATTTCTGTGTGATTATTTGGGTTTGGGCTGCCAGGAAACAAACACACAATTTCAGTTTACAGGAGATGACTCCAACTAGACAGAAGCTGAATTTGACTCTTTAGAAATGTTATGAAAGATTAGTTTAAGATGTGTTACATTTGTGTATACTATGGAATATTTGTTATTGAGACAAAGATGTGTTGCATTTGTTTAACTCTGTAAGCTGTGTTACTTTGCCTGCCTAAAACACCTGATTGATCTAATAAAGAGTTGAATGATCAATAGGTGGGCAGAAGAGAGACAGGTGGGGCTGCCAGGCAGAGAGAATAAGTAGGAGGAGAAACCTAGTGGAGAGCAAGGAATGAGAAAGAGAAGAAGGAAAGAAGGACAGATGCCTGGGGCCAGCCAGCTGCCCAGCCACACAGCCACACAGCCACACAGCCAGCCATGGAGTAAGAAGGAAAGAAACATAAATAGAATAAAGAAAGGTAAAAATCCAGACAATAAAAATGGGGTAATTTAAGTTAGAAAAGCTGGCTAGAAACAAGCCATGCTGAGGTCGGGCATTCATAAGGAAGAATAACTCTTTATATATTTATTGGGAGCTGGTGTTGACCCCCGAAGAGTAAAAAAATAAAGACGAGTCAACTACACTGGCATACCTACTGTCCCGGATAAATCTATTCTGGAAATTTCTGCTTTGCTTCTGCCTCAGGGATACATCAGTCTGTACCAAGCAGCCCAGTTTTAGCTAGTTATGCTCCTTGACTAGACCTGGGTGAGGCTCTTTCTAAGCTCTGCTTCCACAGGTTTTATAAGACACGCATGTCTTCATCCAAGACAGAGCAGGGATCCTTTCAAAGGCCTCTCCCTGGGTTCCTAAGTGTGATCCTACCCTACAGTTCTGGAGGAGGCTCTTCACTGTTCTCCTGGCAGGGGACCCAGACAGGGCCGGTCAGGCAGTTTATGGTTTAAACCACTGGAGAGAAGAATCCCTTTTCTCAAGCAAAGCAATGCTGATAGTCCAAGTTCAGACTGAGGTCACCACATGGCTGAGGGGTTTATTTACACTGTGGTAATTTGGGGATATTTTTCTTTTGTTTGAGAGGAGCTAGAGGGACAACACACAGATAATCTAAACGAGACATTTCAGGAAGCGAGACACACTAAACTTCTTCCTTTCATGTCTGTAGTGGGAAGGACAATTCCATAGCACCACAGGAATGCTCTTGTTTGGCAGGGTACAGTCCCTCACTATCAGGCTCCTGTTTCGGAGACTCCGTGTCTACAGCTTATTCTTTATCATGGTCCTATTTTTTATTCTCGTCCCAGACAGGGAGGAAGGGGTTCTTTCGCAGGGTCCATCTGTACAACAGACTGCTTATTTCTCTCAAGAGGAAGATGAACTTAGATGCAATTGAATTCTGAGTCTCAGGTACCCTTCCTGGGAACCTCATCCTCTGGAGAAGACATGGCTAGGACCAGAAGGCAGGCCCCTGGCCTGGCCTTGCCCAAGTGACATAGATTCAGGGCTTTCTGGAATATCTCTGGCTGGTGAGTGGTAGAGCTCTGAACTTGGACCCACTGCAGCTAGGCTTCAAGTCCTAGGCTCTCTCACGAGGGTGGTTGCCATTCTGTCTCTCTGACCAACCACCTGGATACTCAAGCAGAAAGACCAGCTGAGCTCTCTGAGGGCTGGGTGGACACTGCTCCAGGTTCAGCCAGCCTGCCTGAGCCAATCCCCTCCCCTTCCAGGGGACCTGCCTTTAGATCCCCCTGCGCCAATCTGCAGCCTCCTGGGCTGATGCCTTCGCTCTCTATTTACAGACACTAATCATTTCCCGTGCAATTGAACAACTTAATAAGCTGCGAAAATTTGATAAGACAATTTAATTGCCGGCTTTTACGTATCTGCTCAATATAGCCTAGTTTTTTGGGAAGGTGAGCTGGGAGTGAAGCAGAGACACTTAATTAAAGAAGTAAAACAATGGTGCTAGATTAGCGAGCTTGGCGGGTGCCAACCCAGGACCTTCTTATTCTCCACATGCTTCTCTTTTCAGATGGAGCCCTCCCTGCAAACTTTCCAAATCTCATCCTCTGGGTTGCAACTGAACAGTTACTGGGGTCCAGGTTCTGGCACTGCAGCTCTCAAAGCTGGTTCCTTACAGGACAATGCTAAATTGTTAATGCTAACCTTTTCCCAGATTGCAAGTGGGGAAAGTTGTGGGGGTGGAGGTGGCATACTTCTGCCTGTATGGTCACAGCTCAAAGGTAGTTTAAAACAGCCTTCACATTGATGGGAACAGGAAGGGACTTCAGCCCTGCAAAGAGCAACTGCACGTCTTTGTGAGTTACTCATGATGACTGCTCTCTCTCTCTCTCTCTCTCTCTCTCTCTCTCTCTCTCTGTGTGTGTGTGTGTGTGCCTTGCTATGCCTTTTTGGGATTTTTTTTTGGGGTGGCAGTTTGGGTGACCCATATCCTGGGATATTGTGTCAGCTTTAAGTTAAACACCCACAAAGTACTCCAATGAGTCCTCATGAAGACTAGGAGTCATTATTAAAGCTTTTTAATCACATTTATTTCTTTACTTGTATGTGTATATATGTGCAGGCAGGTGCATGCTGCCGCACACATATGGAGGTCAGAAGTCACAAGTCTGTGGGAATTGTTTGTCTTCTTATAGGAATATTCAGATTGTTGGGTGTGGCTGTAAGCACCATCACCCACTGAGCCATCTTGCCAGCCCCAAGGAGAGATTCTTACTTCATACAAGCAAATCCCATGACTTAGAAAAGTTAAATAACTTATTTGAGGTTACACAGCTAACAGAAGCATCGGGATTCAAATGGATTGTAGTAGTCTCTGCAGGAATCTCCCCCAGATCCTGCTTGTGAATTCTGTGTGCTTTCTCTCACCGCTCATCAGCTAAAATCTGTGGAGTCATTTCTCCTAGGAGGAGAGAACCGGGAGGGCTACAATCCTCACTGCCTCTGGTCAGCCAGCAGCCCCTGGGTTCTTCACGCTGGGGAACCTGCACGTAGAGGCAGGGTGCATGCACTCTGGGTACAGTTTCTCCTGGTCCCTCCCTTGTCTCCTTTCTTTCCACTGGGTCTCATCCTTCTGACATTCACCAGCTTCCTTTCTCTGTTGCTCAATACAGCTCTTGCCTGCACATCCTCAAGGTCAGCTCCTGAAGTACAGGTGTGACATTGACCTTGATTTGCCCCTCTAGAGTTTCTGCGGTTCTGGCCCTAGCGTCTTATGGTCAAGGTAGATCTCTAACTACGACACGTGTGGGAAACACCTACTTGGAATTTCTCAGTGGAAGTGGATGGGTCAGAAAGATTTGCTTGGGGTGAGTTGCTCAGCCTTTCTAGCCCATCCTTTCATCTGTAAAAGGGGTGTGGTGATTGCTTTGGTGGTAAGACTGTTGGGAGAAGTTAATGATTTACATATGCAAAACAGCATTGCTTACATAGTAAGGTAGTAAGCAATGCTATTCCAGTATCTGCCATCTTGTCTGACATTGGCTCTTTGGAAATGGGGTCACCTTGCTGTGAATTCTGATCAGGCAGAGCTAAACGGTTCACTGCACTCTTAAGCACTTTTTTTAAAAAAAAAAATACCATTTTTTAAATTATTATTATTACGAAGGTTTTTTTGCAAGATAGAGCACTTGCCTTCCATTGTCGGGAAACCATTTTACGATTTTGCTGGAAAGTGTCGCGTTAATGACTCCATTCTTCCTCTCCATCTCCCATTCATTTGTGAGACATGTTTGCCCAGCATTTCAAAAACAGTGTGTGTGTGTGGGGGGGGGGGTTGCGTGTAGAGAACTGGGGGACAGACAGGCACAGTGCACCAAGCAAGAAGAGCATAGGACTGCCTGGCATTCCCCAGGCACCAGCATTAAGGGCCTGATTAACTTAAAATATTTCCCAGCTTCTGAGGCACTTGATTAAAGTCAATTGGGGGGAAAGAAGATAAGCTCTTACAAGGGCTAATTTGAGGCTTAGGAAACTTGAATATGTCTAAATCTCAAATTGTCGGGTGTGGAGCGCTGGTGATTGCTGGGTCTGTGGGGAGAGCATTTTAACATTCTGGCGGTGGATCAGTGCTGCTGGCCACCCCAGCCCCCAGTCCCCACCCTCTTCTTTGTGGTTGCCTTGCCAGTAAGCCCCAGAGTTCCCTCCCCTCTTCTCCTTTTTTCCCCTTGTGAGGGTTCAGATGATTTTGCCTTTTGAAGGCATGGAAATAGATGGCTTTGGATTCAGAGCACAGCCTCCTCCATTGCCTGCTTTCCACCCCCAGACGCCTGCACAAAAAAAAAAAAAAAAAAAAAAAAAATCAAAGTGGGGTTTTAGAGATCCTGTCCCATGGCTTTCCTTGATCCTTGGCGTGTTAGTGGTTCGTGCTCGCCGCTCTGCTGTCCCTGCCAACAGAGACGCCATGACAAAGGCAGATCACGCCCTTTCCCGTGGCTTACCTGGCATGCGGCCAGGTGGAAAGTGTTGGTTTCCCTGTCTGAAACACCGGGAGTTGGTAACTTTTGATCTCTGACCTGACGTCTTGGAAAGATGTAGACAGCATGGGGCTCTTGTTGAGGTGCCCCGCTTAGCGCAAAAAGGACGATGTCGGCTGGGAGGAATATTTGCATAACAAATGACCACACATCGGGCAGCTTAAAGCAAGGCCCACGTGTTAGCTGATCATTTTGCCGGCAGAAGTTACACAGTTGGGCTGAACTCTCCTGAGCTGGCTGGGTGTGCCTTTTTTCTGGGAGGTCTGGGTGCGGGGGAGGGGTGAGCTAGGTGCAGAGGAGGGGTGAGCATGGTGCGGGGGAGGGATGAACAGCTTTCATGTCCACTTGGGGTGCGGATAGGATTCCCTTCCTTGTCGATAGAGGGCTGTAATCTGTTTCCTGGCTGGCAGACAATGGGGGCTACCCTCTACCCTGAGCAACTTGAGGTCATCTGCATTTCTTTTCTAGGGTCTCCTGCAACACCAAACCTCTGAGTGTGGTGGTGGTGTAGTATGTGAACCTGTGTATGGAGACAAAGGTTGTCGGGACTTTTTCATAATCCTCACCCTGCTACCCTTTTTTTTTTTTTTTTTTTTTTTTTTTT
>JAQHUG010000086.1:6304844-6408353 GCA_028555095.1 Dicrostonyx torquatus | reverse complement strand
CGAGACAGGGTTTCTCTGTAGCTTTGGAGCCTGTCCTGGAACTAGCTCTTGTAGACCATGCTGGTCTCGAACTCACAAAGATCCACCTGCCTCTGCCTCCCGAGTGCTGGGATTAAAGGTGTGCGCCACCACCGCCCGGCCCTGCTACCCTTTTGAAACAGAGTGTGTTACTAAATTTGGAGGTCAGTGATTTAGGTAGACCAGTTGGCTAGCAACCCGGGATCCCTCTGTCTCCTCCCTAGCACTGAGATGACAGGTACAGGCTATCTCTCTGGTCTTCCCGTTGGCAGAGCAGCTGCTGCATTTACTGAACTGTCTTCCCAGCCCCAATGTCTGATTTTTTAAGGTCAGTTGACTTGGGGCTTTATATCTGCAGAATCCCTTCCCGGGAGCTCCTGCATTATTGTCTGATGGCAACGGGAATGCTAGATGAAGGGTGAGTTGTCTGTGGCAGGCAGCTTGATATGGTTATAGTAGGAGGATACAGGACAGCTTTGATCAGCTCGACTTTGTGATTTCTGCCTGCAAAATCATCAGCTAAGAAATGGTACATGCTTTAGGCTGCTGGATATGTGGTCATTTGTTATGTAAATAAGCCTCCCTGGGTTGTTATGAACTCTGGAGGGGTAGTTAGCTGGGAGCTGGGCGGAGTGGGAAAAACTTCTAGCTTTGTGTGCTCAGAGGGTCTCTGTGAAGTCCTGGAAGGCTTCTGGGAAACAGGGTGAGGTAGGAAGTCGGTGCTCTCTGACTGAGGAACTCCTCAGCTGAAGGTCTTTGTGACTATCTCGCCAGCTTCCTACAACCAAGTGGGAGCTGTCAACAGCAGCTGCAGTGGTAACTGTGTGGTCACTTCTCCTAAAATTTAACGTAGAGAGACACTAGTGTTTTAATGTTTACAGGGTATGTTTTTAAGCACAAATAATTGGTGCCTTCTAATTCCTAGTGTCATCTGGCAGGACCTTTTCGTTCAACATCTTCCAAGGCCACCCAGGGTCACTGTTTCTAAAGGAAGAGAAAGAAGCAGAGCAGAATTCCCCCTCCAGACAGGATCACAAGTCTCTGAAAAGAATGGAAATAGAGATTGCTGCTGAAGATCAAGGTGTGTCCCACTATGACAATACAAGTGAACAAGTTAGTCACAAGGTAGGCAGACAGGTCTGAGCGCTCCCCAATGTCTCCTCTTCTCTAACTGGACAGGTAATCCCCCCCCCCACTAAGCAGCCTTTGTGCCTTTGAGGTCCTCAAAGCACATTCAGTGAGCTCCTTCCCCCAGCCATCACCTTGGTATATCCTTTGGGTGCTATCTGGGGCTTGATGGAAGGATTTGCTTTTAATGATTGTTCTGTCTCTTTAAGAGACAAGCTACACCCACTCCCTTCCTGCCTATAGCCTCAGACCCCTACTTTCTCTCTTCCTGTCCCCTCTCTTGGAGAGGCTGCCAACTTTCTCCCTCTCTCCCTCTTTCTCTCCCTCCTTCTCTCTCTTTCTCTTTTTTCTCTCTCTCTTTCTCTCTCTCTCTCCCTCCCTCCCCCTTCTCCCCTTTTTCCTTTCCCTCAATAACCCACCTAATAAATGTTCAACTTTACTCTGCATGGTGTATCTGCCTCTCTCCCGCCCACCACGGCTGCCGCCGCCACCTGGCTAGAACTTGGGTCTCAACCCCCGTAGCAAGCTGCTAGGGACCCACAACAAATCCATTACATTGCTGTCTTGGCAAGTGTGGTCCATGGAGATGTCTCAGAGCCAGGCAGAATGAGGCAGAGCCTCAGTACAGTATGTTTGGGAGCTTCAGTTTATACCATATTCCTTTAATTCAGGAAGGCTGTCAACAGGGCCTAAGGTCTCCTTCCAGACATCTCTGTCCACACACACCATGCTTAGCATAAAAGTAATTCTAATGCGAGCACACCAGCCAAAATTCATGGAAGCTTTGTTTGTTTGTTTGTTTAACTGTGACTTTCTGCTAGTCTGACTTCACAGCAAGAAGATTTGTAAAAAGTAAACCAACACGAGACCAGCCTGGTCTACAGAGCCAGATCCAGGACAGGCTCCAAAGCCACAGAGAAACCCTGTCTCAAAAAACCAAAAATAAATAAATAAAGTAGAACAACAGATGATAAAGACACACCATGAGGCCACTAATGAAAATATTTTGGTATTTTGGGGGCTGGAGAGTTGGTACAGTAGTTGAGAGTGCTTTCTGCTCTTTCTGGTCTTGTGGGACCTGGGATCAGTTCCCAGTATCCACACAGTTGCTTCAAATGGTCTGTAACTATAGTTTCAGGTGCTCTGATGCCCCCTTCTGGCCTCTGAGGGCCCTAGGTATGCACACACATCAACACCTGCAGGCAAAACATTCACACACATGAAATAAATAAATCTTAAAAAAAAAATCGTTGGGCACTGGTATACAGCTCCACGGACACACCACTGGGATGAGATAGGTTCTGTAAAAAGCAGAACTTGGCACAGGAGCCCACAGTTCAGGTAACAGATTGCGAAAATTGGCTATTTAGAAGGTGAACTAAGCTGGATCTGTCCTGATCTTTTGTGAGCTTCCCCCCATGTAATAGGCTCTAGATAATGAGAAGACAAAGAACAAAGCAGGCAACTTCAGGGCAAACCTGGCAGATGCAGGTTTCACACACAAAAGCTTGTAAAGGGACTGGGCCTACAGCACCCATCAAGGAAGGTGTGTGCACACAGCATTAGGGAGAACAAAAGTTTGCTGACAGGGTGCTCACCGCAGAAACACTTGTAAGAAAAACAAAATGTTACCGTGAAATCAAAATGCTAGAGATCTGGAGCCTTCGACTACCATACGGTGCACTTAGGTGATAGGAGCTGTGTAGTCATTACTTCCTGAGAATACCTACCACCATGAGATTAATGGGAAGTTTTACTTTTAAACCACGAGCACTGACTGCTCTATGGGTAATGACTCATATCTGTGCCTGTGTGTGCCCTCCACAGCCAAGCCGTTAGCAATGGCTCTGTCTGCATATTGCAGTTGTATGGGATATTTAGTTACCCCTATGCTTTCTTTTCCATTTTATGTTTCTTTTCCAAATTTCTGCAATGAGCTTTTTATAAGCAAATTATACAAGTTATTTTAATAAACCAATAGTTGTTAAACTGGTGTGTAAAAGGCAAAAAACCACTATGGGAATAAATAAATATATACAGTTTTTATTATTAGCAAACCACAGTATTGTAAAGATTCAATTTTTCTTCAATTAATTTATTCACAAACTAATCTATGAAACCAATGAACCCCAATGAAAACACTAAAAGGATTTCACTTTTGAAATTTGACAATAGGACTTGAAAAATCACTCAGAGAAACACTAATGTCCCTCATTTGGACAGCACTCTTAAAAGTTAGCCAAAGGAGAAAGGCGTTAGCAGATTCTAAAGTGTATATCATGAAGCTGCAACAGTCAAAATGTTTGCTTTTCTGGGGCTGCAGGGATAGCTCAGAGGTCAAGAGCACTTGTTGCTTTTGCAGAAGGCCTGAATTCAATTTCTAGCACCCACATGGTGGCTCACGACTATCATAACTCCAGTTCCAGAAATCTGTTGCCCTCTTTTGACCTCTGCAGGCACCGTACTCATATGGTATATAGAGATACACATAGGCAAAACATTCATACACATGCAATAAAAATGTGGGGTTTTTTTGTTATTGTTTTAAAGAATGTAGTAGAAGGAGGAAGAGCGGGCTGTGTCCTGCTGCCCAGCTAGCTTAACCCCTGAAATAACCACACAGAAATTGTATTAATTAGATTACTGCCTGGCCCGTTATATCTAGCTTCTTCTTGGCCAACTCTCACATCTTGATCTAACCCATTTCGATTAATCTGTGTTCACCACAAGGTCATAGCTCACCGGGAAAGATTCTAACCAGCATCAGTCTTGGGCAGGAGCTTCATGGCGTCTGCCACACTGTCCTTCTTCCCAGCATCCAGTTCTGTCTTTCCTGCCTATCTAAGTTCTTCCCTATCAAAAGGCCAAGGCAGTTTCTTTTTTCAACCAATGAAAGCAACACATAGACAGAAGAACCTCCTACATCAAAAGAATTCTTGGTTGTTTGGTTTCAGTAATCAAACCAATGGAATAGAGCCAAATGCCAAGTATAATTTTAGTGGTTGTTAAAAGGAACACAGCAAGTCCTGGAGGAGGGGAGGATGGGTTATTCTATCACTGATAGACCACTGACTTTCATTTCTAAAAAAAGTCCCTCTCTAGGTTCCCATTTCTTTTTCCATCTAAATAACTTCTGGATGGATCCAGTAGTGAGTCTTGAAACACTGAAAGCAATGGTTCTGTTCCTGGTTTGTAGTCTTGCCCTGTCCATGGGACAAAGGCCCTGCCACCTCTTTGATTGCCCCTTTAGCCTTGCAGTTCTTGCTCCCACCACTGAGGCTGCCCTGGTTTCTCTTCCTTGCCTGGGTGCCATCACACCCCTTTCTTGAACCTGCTCTTTCCCCAGCTTGTGAAACCTTTTCTCATGGAATTGTCTTCTTTGGCTCACATGTTTCCTGCTGGGAGACCCCCGACCACCCCAGCCTTGCCCCATCATTCTGCTCATGTTCTCCACTACTTTCCTGCTTCTCTAAGACTATCCAGTGCATGTTTATCATTTGTAATGGGTCCACTGCCTTCACAGTGGAGCTCAGGGTCTTGGAGGACAGCCACCTTGTTCACCACAGTGACCGACCCCTTAGCTCTCGTCAACAGAGCCCAGAATGGAGAGGGTGTCAATAAATGCCAGTCTCACCAAATGGCTTTAAAATCTGAAAATGGAATGAGACATGTGGGCCCTTCCAAACTTCCCAGAAATAGGAAAACCCAGCAAGGTAATTAATAGCAGGTGGCATGAATCGATGTATTGGATAAATGGCACTAGCCAGAGTCTGAGATGGCAATGGTGATGATGAGAGCTGGGGCACATAGGTTGCCTATGTTTCACAGGAGAATGATGATGGGGAGAACCACCGATAAGAACATATTCATTGTGGGAAGAGGGAGGAGGAGACAGAGAAGAAGCTGAGACAGTGTGCTGCCCTTGGAAAGACAACCACACAGACCTTTCTGAACAGGTGACATTTAAAATGGGGCACTGCACTTTGCCAACTATTGGCAGGTAGGAGGACGTAAGTGATGTGAAGCTGGAGTTGTAGGTGGCATCTAGATGAAGAAGGGCCTTCCGGGTCATGGTGAAGTTAAGAAATTTAGTCTGTGAATAATGGAAACCAAAGGAGGGTGTGCTTTGTACAAGAGAGCAACATGATCCGACTCCAGGTTTTTTTTTTTTTTTTAAAGCAATCACAGTTGTATTGCAGCAGTGCTAGGAAGTTATTTTAGCTAGGAAGTTATGATACACACACACACACACACACACACACACACATATATATATATATATATATATATATATATATATATATATATATATATCCAATTTACCAAAGGTAGCCTCCCTGAATTTATAATAGAATTTTAGAAAAGTGGTATGGTAACAAGAGTAGGAAAAATGGGCAAAGACTGCAGTAGTTGTTTGAATGAGAATGCCCCGCCCCGGAGGTTCTAGGTTTAAACACTTGGTCACCAGCTAGTCTTTCTGTTAGAGGCTTAGAAGGTGTGTCTGTGCTGGAGGAAGTACGTCACGAGGGCTAGGTTTTGTGGTTTCAACACCATAAACTATACCAAGCGTGCTCTCTCTGCTTGGTGTTTGTGGTCCAAGATTATGAGTCCCCAGCTTCCTACCCATGCTGCTGTGCCTTCACTCAGTCGCCATGGACTCTACCCTGGAACCATCAGTTAAATAAACTCTTCCTTCTAGGAATGACTTTGGCCATAATATTTTATCACAGCTATAGAAACCTAACTACTACAATCGAGCAGTTAATAAGCACTCTAATATCAAACTTCACTCCCTCCCTCCCTCTCTCTCTCATGCGCACACATGCACACCCTTCTGAACTACATCCTAGCACAGTAAACTGCCAACCAACCCATGAAAGAATCTTGCTAGTAGTTACAATAAAAGAGAGATGAAACAAAACTGTAAGATTCCATTTTCCACCTTTCAGATCTACAAATACTAAACAGCATTTTCTGTTTTCCAGGGTTGCAGAGAGCTTGGAAAAAATAGACAGTCCCATGTACATTTAGTAGGAGAAGGGTACGGGAGGAGGAAGCCTGCTAGCACAACCTCCTTGCTGGATGGCAGTTTAGCCATGTCTTTCAACACTTTACATGCACACTGTGTCTGAGTCAGTGATTCTGGGTCTAAGAATATATGCTCTTAAACGCATGCAGCATATCCTCATGGTAACTCTGTAGGAATGGGAAACAAAACAGAACAAAACAAAAGAAATCAACATCAAGGAGACCACAGGTGACCATCAAATAGGAACCTGGCTGAAAATCTTCTGGCTAGTCCATTGATGGGACGCCCTTCCCTCCTTAGGAAGAACGAAGTGTGTCAATATTAACTTCTGTGTGGCTGGTCTATACTGTTACATAGCAGGAAAAAGAACAATGGAATGTTCTCTGCAGCATGCAGAACAATGGAAAAAGCTGCTTTATGCACAAAAATTTCTAGATGGGTCTGTAAGTAACTGTTGTCACTTACGAGGTTGCCTTTGGGGGAAGAAGCATGGGGACTTGGGAGGCTGCAAGACTTTATTTTTCCTTTATGTCCTCCATGGTGCTTGGATTTTTAAATATATTTTATTAAGTAAACAAAATACGTTAAAAAAAATGAGAAGCAAGTTAGTGATCATTATCCCAGACATAATGAACAATAATGACTCCTAATAATGAACAATAAAGATTATTAATAATCCATTGCATTCACAGGACGATGTAGTATTTAGTAGCCTAATGTCTTTAGAAATTAGCTCATTTAATTCCCAGTAGAACAGTGGCAATTATCCCCTTGGTACTGATCTGACATGGAGGCCTGCTTTCTGGAGGTCTCGGGGACTAGGTCTGCTCTTCTGACTCTCACTGGGCCTTCCATCTACTCACATCTGAAGACAGAGATGAAGGTCGTCAGTAGCAAAGCTGGCCACCCTCCTTTCCAACACCTGTCAATAGTGGCAAAGGTTCTGGATTACTAATTGTGATCCCGTCATCGACAGTGTGACCTTGGGCGAGTCGCTTCTACTCTGGAGGATCTCGCACGCCTCTTCCAACTCCAGATAGCTTTGATTTATGCCAAATGTCTTACTGAGGTAATTGAATTTTCAGGGTGGTGTCTCATAACTCATTGCTAAAAGTTTGAAACACAAGTTCATGGACAACATTTAAAGAATTGGGGTCTCGAGCTAGTCTGTAAATCACTTGTTCTACAGAGCACATTAGCCGTACCCTTGAAATGACTGCTCGGCAAGAGGCAGAGCCACTAGCCCGGCTTTGCGTTCTTTCTACTGCAGGGTGTGTGTCTTCCTGCAGAAGGCCTCTCACTTTCTTTCTGTCATAGAGCCACATGGCCCTTGTCTGACCTCTAACTTAGGCTCTAGCATGGTATCTATTCCACTGCATGCATGTGTATTGTACCAGAGCCCTGTGCTAGGCGTGCAGATGCAGAATACAACATTAAAGAAGCCAGGCATAAAAGTAGTTATGGAGACACACGGTGCTAAAGCTAAGGATAAAGAAGTATACAATCTAGCGTGGACCCCGAGTGGAGGAAAAATCCACCCACTCTGGATGGGCATGGGTGCTGAAATTTTGATGGCTGTCCTCTTTTTCAAGGTCAGATTCATTTTCTGGTGGCAGATGACTCCTCAGACTTTCTTTGGGAGTATGAAAAGGCTTGAAGCTGCATAGGGAGTTTGGGGGAATCATGTGACATCTGACAAGTTAGATGAGCAGTTGCTGAAAGCAGAGGTATACCCCCTGACACATCTCCATTGCCATGTCTTCCGTCTTTATTATCATGAAAGACAGAGATTGTAGCATGTGGCCCCACTGACCCTTCAGAAGCACCATTGTCAAATGCAGACAGCTGCATAGGTTATCTGAGTCACCAAGGTGAAGATGCTACGGAACTGTGGAGACAGCTTGGCTGATGGAAGTGACAGGCATGGGGGATGCTGACAGTGATAGGAACTCGGCACTTGGGTGCTGGGATGCTGGCTGAATTCACAAAGCACATCCTAGAGCTGTGCCTTGCAAACTTCAAAGTGTATGTATCACTTGAGGATCTTATTGGAGCCTGAGCACTCGCTTTTCTAACAGGCTCAGGTATACTTTAAGTAACGAAGCACTCTCACCGGGGTCAAAAATCCATGGCCGCTGACCTGCCGACTTATTCTGTCAATAAGATTTTTATAGAAATAGAATCTATTTGTTTATATCTCAGCCATGGCTGCTTTGAGTGTTAAGTAGCTGTGACAAGTACTCTATTTCTAAAAACGTTCCAAATATCACCGGTCAGCTCTTTTACCCAGAAAATGTGTTGACTTTTGCTCTAGAGTGGACCTCCATCTCCTTTTTGTTTTCATCAGTGTTTTCATGTAGTTCAGGTTAGCCTTGGTCTTCCCATGTAGCTGAGGCTATCCTTGAGTTCCTGATCTTCCTGCCTCCACTTACCTAATGCTAGGGTTATAGATGTATACTGCCATCCTGCCATACCGAACTAGGGTTCTGGTTCTAGAACTTAGGTGTGTGTTAGAGTCACTATGCTTTTTTTGTTTTCTGAGACAGGGTCTCACTGAGTAGCCCTAGCTGTCCTAGAACTTGCTCTGTAGACCAGGCTGGCCTCAAACTCATAGAAATTCACCTGCTCTGCCTCCCGTGTGCTGGGATTAAAGGCATGCTTCACCATGCCTGTCCTGTTTTTAATTTCAATGTTAGGGATGCACTTAGAACAATAAATTGTCATCTTGATGGAGGTGGTTCTCAGTACGTTTTGTGATACCCAAGAGACTGTAATATGCAGACGAACAATATCAACATGCAGTAATGTAGAGGATACTGTGATTCAGTGACCCTGATTCCTATAACTACTACAACTCAGCAATATGCCCCTAGTAGGCAGTGGGGCTAGTCAGGGCACAGAAAGTCATCTTTAGGTAAGACCAGCTGGATGACTCAAATTGACTATAGTAACCAAGGTCTCCTAGCATAATGAGGGATATTACTCATAGACAATGTAAGCTACTGTCCCACTTGTCACAGGCAAGCCCATGAATCTGAGGGACTCAGAATGTGATATAATGTTGTCTTCCTTAGACCTCCTATAACTAACTCTGATAGAAACTTTGTTTGTTTATCTATTTATTTGGCCTGGCTTCATCTTTTCTAGTCTTGGCCTTCTCTGAATTTTGCCACTGGGCTCTGCCAGGATTTCCGTTCCATAGACATCATTTCTTAATGGGAATGCATTACAAATATAACTAGCCTCTCTGTGAATAGTGGTATTTACATGCTTACAGAAACAAACATGTGAAATTCATTAGCATTTTACAGGTATGGGGACAGAGGTTTGGGGAGTGAAATTAACATTTTCTCTTACTAGTGGAGGCCTAAGAGATGGGACGTTTACCCAAGCATCTGCCCGAGACCTCAGTGATGGCAATAGTTAAACAAGCTCCTGTCTGCAGACATCACAGGTCCCCCCTGCCTTCCCTACCACTCAGCACTGCAGCTGGGTGTCTCCTGCCCCCCTCCCTGCATCTCTCTTCCAGTTCCTTTCAAAGGAACAAAAGATCTTACAGCTTCTTTACAAATCCTCCCAGGCTTCAACCCTGCCTTTCTGTAGCTTCAAACAACATCCCCAAAGGTGCCTGGTTCCCTCTTCTTTTTCTTTTCTGTTCAATACGTCTGAGTCCATTTAAACCTAACACATTGGAACTGTTACCAAATGCTTGTGCCCAGTAATTGACTTGCGGAAGAGAGTTTTGAGCCTTGCTGCTTGGGGTGCTACCATGGGAGACCACTGCGGGTCACAGCGAAGAGAAATAACCTCCAACTTGAGTTCAATTTAATTTCCTCAGTCCCAGAGAAACTTTCCCACCTGTCAGCCTCTTGCTTGTTGGCGACAAAGAGCCAGCTCCTTGTCTCTGACCCAGGTGGGCTGTAGTGTTTGGGAAGTGCTGAGCCATGGGGGCTGGGCTACTTTAGACTGACCCTTTGCCCTGGGACATGGTTGTTGATTGGATTCTAGCAATCTAATTGGTTTTCTGCCTTAAAGTCCTTACCTTTCACTTTAGGGAATGAAGTGTCCAAACCATACAGGTGAAAGGAGATGAGAAGTTCAAAGGCTTGTAGGTGAATTTGTGCTTCGTCTTCTACCTCCTGCTATCAGGGAATCAATTTCTCATGCGCTCCCCTCAACAGGAAAAAATGCTAAACAAAGCAACCTGTGATTAAACGTCCAATAGGAAATGTCAGGTCTTGAATGGACAATAAATATAAGTGAAGAATATTCGATGTTTGTCAACCTTCACAGATTTACTGCAGCCAAGCGGGCTGATCCAAAGGAGGACGGTGAGCCTGGTAATGTATGCTGGATTTCCTGAGGGCAGAGTTAATTTTATGTAATTTTAGACTTGTAAATAAAGGAGGTTCATTAAGTGTACAGTGAACCTTGATTTCATATTTATACTCTAGCCTTTAGAGATTAATCTTGCTCAAATCATCAGGTAACAAAATAGTCCCATTTTGGGAAATACGGGTAATTGCAGCACTCTGGTGGGCTGTGCTGGCGCTCAGGTCAGTCACTGCCTGCATTAGTCAGGGGACTTCGCAACACATCAGGCAGCCTGCCTGAAACGGTTTGAGAAAAAAAAATCGGATTTATTGAAAGACTGTCAGGACAACACACTGAATTTAAAGGACAGGACGAGAAATCAGACCGTGAGAAGCCAGAAACTAGGGCAAGGCCATGGAAACCAGGAATGTAAACGGGATGTCACAGGGTTTGCCTACCTCTGCTTCTCACTTCTGTCCTCACCCTCTTCCTCTTCTTGTGTGCTCTTTCTCTGTCTTCAGGGCTCCCTGCAGCTTCAGGACTGACATAGGCAATGCTGGAAATAAAGTCTCTGCTACAGTGTCCCTTACATTTTTCTGGAGGTTAACCATTGTTAATAGTACTATGACATTCAATAGCAGATAGCTAGATGGTTCCTTGTCTAGGCATTAAGCAAGGACTATTGCCCTGTTCTAAACTATGTCTCCCATCTCTTACCTTATCCAAGAAGGCTTAAGAGCAATCTCCTTTGATTCCATGTCCTGCCCTTGGGATATACCAGAATTGTGTTATAGAGGCCCGGTGTAAAAATGGCCCATGCCAGGTATTTTTGTCATTTGGTAAATACTTGGGAGGAACAACTTAAAGGAAAGAAAAAAAATATTGTGGTCCATAGTTCTAGAGATTTGAGTCTCTATTTGGGCAGTTCCATCATCCTGGTCTGTGATGAGGCAGGACATCCAGGTAGACACAGAAGGTGTGTGGAAGATTAATGTGTTCACCTCAGTAGTCAGGAAGCAGAGAAGATGGCCCAAGAGCACTCTTCCTCCTCCATCTCCCACTTGCTTAACCCTGCATCCTCAGCCTTTCGGATGAAGCTGTCCACATTTATGGTGGGTCTTCCCCCTCATTTGCTGTTTCTAATGCCAGTCATCTCTAGAAACACCTTCACAGCCTCACCCAGAAGGTACTTCTTAATCCAATGTAGTTGGCCAGCAAAATGCTCATAGATTCATCAAATTGTACTTGGCTGCAGCTGCTCGTTGCTCCTCGGCTGGTGGCTGGTACCGTCCCTGGAGTGAGTGGCTGTCTGTTCATGGTTTATGTTTCTTAGTAAGTTATCCTATACCCTGGATAGGCTGAGAATTATGTAAGTCTTTACATTTTTATTCCTTTTTAATTATAAATTCCATGTTTAATTCATTTTTTTCTTCTGGTATCTTTACTGCAAACTATCAAGAAAAGCCATGTAATGCCCTTAGAAGTTTCCTTAGGTTTTCTTCCAGAAAATGGCCTAGATCATCATTCTGAAACCCAAAAAGCCCTAGGACACATGTACAGTCAGCCATGTTGGTTGCCAGATTGCAGCAAGAATGGCCTTTGCTCCAGTTTCCAGGGAGGTATTTCTAATTTCCATTTAAGACCTCATCAGAATTGCTTTTACTCTCCAAATTCCTGCCAATGTTTTGATCATGGCCACTTAAATAATCCTGGGGCGATTTGGGCTCTGCTCTCACTCTCTTCTTTTTCTGAGTCCTCCTCCGAATCAGTCCAAACACTAAATATGGCAGCATGGGCCTTTTCTAGCCTAGCCTGTCCTGACTGATGCTTGCAGCTTCTGCCTAGCTCTAAAGCCCATCTTTGCATTTCCAGGCATTGTTACAACTCTCTATCTTTCAGTGCCAATCTGTGTCTTGATTTAATTTCGCTGTTATAAGAAAATACTTGGGACTTACTCACACAGATGTTGGATCAGGCTATTGACTTCTCAGAGTTCTGGAGCTTGGATAAGGATGACCAAGGAAGTTGATCGGGTGACTAACAAGGGCCCATCGCTGCTTCCATGAAGGCAGTGTGACCGCCACCTCTGGAAGGAATAAACACCATATTCCTTTTCCATTGCTTTGCCTGCTTTGCACTGACCCAACTCCTGATCCTTTCCTGTCTAATGACTCTTGCTCTCAGTCTTGTCCCGAAGATTAGTTTTTATTTTAAGAGAGCTTCCATTGATCTTTGGGCAAGGTTCCTCACTGCAGAAAGGCTGCTTCCTACAGCCTAACCCTTACTTTAAATGGTCAGATGGGGATGCTGAGTTTATCTGGGAGTTCCCACGACGAAGTTGCAGATAATGAAATGTCTTAGGAGTGATTGCTCATGGATGCTCTGCCTCTCATCATTCGCTCGTAGACCTGAGACATATTTGCTCCTCTAAAATGCGATTGTGGGCCAGGCTGCCCACATGGTCAGAGTTCTGCCTGTGCCTCCTTGACAGAAATAGCTATCAGGTCTTTAACACAAGAGGTGAGACATACCCTAGCGTCAAACCAAGAGACGGATTAGGGAGGACCTGGCAGGGAGGTCTGGAGATGGTAAGGCATCTAAGGCCAACAGAAGAAAAAGATACTTCTGAGGGATGTAGACAACATGAGATAACTCCTGGGACCTATGTGAGGGCTCAGAAAGGGCACTGGACTGGGAGTCAGTAGGCCTGAGTAGGATTCTCAGTTCTATCTTTAACTCAGTATGAGAACATACGCAGGATTCATACTTGAAGGTTTCCCGGCCATCTTAATCTAACTTCAAGTCTGATTTGTGCTGGTTACTATTTGTGGGTTAAGTTGACTTGTTGCAGGGTAGCTAGATATATGACTGAAATGGTTGAACATTATTCTAAGTGTGTTTGTGAGGGCATTTCTTGGTATTAACATTTCAACTAGTAGACTGTAAAGCAGTTTGCCTGCCCTAGTGAGTTGACTTTATCCAATTCAATGAAAGCCTGATTGGAGCAAAAAGCCCAAGAAAGGGGGTGGGGGATTCATTCCTGTGAGTCTTGGAGCTCCATTCTTTTCATGTTTTTGAGCTTGGATTTGCTGCTATCCAGTTGGCTTTCCAGATTGCCAGTGGCAGATCTTAGTCTTCTTGGCTTCCATAATCATTTGAGCCAATTCCTTGTGATAAATCTCTTCCTAGTATATGTAGAATAATATACCACATAAGAATATCTTTAAATAGATAACATAATGAAAATCTTCTCATATGTATAGATATTCAGTGTTTATACATGTTTTACTATGTATTATGTTGGTTCTGTTTTACTGTGGATCACTGATCATCACAGTTCTTTGAGAACATTGGAAAGTTTACAGGATTTATTTTTTGGTGTGTGTGTGTGTGTGTGTGTGTGTGTGTGAGAGAGAGAGAGAGAGAGAGAGAGAGAGAGAGAGAGAGAAATTTAAGGTTGATGTACATTAAAGGAAGTACTTAAGATGGGTATGATAGCACATGTCTTTAATCCTAGCACTGGGGACCCAGAGACAGGCAGATCTCTGAATTTAAGGCTAGCCTGGTCTATAGAATGTGTTTCAGGACAGCCAGAACTACACAGAGAAACCCTATCTGGAATCGCCCTCCCACCATCACCAAATAAAAGTACTTATTAAAAACTTGCATGAAGGGAAGTTCAATATGTATTTACTGAATAAGAGAATGCTCAAAGCAGACCTTAGACAGCATGAATCCTTCTCAGTAAGTACATGGCATATTACCAAAAAGGTATGGTGATGTGGGACCATGGTCTTTTATCCTGTATTATTTTTAATAAAATAATGATTGGCCAGTAGCCAGGCAGGCAGTAGAGGCGTGGCAATGAGAATTCTGGGAAGAGGAAGTTTGAGTCTTCAGTCGTGACCCAGAGACAGAGGAAGCAAGATGTGACTGTGTTGCCAAAAAGGTACCAAGCCACGTAGCTAACACAGACAATAATTATGGGCTAATATATATTATAAGAGTTAATAAGAAGTCTGCACTAATAGGCCAACCAGTTTACAATTAATGTAGACCTCTGTGTGATTTCTTTGGGACTGAATGATGGCCGGGTGGGACAGAAACTTCGGTCAACAGTATGGAGTCTGGACTCACACAGCTGAGGGTACATGTTTAAAGTCCCCCATGAGCCGAGGACTCAGCTTATACACTACAGAGAGTTTTTTCCTTCTTTCCAGAGCCCATCACATACACACACACACACACACATAGGTATGTAGCAGTTTGTGGAACAGTCTTTGAAGAACCAAGTGGATCATTCATTGCTTTTCAGATGCACCCAGTGGTCTATCTCAGGCAGCGAATCTATCTCAGGCATATGGGACTCTGAAAAGAACTGGGGTCTCTTCTGCTCCTGGATATTGAAACGCTTAGTATGGTGACATTTATTGTAATTAATTTAGCTTCGTGCAACAGAGAGGTGGTTTATTTCTTCCCTAGTGTGATTTACAAGTAACTTCAGAGGGAAGATCAAGATAGGAGGTAGGGAAGAGGGACACACACACACACATACACACAAACACACACACACACACACAGGGAGAAAGACAGAGAGAGAGATTAGAGGGAGGAGAAAGGAGAAGGGGAGGAGAAGGAAGAGGAGGAAGAAGGGCCCTTAGGGTCTGAATGTTTATGGTTCCTTCACTTCTAGGGAAGGCCAAGGCATGAGGAGGTGGAAGCTTTTCGAAGGGATTAAGTGTCAAAGGAGGAGCCCTTACACCTAGGATTAGCGCCCTTAGAAAAGAAGCCTGGGAGCTGGTCTTTCCTTCCTGTCATAAGAGATCGCATCATATGAGATTATAGACAATGACCCTCCCAATAGTTAAATTTCTTGGGACTTTACCTTGGCTTTCTCAGTCTCTGGAATCATGAAGAATGTGTTGTTTACAGGCCAAGAAGCCCTTGATATTTTGTCATAGCAGCCTAAGTGGCGTAAAATACAGGGACAGGGCTGAACACTTCTTGAGGTGTCTAGGAACCAGCTTCAGGTGTGTCTGTCCCAGCACTCCACAAAACTTATGTCCTCCAAAAGTTGCTTTCAGTGGTCCCACCTACTGCTTAGGTGGCTCTACAAAGCCCTCCCACCTTCCCAGGTAACACTTCCTATGCCTTCTCAGTCAGTGGGCAGAGTTTAGGCTCTCACAGACACTGGACCCTCCAGGATCCTGGCTGGACTCCCACCTAGCCTTTCCCACACTGTATTTTATGGTGTGAGTGGCCTGCCATCTGTCATGCATCTGTACCCAGAATGCCTTCCCTCACCTTGCCCCTTTGGTTGAGTCCTTCTTACCCCGCCCAGCAGAGCTCAATGTATTGCTACTGGGGTGTCCCCAACAAAGTAAGACAGCAACGCCCATGGGTCAGTAAAGGGCACTGAGTTGGTTTCAGGGAACAGCATTCGCCTTATTGTACCTGACCAATCACTTTAGTGGAAACCTATCAACTGTGAGTGGTTAGCACATTATCTTAGATTAGTGAGTGCTCACACCACCAGGGTAAGGTCTCTATGCGGAAGAAGCACATTAAAGGAGACCGCAGAGTGCAGACTCATCCGCAGGCCAGCTACCGGCCACTCACACCACTGAAGAATTCACTGTTCTTGGGGCGTAGTGTGTCATGCGTCTTATTTAGAAGTGCAGTGTGCCAGGTAGGCTGGCTACCATGCCATGCCTGCATTTTCTCGTACATCATTGCACCAGGCATAGGCTATGGTTCAGTCGTCTGAGCTTCCTCAAGCTCTCTTGCCCAGCAATGGCCCTGGCTACTCAACACTATGACTGTGTTTACTTGTACAGCTCTGTTAGGACGTGGCTCTCTGAAGCCAGTCATTGTATCAGTCTCATTTTGCTCCTCCAGGACGACAGACACCTAGTGTAGGTTTGTGAAAAATAAGTCAATGGCCTCAAACTTCCCATTCTTTTTTTTTTTTTTTCTTAACCACCCATAGACAGATGTGGCTGATTCCAGATTACTTTTTAAATCATTATTGCTTTTCTGACTGCCCCATAGCCACTAAAGCCAGCCTGGGCTCACTATCATGTGAGAAGTAGCTTTTAGGTGTAGGAGTGAATCACATTCATTCCCCTGGCCCCAGAGCCCGCCTTGGCCTTCTGTATCTTACATGGGTATGTTGTCAGAGAATATTTTTATCATCCTGTCATGCTTAGAAAGCCAGGTCCTTGATCCCAGCCATTTCTAAGTCAAAAGTGATGTAGTCTCCTGATCCCTGTGCTCAGAGTAAATCCCTGGCAGAGCCTCCTGCTTTGGGAGACGTGACACGTGCTCTTGCAGCATCACTCACACACCTGCTCAGTGACAAAAGGTGACTTAACACCTGTCCGGGTCTCCTCAGTGGTTCTGCAACTGGCTTAATAGGATGTAGAATGTAGCTTGAGAATGGTTGCAGCCCAGCAGTGTTCCTGGGTGGGCACCTCTGCAACGGCCTCTGCCCTCACTTGGTTCCCAGTTGCAGGGGTAATTGCCTCTGCTGGTCAGTCTTCCATGCTTATAACGCACCTTCCCATGGTTTGCTATGGGCTCTGTTATGTAGAAGAGCTCTGGCAGGGGTACGGGGGTGGGCAGTGTGCCTCTGTGAATGTTAGACTCTAAGATGCAATTGTCACTGCATTCTTGCTTGTCTGGGGATCTGTTGTGAGATGGTATCTAGGATTCTCTAAGTCTTCAAAACTGCTCGCCGAGAAAGGCAAACCAAAGTATGAAATGAAACAACTGTTTGGTGATATCTATTCTTTCAAGTAAAGTGTACAGCCTGGGTAGGATGTTTTGGGGACTGGCAAAATCACTAAGCCAGAATAGACTTTACCAATATTTTAGTGCTAGAGTGGAGGCTGGTAATGCAGAGTAGTGAGGGTGCATTATGTGCTCAGTTAAAAGGCATGGACTCGGTAGCAAAGAGAGAGCTGGGTGGAGAAAGAGAGGGAGAGAGAGATATATAGAGAGGGAGGGAGGGAGAGAGAGAGAGCACAATTCACATGGGTTACAAAGTGTCCTTCTTTTGCTCTTAATCTATTTTATTACACTTATTTATTTATTTTGTTTAGTGTGTGTGTGTGTGTGAGCAGAACAGAAGACAACTCACAGTAATTGGTTCTCTTTGCCCATCACGTGTGTCACAGGAATTGCACTTCTGTAGTCAGGATTGGTAGCAAGGACCTTTACCAGCTGAGACATTTCACTGACCCTTTAAGGTGTACTTCCTTAAAAGCTATTTTATTTTATGTGTTTATGCATGAGGGTATATATGTATTTCATATGTGTACAAAAACCCCAGGAGGTCCTAAGAGGACCTTGGGTGCACTGGGACTGGAATGACATGCAATTGTGAGCTGGCAGGTGGTTTCTGGGAACTGAATCCAGGTTCTCTGCAAGAGCAATAAGCCTTGTTAACTACTGATCGTCTTCTCTAACCCCCAAATTATACTTCTTATAGTTCTGTTTATTACATCTGTTCATGACTAGCTCAACCATGTATCTTTTACTCCATATAACTACTGAATATATATATGGAGGCAAACAGTTGTTTGTGGATGATTGGAAGGGGGTAAGTTTTATAGAAGTTTTTGCTTCTTTCGTCTTCATGTGATGAACTTTGGACCTCATGCCCTGGGTCAGATGAAACTCTGCTAAAATGATAATGAAGGCGGTGAGGCATAAACAGTGTTGATAGCCACCAAGCCCTGGTCCCTTCCTCTGTTACCCACCATGGCAGTGCATTCCATGATCTGTCTTCCTTTGATTTGTGCAATGAGTTTACATATTTGATAATTAGGATGCTTTTGGTGGCATCTTTTCAAGTGAGACATAATTTTATAGTATCTACCTTGATGACTTTTTCCATGTTTGCACACTTGTGTGACTTCCACTCTTATCAAGTTAAAGACGTATTCATCAGTGCCCCATCCTTTTGGTATCATCCACTGCCCAGGTTGCTCTTACCTTAGGGTCTAGGCGTTCATAGACGTGAGATGATACAATACTGTTTTAGCATCTGGATTCTTCTTTGCTTCAACAGAATGCTTTGGACATTCATCTGCTTCAGTGTTTATTTGTTTACTTTTGCAGTGCCAGGATTCAGACTCAGGGCCTTGTGCACACCGGGCAAGTGATTCACTGCTGAGCTACAGCCCCAGGTCAAGGGTTTATTTGCCTATTGTGAAACATTCTACTGTAGAAACATACTGCGGTGTGTGCATGCGTGCGTGCATGTGTGTGTGTGTGTGTGTGTGTGCACATGTCAATGCCAGTCTTTTAATCCTAGAGAAGAAGTCTGCACGGGAGCAGGTGGATTTCTGCAGACTGAATAGAAGGAAGCTGACTATAGGATGCAGCACATGTGCCAGCATCACCAGTCAACCACACTGCCCTTTTCTGCTGGCTCCCTGTGATGGACTAAGTAAGCCTTGAAAATGCTGCCACTTTCCAGGACAGAAGGCTGGGCTGTTGCTAAAGCCAGGCCTCTCTATTCCTTTACTTCCTCTTGATTCGAGTTTAACAGAAGAGGTGTTACTTTGATGCTCGAATTGTGCCTTTGATCAAAAGCTTGCTGGCTCCCTCGTGTCTCTTAGAACAAGACAGTAGCTCTATTGTGCTGGCTCATGTTGTAACATTTTGGACAGCAGAAATGACATTTACATGAAACAGCCATCCTTGGAATGCATGAGATAAGACAATTTCTACAGCTCGTCGAAGAAAAGTCCCTAGCGTTGACTTTAAATCAAACAGAAGTAATAGCATGTCATCCTGGCTTCCCCTTCTCTACCTGGTGTTAATTAAAATCCTGATAAGAGAACTCAGTCAACATCCATAGGAGGAGGACCAAAGCATGGTGTAAAGATGTTCAGATGAAAGTACAGTTAATCAGAATTAAAACAAAAGGCCCCCCTGCACACTTTTCATTTGCCTTTGGTTTCTGCTGGGTGAGAAGATTAATATGTGAAGGTAATTCCTACGCCCCCCCCACCTCCTGCTGTACTCTCCAAACTGAACTGTTGGAAATAATTGAACAATTACTTTGTGCAACGTTATCAAAGTTTGCTAAATTGTTCCCATCAGCTCTGTCCAATTACTAAATTCATCTGATTTGCATATTGCAGAGCAGAGTGATGAAAAGGCTTCCTGAAGTCGAGTCTAGTTATTTTTGAGCAGGGAAAAGTTGTGGAGTTCATTTGGTTCAAATCTGTTCGTCTTGGAGATTAGGAAGCTGAGAAGCAGAGGGATGAAGTGACCCGCCCAAGGTTTGTGTGAGGTACAGACAAGGTGGGGTTGTGTCCTCTGTTTCCCAGGCCCTCTACCCTCTCCAGGGCTCCACATGGGCCAACCCATGCCATCACCCATAAGGCCAGAGTGCACATCCAGACTCTTGAATGTTTCAATTAGTTCTAATTTAGATATGACATTGAGCATACACTTAAAATGCAAATCCATTCTGACAGGACCGGAAATGATAGAGGCAGATGATTCCATTTCAATTTAGTAGCTCAAGGGATTTGAATTTGTTTGAAACAGAGGCTGTATGGCTCTAAATGAAGCATTGTTCTTTCTTTGGGTGACTAAAGCTAACTTAAACCATTTCTTATTCCATCCCAGTCTCTGAATCCTCTTCTTGAATCTTTTTTGGACCTTACTTTTATTTTTAAATACTTTAAGTGGGAATTTACCAACATGTGCCCAAGTGAGAGAATCATGTCACACACCTCCACATAATATCCCTGTAGCATTCAATAGCATATGGCTTGCTCTGACTTTATTCTTCATTTATATGTATGTTCCCACTCACCAGATTATTTTAAAGCAAATCACAGGCATTGTAGTAATTTATCCATAAGTTTTTAATATGGATCATGATTTTTCCTTTATGTTACTGTATCTTTATAATATTTAAAAATACTTTATTTTTCTTTTGCTAAATTCACTCTTTGACAGTTTTATCCATGAGTGTAATACATTCTGTTTGCTTGTGCTCCTCACCTTCTCATATCTCCACCAAACCTTGTCACCTCCCCTTCCCTGCAATTCTCTTCCCCACATTCATAATTTCTTGTTTTGTTTTGTACAGGTCACTATGTGTACCATATGTAAAGTCATTTTTAAAAGACAGGTTCTCTTGGCTAGCCTGAACCTTGCTATATAAACCAGGCTGGCCTTAAACCCACAAGAGATCTACCTATCCCCTGCTCCTCCTAAGTGCTGAGATTAAAGGAGTGCAACACCACACCAAATTCTTAAACTCTTAAATTATAAAATACCATGCAACCATTTTGATATTTCTGACATAATCTTTATAATGCCATCAACAGTATGTGATGCAGACCTCCATTGGGTAACACATGCAACATCTACAGAGATGTTTATCAGATTGTACTTTACTTTTGTTCTCCTTTGCTTATCTCTTTTTATGTATTGTATTTTTCAGCAAAAATGAAATGTTTGTGTAACACACACACAGACACACATACACCCACACACAAGAAGAACCTAGTGTTGTGCTTTTGTCATGGTTCCCGGCAGGCAGGGGACAGTGGGTCCCAAAGCTGCCAGTCCCTGGCACACGACACCACACCAGCATGTCACCATGTGGCTGTGGGTCCCTGTGGGTTCCCCAGCAGGCAGGGGACAGTGGGTCCCAAAACAGCCAGTGGGTCCCAAACCAGTCCCCGCCAGTCCTGGGCAGGACGGGCACCTGAGACCATGCCAGCATGTCTCCATCTGGCTGGTTCCCAATCATGTGGCAGCGGAGGGTGGGAGAGAGAGAGAGATACACCATGCAGAATAAAGTTGAACATTTATTAGGTGGGTTATGGAGGAGAAAGGGAGAAGGAGAGAATGGGGGGGAGAGAAAGAAAGAAGAAAAGAGAGAGAGAGAAAGAGAGAAGAGAGGAAGAGAAAGAGAGGGGGAGAGAGAAGAGTGAGCAGCTGCCTCTCAGAGAGAGGGACTGAGAGAGAGTGAGAGTCTCAGTCTGCAGCTGCAGGCAGGCAGGGAGTGGGTGTGGCTAGTCTCTTAAAGAGACAGAAATCATTACACCTAGGGTTTAGCTGTGTGACAGTGTGAAAATGAATGTTGCATCTTCTACTTAGATTGTAGCAATAGGAATATGTACCAAGGAAGAAGAAGAAATGGCTTTTGGTGTGTGGTGGATAAGAGTCTACTTGATCAAATTCAATGATAGCAGGGATGGGTGCTACGAAACTTTTATGCTCTAAGAAATGCTTAAACACTCATGGTGGACCAGGCACTATGACTTCTAGGATTAGTAGTCTGACTATAAAGAAAGTGTGGTGTGTGCACTAGCAGCATCAGCATCTACTGGAAGCCTGCTGGAAATGGAGATGCTTGGGTCCTACCCCACACCTGCTGAAGCTGGGTCTGTTTGTGTAGAGCCGTGCAATGTTCTAATGCACCTCAACTCTGAGCAGCTCTTTGGTGGATGGGAGCACCCTTGGCTGCTTCTTCTTCCTGTGATTTTCTCTGGGAGCCTTTCAGGGGAAGGGACAGTGGCAATGTCTGGGGTATAAACTGCACATGCAGTGGCTGACTCTTGACCATTCTCACTTTTGACCAAGTGTGCAGATGACTGTCCCTCTTGACCACAGCCTTCAAAGACTCACCAATACTAATAAAGTATATGTAGAAACTTTGACCTCTCATTCAAGGCCCTAGAAAGACTGGGCCTCTGATACAGTGTGTGTGTGTGTGTGTGTGTGTGTGTGTGTGTGTGTGTTTGTGTGTTTTGCTTGTTTCTCGAGACAGGGTTTAAATGTGTAATATTGTTTATCTTAAAACTAGCTCTGTAGACCAGGCTGGCCTTGAACTCATGGAGATCTGTTTATCTCTGCCTCCCAAGTGTTGGGATTAAAGGTTTGTATTACCACTGTCCTGCTTAGACACTGGTATTTTTATTCTTGGTATGCATCTGCCTTCATAACACTGTGTCTTGGACTCCACAATGCATATGCTAAAAAGACGAATTTGCCCCTCCCTATCCATTAATGCCCCAATGAGGGACCATCTCCCTTCTGCGGACACTGCTTCTTCTTCATCCTGTGTTGGTAGAATCAGTGCCATGTCCTCATTCGGATGTACTGTGAAGAAACAACCCCCAATGCCTCCATTTCCTTACTTATAGGATGGGGATAATGATTCCTTCTTTTCAGGATTGACTCGAGGGTAAAAATCATAAGTGAGTGTAAAATTAAAGCAATGTGTATCCTAGGAGCCATTTGTTCTATGCTTTTTAATATTGGGAGAACATTAGGCTTCCTGACAGTTCCAAGCAATATTGTTCTCCTTATTTTGCAAATGAAGAAATGGAGATAGAGAATTTGAGTGACCAGACCAAGGTTACCACAGCAGGAGCCCACAGTGAATTATACTGTTGTGTGCGTGCATGTGTGTATGTGTGTGAATGTGTGTGTGTGTGAGAGAGAGAGAGAGAGACAGAGACAGAGACAGAGAGACAGAGAGAGAGAAAGACAGATAAGAAGAGTTAACATGAGATCCAATCTCTCAGCAAATTGAAAAGATTTACATTTATTTAAGTGTGTGTCTGCTATGGATCCCAAGAATGGAGGTCGGAGGACAAGTTGCCAGAGTCTTGTTTTCTTCTCTTCACAGTGTGGTTTCTGGGGGTTGAACTTGGGTCCTCAAGATTGGCAGCAAATACATTTACCTGCTGAGCCATTTTGATAGCCCTCTTTTGGCAGTTTTAAATGCACAAAAGAGTACTATTAACTCCAGGCATGAGGCTGCACAGACGGTCTCTTGAACTTTCTCATGCTGCTTAACCGAATCTTTATTCCCAAGGAGTAACAGCCCCTTATCTCCCCTGCTCTCAGCCCCCTGGACCATTCTGCTCCATTTCTAGGCATTTGCCCATTTTAGACTCGCTGTATTAATGGCAGTGTTGTAGCTTTATCCTTCGGTTCCAGGCTTACTTCACCTAGTGCAGCATCCTTCAGGTGGTCCATGTGGTCACAACTGATAGGCTTTTCTTCTTCTAAAAGCTGCAAATATTCCATGGTCTATACATAGAAATTGGAAATTGAAGTCCTAATGTACTATTTATGGGATTATAAAATGGGACAGCTGGTATGAAAAACTATGAAATATGCTTAAAATATTAAAATGAGGACTACTATTGATCTAGCCATTTGACTTTTGGATATTTACTCAAAATAATTGAAATCAGAGAATGACTAAGGGTTCTTTTTTTTTGAGACAAGCTTTCATGAATATCAGGTTAGTCTGGAACTCACTGTACAGTGCAGGCTGACCTTGAACTCCCAATCCTCTTCTGTCTCACAAGTGCTAGCATTCCATGTCTGTGCCACTATGACTATCTGAAATCAGAATCTTGAAGCAATATTTGCACTCTCATGTCCATTGGATTTATAACAGCCTGAGGGAGGACACCTACCCTAGCATCTATTGTGGATGAGGTGCGCATACTGTGATGTGCATATTTGCGGTTTCAGATCAATGGGGCAGCACAGGCGGCCACTTTGTCTCTTAATCCCCATCACAGGACTGCAAAGTCAGTGACTGCTGGTAATACGTCCCCTCTCATACCCATAAGCTCCCACCGTACATTCTGATTCTGGCTGGGACAGGAGTACTCTGTCCATCCTCGCCAGCTGGCTTAGGTAATTCACAGCAAAGCTGCTTCAGGGTTTTCTTCGGAGGTTCTGGCTACCCAAGGAGCAGAGAGATGTCACAGGCATCTCGCCGTCTATCCACAGCATGAACCATTCTTCCTGGCTGCATGGAAGAGTTTAGAGATAGGGGTTCCTTGATTTACATGTAGTGTGAAGTGTGAAGATTGTCTTGGGGCGTTTCTCCTTCCTGAGACTCAGTTTCCTCACCCAAAACTGAGAGCAGAAGCAGCGATCACCTAGCACTGTTCTGAGAGGTAATTGGGAGCATGGAGAGAAAGGCCTTTCAGAGACTCTTGATATTCAAAAGCGTAAGTCACTAAAAGCAATGGCACTGAGTGCCGGGACCACATGTCGTTATTGAATATAACATTTCGTGTTCTTTCTTTCACTAGAAATTAGATACTAAGTACAGTTCAAATGACTAGTCTCCGTAATTACTTTAAATAGCTACATACTGTATTCTTGGGTTGAGGAACCTCAATTACCTGGACCATTTACACTCGAAAATGATACACTGAATATCCTTAAGCATGTCTTTATTCCTTTTGACTTATAACCGAGGACAAATTTATTATTGGTGGGGGGATATTATGTGCACTAATCTGTTTCTTTGAATGTATTTTCATATCATTTTCTTATAACACTGTACAAGCTTTGACCACAACTTAACTAGCATTGGGTTTTAACTGTGTAGTTTAAAATATTTTTTAAATGCCTACCCCTGAGTTTTGAACCAAAAGCGCTCGACATTACCCAAGCCAGTGAGTGCCCCAGATGCACAGTGCTTTCTACTATGACACTGATCACATCATATAGCCAGTCATTTATGCAGAAACATAAATGACTTGTTCAAGTCTCCCATCCAGAAGTAAGCCACACCAAGATGGAATCTGTAGCCATCTTTCACAGCCGGAGCGGAACAAGTTGATGATAATTGTCTGGTGGAATAATCTCGTATTATTTTGCTTGGCACTAATAGTCACCTTACAGTGTTTTTGAAATAAAACCCCAGGTCAAGCTTGCTCTGTAATGGTGGGTGTTGGTTTAGAACCAAGGCTCTGTTTAACGCGGATGCTTTCCAGGAAATGTTCTCTGAGGTTCATGGAAGCGGCAGGATGCCTGGGAGGAGGTTCACAAAGCCTCTTGGCCTGGTGTTTTGTAGAGGAAATCTGGTCCATAACCCAGGAAAGTGATTACAGATGAGATATTCCCCCATCAAAGGACACGGATGCGGGCTGCCAGGTGTGGACAGCATACAAACCACCGGGATTGAGTCAAACGTAATTCCTGGGCTGTGTAAACAACAGTTGAAAATCAAGCCTGGTTACTGCTGCAGTGGGAGATGCTGCTTTCAAAGGAGAGCTGTTAGAGATTTTTTTTTTAAGTTGGGGAGCAGATTGAGATAAGAACAGGTTGGCCAGAGGCTGCATGGAAAGAGTCCTCTTTTGCAGTCTCAGAGAAGGTTATTAGGAGTCTCCTACTCTGCAGAAGGCTGAGGCAAGCAGGAGGCATGAGATGGCTCAGGGGACAGTTAAGGGAGACTTTGAAATCACGGAGAAGAGATGCCTGATTGGGCTCAGAGAAAGAGGTCTGGAGGGAGAGGATACTAGCTGCTAGGTATCAAAACCTAGGAGGAGATAAGGTGGGATGGGAATGGAGGAGGACATCTCTTTGGGGGGTCAGGAATGGGCTGCATCACCTCTGAGGTCCCACTGAGGCAGGTGTTGCGAATAGAGGCAGTCTGGAGGGATTGAGACAGTGCCTCCACCTGTCAATCACCTAGCTCTGCCTCCAGTCCCCAGGCCCTCTCCTCGCTCACTCATGCAACATGCAAAGGTCTTGCCCCCTTCACCTGTGCAGTCGCTCCAAGCCCTACGCTCCAATTTCAGATGGGCACTTTTCGGAATCTCTTAGGTAGAGAGTCCCCCATCCCCATGTCTCTTTCCAGCATCCCACCTTTCCAGCTGCCGCCACTGTGAGCAAGTGAGTCCCCTATGTTTCAAAGAGTCCCCTATGACCTCATTGTTCCCACCAGAAAACCCTTTCATGGTGCCTCCTCCCTCCCCTACTTCCAGTAGACGCTCCTTGTGGCATTCAAGACCTTTCACAAGCAGTTTCTCGAGGGCCTTCTGTGTTCAGGTTCCCAGCGGCATCATCCCGCCCTGCACCCTCTTTCTTTCACGCTCCTTTTCTCAGACATACATGCTTCTGCACGAACAAGCCTCAGTGTCAAAACTTCCTTTCCCACTTAACCTATTTAGAAAACCCTGCCTCTTTCCGCAACATCCAATGCCTCTAAAGACCCCTTCTTGTTCTCATTTTAATACGAGCCGAAGTGGCTGTGTTAAAGAAATGAAGATCTAAGCACACTCTGGGGCACAAAGTGCAGACAGCTTTGTTGAGAGCCGGGAACAGAAACGAAACCGACAGAGGAGACTTACGGTGTGCTGCGGAACGCAGACCCTACTGTCTCTAGACAGTTCAAGGAGTCTAAGAAGTAGGGTGTAGTGGTAGGAGTGGGACAGTGACTTGCCTGGGGGGTCACCCAGCCTGCAAGAAAGGGTCCACAGTGGGAACTTGCCCCTTATGGACTCCAAAGTCCGTAGATGTTAGGCACTGTCTGTAGCAGTCCTGAAATTGCAGCATGGAAATTTCTCATGTGGTCAGGTTGGCGCCTTTTGTTTGAAGAGTGGAAGTAAGCTATGTGAAGACCTAGGGAGTTCTTGACCCTTCTTCAGGATCTCGAGAGGCCATTGGAGACAGTTTTAGCAGAAGCAGGATCTTCTCTAGGGGAGTAGTTGCCGCACCTGCTGCTTAGGTTTCTCCCTTCTTTGGGGAATGCCCCTCTGTCTCCCTCCTCTGGCTGGGTGACTAATCTCTTCTCCAGGTAGCAGCCTAGACATTGTTTCCTTGGGTCAGGCTCAGCTGAGTCTCTGCCTGTAGCCACCGTGCTTGCTCCGTCAAGAGTCACGTAAAGCAGACTTCAGAGCTGTCTGTTGGGTTTCTGTCTGTGGGGATCAGCTGCTGATCTTTATCTCTCAGTTGTGTCTTCAGATGTCACCAGGCCTGGCATGTGACAGCCAGTAATCGTGGTGCCCTTGAGAAAAGACACGTGGTAAAAACTCAATGCTCTCTGGCTGATTAAAAGAATTTCACAGAGACTGTGTGCTCCATCCATGTTGCTAGGGGCAGTTGAGGGAACTTGCGGAAAATCTAGCCTGAGGCTTCCCCGTCATGAAGGCTTTAAGCTTCTAATCCTCCTACCTCAACTACCCAAGTGCCAGGATTATAAATGCATGCTTCCACCCCTGGCTAGCTTCTGTTTTCAATAAAGATGCTAGTCTAGCTGAGTGTTTGGTATTCTTTACTCATTTATAAAGAATGGCCACCTTCTGAGCCCCTTGAGCAGACACGTGGTTGTGGTGGCATACACGCATGGCATTCTCTGAGCAACATAGTTTGATGCCCTCTAGAAATCATCCCTTCGAACTGGATGGGTGATTGTGTCACAGCTATTGTGTCAAAGTCGTCTTTTAGGCATCGCTCATTAATGTTCATTAAAATTGGATGGGGCATATTCAATGCCTTTGCAGAAATGGTGAGTGTGGAATCACTGAAGCAGGAGGCTTTGGCATCAGAAGGAGACGTGTCTAATCCACACACCTGGTTCCTGAGAGAGGGACACCCTAGATCATGGCAGAAAGGCTCATCAAGGGAGGCAGCGATCATAAGTGCCAGATATTTGGCTCCCATGTTTGTCAGTGATTCATGAAGTGATTATCAGCATTCGAAACCACTTCATGAATCAACCACGAGCTGGAAAAAGATTTAACTACACCGTTCTCATTTCCATAGAAATAAGAGCAGGCCCACTGGCAGGTAAAAGAGTTGCTGTGGCTTAGACTTTGTGCCCTTGCCTCCCGCCACCTCCTTCTTTCTGACATGCTCATTTCTGGCCTCATTATCCTGCATCTTCTTTGCCCCACTCTCCTTTGTTCCCTGCTAAGGGCTGCCGTACTAAAGATCTTGTGAAGGGCAGAGTCACAGTCCGTTACTGTTCAACGTGGAGGTGGTCGTCTCTCAGGTCTGTTTCAGTCCAAATTGCACCAAACTCCCTCACATTTGCTCTTCCAAATCCTGATCCTCACTACCTCAAAATGGAATTGCATTGGGAGATAGGACCTTTAAGAAGAAATAAAGGCAAGGCAAGTTTAGACATAAAGGTTCTAATGTAATATGACTGGAATAGTGGTCTTATAAGTGATTAGATCAGACGGGAGGGAGAGTGTATGGCAGGACAGCCATCTCTCATCAAGAATGGAGCCATTTAAACATGTTGACCTCATCCTTCTGGCCTCTAGGACCATAAAAATGACTTTCCATTGTTAAGAGGCACCCAGTGTTTGGTGGTGGCTGTGGCAGTCCTTACCCACTAATTTGAGCTATCTGAATGTCTCTCAGGAATCATCTGTGCATCCAAACCATGCTGTCAGGGTCACTCTGCAAGGCCACCTCTACAGAGGTCACACAGTTCCTCTTATCAATCAGAAGCCTCTCACCTACTTTCCATGTCATTGCTGGAACTGGCTCCTCCTGGATTATGACTCTTGTCAGAAAGAAGCCCACCTGAAGAGCTTCTTTACTCATGGGCAGTTTCTCAATTGTCTCTTCGGTTCTCTTTGAAAGCAGACAAATCCCGAGTGTGTGCAGGATTTGTTTAGGGTTCTGTTCCACACAGTCCTATGAGGGAGAGACAGAGAACAGAATTCAAGCGCCAGGGCTAAGGACTCACTGACTGCTGTGGGCTACTGGGCCAGACCATCCTTGTGGGGTTCTTCTGAAGAGGTGTGCAGTATGTTTAGGATTAGCCCAGCCAAAGGCCAATGAAAATGAGCGCCAGTCCATATGCCCCACCCGCCACTGCCTGGGAGGGTCTCCTTTAAGGTGTTACCTCTCCTGCACTCTGCCCTGGCTGCTGTGTGGGCCAGGTTCACTCCGGCAGCTGGCAGATGTCTCAGGCAGAGAGACAAGGGCATGGGAGGGATGTTGCTAAGTGACACCTCCGAGTGAGGGTGGTACCAGGAGTATCATCTCCCCAAGCCCCTCCCTCCCCAGACCGCCCCTTATCCTGTTTCAGCTCGTTCTACACCGAGGCAATCCCAGTCCCAAATCTTTCCTGCCCTGTACCAGGCTCATTTTACAGTTCCTCTCTCAGAGGTCGCTGCTTCATTTAGACCCAGCATGCGCTTTCGGTGGAGCCCTTCGGTGCGGCCCCTTGCACACACACGGCTCTCCCCGGGTGAAAGGAAGGCTCTTGACGAAAGCAGAATAGAAGGATTCTTCGGCCAAACTTTCTTTTTGCTGAAAAGGCTTTCTCTCACAAATCTCTGAGTCCGTCGCTTCAGAGAACCCCAGGTTAAGCAGGTACCCCGGCAGCTGATGCAGTGTCTTTCTGGAACATTGGCTTTGGTTTCTCCAATAGTCCGATTTCAAAGTGGCTTCCTTCTGGGCTGTTCTGCACCTTCTGGACTCTGTTCTACTGGTCCCTTTGGGAGATTGTGATGCAATCTTTCGAAGGCTGTGCTTTCTGGAAGGTTCAATGAGTTTTGAGGTTGAGACTTGAGGGCTAGAAAAACAACCCCCTAAATCTTTATGAACGGTGTTAATTAAGTTCATTTACTTTCCTCACCTGCAAAGAAGACAGGTCGGAAAGAAAAACCAAACTGCTGTGGAGGAGAAGCGCTCACAGGCCTTGTTTGCTGACCACAGGAGAATAGGGAAGGCAGGCTGGAGGTCGGAAGTTTACAGAGGTTGGCTCGCAAACTGGAAAATAAATAAACCAGACAAATCTGGGCACAAGGGGGTTAAACAGAATTTATAGAGTTCTTATTAGACTTGATTTGGGTTTTTTCCAAGTGGGAGCTGGAGACAAGAATCTCCGCTCAGCTGGTTTACCTGGAGGATGATCATAGAAACCACAGTGAGGAAGCAGAGAATTCAGAAAGAGAAGGGAAGAAATCGAATTGAAGAGTCTCAGGGAGGCTCTTGCCAGTGCAATGCACTGGGCATGGCTATGCACTGTGCGCGGCTATGCCCTGGGCGTGGCTCTCAGGCCCTTGGAAGAGCTTATGAAGAACAATGTAGAGTTACGGAGACTGCTGTGTGTGTGTGTGTGTGTGTGTGTGTGTGTGTGTGTGTGTGTGTGTGTGTGTGTGTGAAGTGCTTGCTAAGCAAGCACAAAGACCTGATTCGTGATCCTCCGAACCCACGAGGAAGCTGGGCATGGCTGGGTGCTCCTGAAACCTCTGCCCTGGAGATGTGGGCAGAGTCAGGCAGCCCCCAGGCATCACTGGGGGACAGTCTAGGCAAAACAGAGATCTTCAGGTTCAGTGAGACTTCCTGTCTCAAAACCATAAGGTGGAGAAGCAACCGAAGAAAGATATTTTGAAACTAACTTCTGGCCTCCACATGTGAGTCCACAGGAGATAACACCCCCTCAGCCTCCCACAAAACAACGTACAACACACATTGCTATTTCTCCCCAGGAAACAGGGAGGCTGAACATTTACTCCCACACTCCTGTCCTTGGGGGCACTGACTCTTTGATTCTAAGGTGGCCCTAACTTCGCACAAAGCCCACTTGTAGGAGGACAGATGGACAAGGTGTCCTTGGGGAGAATGTTTCCACTCAGCTAGAGGACAGAAGAGACAAGATCCCAGTGCTTTGGAAGCTCCTGTTGTAGATCTTGAGTTGGGAGGATGATTTTCTTCCCCTGCCATGCATTTCACACATCCCAGAGCAGCCACTGTGTGCCGGGACTATACGGAGAGTTGGAGCTAGAGGGACAGAGTTTCACACTCTTGTCTTCCTGGAAGCTTACAGTCAGAAGTATAACAAATATAATCACAAAACCCCCGAAGTCACAGCCCCCTCTCCTGTCGGGTGGAAACCAAACTAGCTGAGGTCAGGCCCCAGGGGCCTTTTGTCATCTCCACACTCAAGTAGAAAACAGTCCTAGAGATGGTCCTTCTAGAAGGGCTCATGTGGGACGAGTAGCATATAACGCGACAAGAGCGAGGGAGGTTGTCCGTCCACTCCTGTGCTGTTATGTGCACACTGGCAGTCTATTCTCCAGCTGCCAAACAGACAACACACCATAGCTTACCAAAGACACAGGGTAACTAAGAAGCAGGACTTCCTGGAGGTCAGGCTACACTCACACATGTCCCATGGGTCCTCAGGGCCAAGAATTGGGGGAAGCAAGGACAGCCACCTTTACTTGGCTGGACAGGCCTCTTGAGATGTCTACAGAGCTGGGAAAGGCATAGAGAGGGCCCAGCTACAGAGCAAGGGGGACCCACCCAGTTTTGGTCCGAGGGAGAGGCAAGCTGAGCTAGTGAGATTGCTGCTGCCTGTGCGCTCCATGCCCTGGAGCCCTGCCTGACTTCTCTCTTGCTCTCCCTCCCTTACTTCTTTCTTTCCTAGTCTGTCTCATAGTGCCAACTATCAAGCCTTGAACATGGTAGGTAAGCACTCTACCACTGAGCTAGGTGCCCATCCCTTGGTTTTTTGAGGTAAAGCCCAGGTTGACCTCAAACACATGATCCTCCTGCCTCTGCTGTCTTGAGTGTTAGGATTAAAAATGTGTGTCCACATAGGCTGGGCTTCCTCATTCATGTCTCAGCATTGCATCTTCCAGATTCTGGCAGTGCCCTTCTCTGGACCTGGCACTGTCTGCAGCTTCCCACTCTGTCTTGATTCTCTTTGACTCTCAGCTAAGACAGGTAATGGATGCTGGTGAGAACCATTCTACCGGAGATCAAATATGCCTTGGCTCCATTGTCTAAAGCAGCTCGAGGACTCTGAGCAGTCTCTGGCCTCCAGTTTCTCCTTATTTCCATAACTCTGCTCAAAATTAGCCACCAGAGAGAAGCTGTCCCTGGCACCCTAACTGAAGTTGGACCCCAGTGCATCCATCAGTCTGTAGCCTTCCTCTTGCCTCACCATTCTCCAAAGCCATTGTCATTACAGCCATGCCTGCAGTTGCTTATGCTTATATGTCACAGCAGTCCCATGAAAAGAGAACATTTTGCTATTTTTTTCATTGCTATACCACTCAGTTCACAAAACAGTTCTTGGTACACAGTAGGTCTTCAAAAATATTTGCTGGGTAAATTTATCCAGGATGAACTTCTTCTCCTGAGAATGGATGGAGGATCCTACTGTAGGGCCAATGGCCCACCCTGTGAGGAAGAATAAGATCAATCCCCTTCCTGCTTTTGTTTGAAACAGAAGAGGCCGGCACAGCACCCAGCCAAACATCCATCTGATCGGCTGGACGCACTACGCCAGTGTGTCGAAGGTAATATTCTGTTGGATTTCACCCTGCATTTTGAAAGCAAAACAATTCACATTTGGAAAAAAAAAATCTCATTACCAGCGTCTTCCCTCCAAAATCCATTAATGGCCTGAGTGTTTCTGGCAACTGAGATCACCTCGGATTATAGTGTGAAATGCAGCTCTGGGGAGAGCTGTATGTTTTGAGATGCTTGTATCGTTCAATTGTCAAATATTCACACGGTTACGGTTCTCAAAGAAAGAATACAATGTAGGGAAATGGGTAACATAATAAAAGCTCTGGGACGTATTGAGAGAAGGCAGCCAAAGGAGTCCTTGCTGACATACCTAATCCCAGGGATGGGAAATTAAAAACCATGCCAGAATACCAATGCCTCACAACTGGGGATGCATTGCTTTTTTTTCTTTTTTGTGAACTTTCAGGTTTCATCTTGTATGGCAGTGTAAGGCTGCCTCTCTCTGCCTTCAAGTCTCCTTTACTACCTTGTTATCTAGTGTGCAGGAGCTTCCTGTTTTACCCACCCTCCCCATGCCAGGCCTTTCATGAATTCTAAGTCCATGCTGCCATCCTCATCTTGGTAAACTGGGATGACATCACAGACTGTTAGAACTGGTGTGACTCTGGAAGCCATCTGGATAGAAGTTCCTCAGTCCCACTCCTGGCTGGAATGAGTTCTGTAGGAAGATAGGAAGGACGCAGATGAAAAAGAAGGTTCGAGTTCGGTAGCACTATGGATTTGAGGAGCTGTGCCATATCCTTGGTGCAGGGCTTCTAAATTGACCCTATTGTTAGACCTCTGGAAGCTGCTTAAGTTTACTTAACCCAACCTTGTCCAAATGAGAAGACCATCCTACCTTCAGTCAGACCATACGAGTCACTGAGATGGGCTGGGAAACCATGGCACAAGTTGGGACCTCACCATTGCAACAGACAGGACACAAAGAGCAGGGGAAGTTACTCAAGTATCTGGTCAGGAAATGGACATGAGAGCCATGCTACACAGTCCTGGGCTCCTTTGCTGCCCTCTCTCAGTTAACTTCCCATCTATCCCACCCCACCTCACCCCACTCCACCCCACCCGATGTCTTCCCATCCTTGTGCATGTGTGAACTGGTGCTTCATTTGGGTGTTGGGTGTATCCTGGTGAACAGTAGGCACACAGTGTTTTTTTTTTTTCTTTTTTTCGTTACTGGAGATTGAACCTGGGGCATTATGCAATCATGCATTCAAGGCAAACACCTATCAGCTCTAACTGCACAGGATTGAATGATTTGGTATGAGTATATGTTTTTCTTATCTCTGTTTCTTCCTCCTTTATCCTTCCTTCTTCTTCCTCTTCCCTCCCTTTTCTTTCTTTCTTTCTTTCTTTCTTTCTTTCTTTCTCTCCTTCCTTCCTTTCTTTGTTTCTTTCTTTCTTTATTGTTTTTCATCCTTTGAGTAAATCTTAATTATGTAGCTAAGGTTGACCTTAAACTCATGATCCTTCTGCATCAGACTCCAACATCCTGGGATTACAGGCATGCACCACCACTCCAGACTAATCTCAATATTTTCTACACTTCTCAATCCTCTCTCCTCTTTCAACCTTCTCTCCCTCATTCCAGATCATCTTTCAGCTCTGAGCAAGATAAATGGCCCTCAAATGCCACTTAAATTGTCTCATTCCCTTGGTGAGGTCCTTAACTAATTCCTCTCTGTCTCTCAGAGCAGGTTTAGTCAGCAGGACTGTCAGTGCTCTGCCAGGGGCTGATGCTGAGCTCATTCTCTCTGCTGAGCAGAAACCTGGCTCACAGTAGGTGGGTAATTCCAGTGTTTGTCAGTCCTATAAGACAAAGTCAGGTAGCATAGACCTGATAGGCTTTGCACAAGTATTTAACCCTGCCCCTCCCCCTTCTTTCCCTCTCTACCTCTATATATTTCTCCTTCCTTCCACTGCTTCACTTCCTAATCCCCTCTTTTGCCCTTTCCCATCCCCATTCTTCATTAGGCATTGATGTCAGGTCCTATGGGTAGAAATAAAAATCATAATTAACTCTTGACTTTGGGGAACGCGTGGTCCAATGTCGACCATGGATAAACAAGTCGATATTGATAACACATTGTGATTTTGTTAGAACAGGTGCTTGCACAGGCTTCTGGAGGTCACACATAGAGAACTATTCTATATGGAATTAGGAAAAGCTTATAGAGGATATCCGGACTGGCACTTGAGGTTCAAGGTGAAGTGAGGCAGGCCAGAGCTCATCGGGGTAGTAGGAGAGAGAGTACGAGACAGTGAGCGCTTCAGCAGAGGGAATTACATATTTCTATTCTCAGATGCTGAGAAATCTTTAAATATTACTTGGAGTTAGACTTCAGACCTACGCCCAGGACCATGATTGATCTACTCATCTTAGATGAGTTCTTTTGTCTCTTCATACTTCTCACCTTAGTCAGAGGCAGGATTTCTCACAGAGCTCCCTACTTTGCTAGTCTAGCTAGCCAGAGTGCTCCACGGATCTCTGGGGTCTCTGCCTCTGGGGCACTAGGGTTCTAGGTGGCTGCTGCTCCTTCCTGGTGTTTATGAGGGTGCTGGGATCTAAACTCCTGCTCTCACACTCTCTCAGCAGGCACTTTCAGCCATTGGGCCATCTTCTCAGTTCCCAATGAGATTATTCTCAGGACAGGGCTATGCACACAGTGGGTGCTTAATGAAGACACGTTGAATAGAAATATGGATATCAACCTCACAATGTTTCTTGTTGAAATTATACAATGATGAAATTGCTGTCCCATGTGAGTGCCACATTTTTTTTATATCCCTTAAGAGACATGGAGAGGACATAAGACTTGAAAATCATGCTTATCTTTTCTCCCAAGAAAATTTCCTAATGTCCATTAGCTAAACTTTCTTGTCCTTTGACTTCAGGCTTGATCTTTCTATTTAAGTACAGATAATAAGCTAAGTGAAGTCCCTTTCCACCTCCTCTAACCCCGAGTTTTTCTGAGTAGAAAGTTCATTTAGCAGCAGAAGTGCTGGCAATAATCCTTTTTAAAATTGTCAGGAGATCAGATTTTACTAAGTCTGACTTTTTCTTTTTTTTGTTCTTCTGACCTTTTGTCCTACATTAAAACGAAATCTTTTTGTGGCACTGTCCTCTGTCCCTGGCTGGTGACTGTTCCCTCTGCAGTCATTTTCTCCTCTAATGAATGGTTCCAGTGAGCTTTGCTGACATCACTGCCATGGAAGTGGAGCCATGGTCTCAACAGGATGTGGGAGAGGAGACCCGAATGGCAGGAGATGGCTATAATTTGTTAGGTAAATAATGGTGCCAAACAGGGCCCAGTTATCTCATAACTGTCATCACACTGAATCTTTGTAGTAATTTTCATTGCTTTAGAAATGAGAGTTTAGCTGAGCCAAGGTGGGAAGGTTACACGATCAAGGCCAGCCTGACCTACATATCAAGATTCTTTCTGTCTCTCTTTTTGCCCAAACATAGAAGACATAACATACCAGTAGCTATAATACTCAGGGAATATTTACTAAAGTCAGACAGGAAGGAAGTGTAGCACAAACAACTTTCCTACATAATAATACAGGATAGAGTTTTTAGGTAACACACATTGTAAGTGTTGTCTTCATGGTGCCAAAGCCATCCTGGCTTCTGTCTAACTCTGCTATCAAAATCCAGCACTGGAGAGGATCACAGAGAATTCAAGCCTAGGAACATAGCACTGGAGAGGATCACAGAGAATTCAAGCCTAGGAACATATTGGACATTCTGTAACTCCTACACAGTGGGGTTTAACAAGTTCATTTATCAGGATAAGCAGAGTTTCTCACAGGAAGCAGTTAGTCTAGCATGTGGCCCTAGGTGACACAGAGTAATCAGAGGCATGGACGTTGTGGTATACACCATCTTTCAGAATCACTTTCCTGAGTAACAGGTGCCTGAAGATTCCACTAATTCCTCGGTGGGCAGAAATGAGAGTTTCTGTGATGATATTGCAATAGTTATTGTGGTGGTTTGGAAGAAAAGAGCCCCCACAGGGAGTGACACTATTAGGAGGTGTGGCCTTGTCGGAAGGGTGTCCCTATGGAGGTGGGTTTTGAGTTTTTCTTTGCTCAAGGTAAACCCAGGGGGACAGCTCACTTATTGTTGCCTGCAAGAGGTAGAACCCTCAGCTGCTTCTCCGGCACCATGTCTGCCTGCAGGCTGCCCTGTCCCCCCATCATGATAATGGACTGAACCTCTGAAGATGTAAAACACCCGATTCAATGTTTTCCTTTATAATAATTGCCGTGGTGGTGGTGTCTCTTTGCAACAACAGAAAGCCCAACGAAGACAGTGATGGTCGCGATTATTTGTACTTTGCTTTATTGGTTTACTTAAGTCAATACTAAACTATCAATACTTTCAACATTGTAGAACCAGTTATTCCTGTTACAATGTTATGAGTTCAAGGACTCCCCCTCCCCGGGTTGGAGTTATAAAATGTAGGCATAGTAGGCATCGCTCAGTGTATGTTCAGGTTATTTGACTTTCGATGGAAAAACTAGGCAAGCAGTCTAGGGTGGAAATTCCTTTAAATCCTTTGCTTAGCAATATGGAGTGGGTCAGAACTCAGATACTCTGCTATTTGCCAGCCGTGTGACCATGGCTAAGTCACTTCCCTTCTCTGGGTACATAGTTTTCTTCACCTAAGTGGAGTTGACTTCTTATTTTGTGACAGACTTTTCCATGGAGAGAAATAAAACATACACAGGCGTGCGCGTGCACACACACATGTTCATGCACTTTAGAAAGGGAGCTCCAAACAGAGCAAAGTAACCATTGCATAGAAATCCAACTTGGTGAGCCAATGAGCTTTCATTGGGTTACTAATGGGGCATGGGTGAGGGGTTACTTATAGGAGTAGGGGTGCATCACCGAAGCCCATGCCAGCATGGGTGACCCTAGTACGGCAGGGCTGACTCCCTAGGGTCCTCTGCATGACATGCAGGCAGCCCCGCAGGTCAGTGAGTCTCCTCTGAGCAGCTCCTCTGGTCAGAGCCTACTTCCCTAGCAGTTGCTCATTATGTCTATAACCCCACGAGGGGAGGGGCCCTTTGTGAATCTTGCAAGTTTCAGCTTTGTGAAGTTTGTTTTCTGAGTCTTACGGGCCAGGCACGTTTCAGTTTGGAGAAAGTGTCTATGCAGCCTGGGGACACGTATATCTGCAGAGTGTGAAGAAGGTTAAATCTATTAACATGTGTAAACCACATGGAATAGTGCATACAATAAATATAGCAAATGCTATATTTGCTATATTTAATGAGATGGATGCTCATTAAGAACAAACAAGCTCAGAAGTTCTTAAATTTCAATGCACAAATGAATCACATAGAGATCGCCTGTATCTGCAAATTCTGTTTTCATAGTTCTGAGGTGTGGCCTGACATTGTGAATTGCTAAGTAGATCCCATGTGATGCCCATACTTGAGACTCGTGGTCGCCTTTTGGGTACTGAAGGGTGTTGCAGTCAAAGCAGGTTGGTACCTGGAACCCCGATTAGGGCCAGGGAGGGAATGAAGCAGGGACAGAAACTGACACACGCACAAGGAAGCTGGGATCAGGTGGGATTTTGCTACCACAGCACCGCTGCAATCTGGAACCCCATTGTGCTTATTATGTGCAGTACAGAGAGAGGCTGGTTTCCGTAGGAGGTCCTTGTAAGTGAGCAGTCTCCGGCTGTAAATATCTGGGAGGAGAAAGGCACAGCTACTAGGTTGTTTGTTTGTTTGTTTTGCTTTGTCTTTTGTTTTTTGAGATAGGGTTTCTCTGTAGCTTTGGAGCCTGTCCTGGAACTAGCTCTTGTAGACAAGGCTGGCCTCGAACTCACAGAGATCCGCCTGCCTCTGCCTCCAGAGTGCTGGGACTAAAGGCGTGCACCACCACTGCCCGGATAACTGACCAAATCACTCAGAAACCCTCATGCTGGATTCCTGTAGAAACAGTTCGCTGTTTTTCTTGAGCCTGGACCATATGGGGAATGGCTCTGTAGATTGTCCCCAGGGTCTGAGGTCTCGGAGTCCTTGACATGGTGGTGCCCCTTAGAAAATGCACATTCACTCACTCAGGGCTTCCTCGATCCCTGCAGAAGGGGTCTGCCTCCTCTGCCAGGATGACAGTGAGAATAACGGGGTGGCTCACCTGCTCTACCTTCCGTGCGCCAGCTTCCTAACAGCGGTGGGCATTGAAGGCAAACTCTTGCACCCAGCACTCTGTAGTGGCGAAGAGAAAGCCTGGGATTGATTACTTAGTTTTGCTTTGTCTTCCTCTCCTTTAAGTGCGTTACATCTCTCACTTGTTACTCTGGGATGCAGCCACTTACTGACAAATGTGGCCTTCAGGGCACAGCAGTTACCACCCCGAGGAAGAGAAGAGTGAGCGGGTCTTCAGACCTCCTGAATGGAGCATCTTAGAGACCAGGCAGCCGCCCTCTCTGCCAACCGGGGCTCCTCACGGAAAAGTTTCAGCAGAATTCCTACACCAAAATGCTTTGTCTCCTCTTGGACTTGAGCCCTCTTAGCAAAGCTCTTTTTAAAGGTCTGCTTCGGTCATTTTCAGGCCTAAGGAAAGAAATGGAGGAAAGATGAGACCACGCATCTTTACACTGAGTAAAGAAGCTTACCCTACATTCCCTCCATGTAACATTCTGTGTGTGTGTGTGTGTGTGTGTGTGTGTGTGTGACAGAGAGAGAGAGAGAGAGAGAGAGAGAGAGAGAGAGAGAGAGAGAGAGAGAATGCCTGGTCTACAATTAGATTAAAATTTTCCTCTATCAAGTATGAAAGTTTCTTAATTGTCTCTTGATACGTTGTATCTATGTATAGCATTTGCAGGGGAACTAGAGGCTGGGGCCTACCAAAGGCTCAGTTTACTGAGCTAACATAGGAAGGATTGAGTGTGAACTGAGACTATCTGTGGAGCAATCCTGTTTGTTGTTTCTTGTCACACTTCTGAGCTCAGCACTGAGGTCGTCACCCATTCGTTCTTGGCTCCTTGGACCTTGGATAGGTGATAGGTTATAGGATATATAGGTTATAGGATCCAGCCCTAGGATCCGACCAATCAAATAGCCACACTCAAGGACAGTGCTGTGGACTTGCTAGAAAATTAGTTTCTTCCAAGAAGCCTGCTTTAAAAACTTGAGCTGCTTAACACAATCTCAAGCAACATTAAAAATAAACCATTTGCAAAAACAAAACCAAAAGCAAGAGAACCCACCCACAAATTTTAATTTTAAAGAAACAAGTAGTTCAACATAGTTGGGCCTTTTTGGTTGATGCCTGCCTGCTGTTAATTATGGCTTAACCGACTAGTAATATTTTCTCACCCTGGTGCACATGATTTCACCTTCATCTCTCCTGTAAAAATGTTATATCTTTGTTATGAAATTGACAGGTAATTATTATACAGAGAAGTGCATAGATTTTTCAAGAGCCACACTTAATGAGTTTCCATGAATGTGTACAGCCATGTAACTCACATCCCTACAATGACAGCGACTTTCCACCCCCACCCTCAATACTCCCCCTGCTCCTTCTCATCCCTCCTGACCCTGTTCTCCCAGGCTTTCGAGAAAACACTGCTTGAATTTTTTTTTTTGGAATAGAAATTAGCTTAGCTTGTTCTTCCACTTCATGTATATTGAATGACACAGGGCACCATTGCATCTGGCTTTTTTTCAACAAGGTGTCACTGAAACTCCTGGCTGTTGCTGCGTGCATCCACCATTGATTCTTCTTTGTTGATGAATAACACTCTCTGTGACGCTAACTCCATCATGCATCTGTCCACTTGTTGAAGGAGAGCTGGGCTTTTCCCACTTTTTTGTTTGCCTTAAATAAAGCTGCTGGGAATGTTCTTGCTCAAGTGTGAGCTCATAGGCTTTCATCTCTCTTGGGTAAATACAAAGCAGTAGAATCGCTGAGTCACACTGCTTACAAAATCCAGCTTTATGAGAAACTGTTCGGTTTCTATAGTGGCTTTGCCATTCTGTACTCCTGTGAGGACACTCACAGCTCCCCCCACTGTTCTAAGTCCCAACAGTTCATATCATTGGCCTGCTAAATGCCAAGCATTGTGTGTGTGATCATATCTTGTTTTTGATATTGCTCTCATGATTAGTGCTACTGTTCCCTCCTTTCCACATAATGTAAGTCATTCCTAGATATTCAACTGCTGTTTATCTTAGAGACAACCAGGCATAGTGGTGCACACTTGAAATGCCAACACTTCAGAGATGGAGGCAGCTTTGTCTACATAGTCTGAGATCCAGTCTGAAAAAAAAAATAAATAGAGCTCTATCTGCGGTTGAGAGTTGATGTGGTATTCCCCTCTGCATTCTGTGAATACCATTGGTTAATAAAGAGACTGCTTGAGCCTATAGCAGAGTAGGGCAGAAAGTGAGAGACAGGGGTGGGGAGGGGGAGGGAAACTAAAACTGAATGCTGGGAGAAAGAAGGCAGAATGAAAGAGAAGCCATGGAGCCGCTGCCGGAGACAGATGTGCTGAAACTTTGCTGGTAGGCCACATGGTGATGCGCAGATTAATGGAGATGGATTAAATAAAGATGTAAGAGTTAGCCAATAAGCTGGGTGATGGTGGCACACGCCTTTAATCCCAACACTCGGGAGGCAGAGGCAGGTGAATCTCTGTGAGTTTGAGGCCAGCCTGGTCTAAAAGAGCTAGTTCCAGGACAGGCTCCAAAGCTACAGAGAAACTTTGTCTCAAAAAAAAAAAAAAAAAAAAAAAAAAAGAGTAAGCAAGCCAATAAGAAGCTAGAGCTACTGGTCCAAGCAGCCTCCCTACAACAGAGGGTTGAGAAGTTCTTTACATATTTTATATTCAAGGACTTGTCAGATGTATTTTGTACATATTTTTACTTAGTTACATGTCCTACCCTTCTTCAAGATGATACGTCATATGTAAACACAGTATCTTATTTCATTGACAGTTTTATATACATGCATATAATAATATAATATGTTCTAATCACTCTTTCCCTATTTCTCATAGCTCCTTCACATCTCTATTACCTTTTCTCCACCCTTATCAGTTTTCCCATGTTAGTGGGTTTTTGATTTTTGGTCTATTTAACCAAGGTTACCTGTGTAAACATTGGGTGGGTTCATTGGCTGGTACTCGGCAGGAGGCAATGGTTTCCTTGATCTCTAAAATTATAAGTCATACCATTTATAAAAAGATTTTGAGTTCTGTTAAAGTCTAATTTATCAGAATTTCCCCCTATAATTAATGTTCTTCTCATTCTGAAGAAATCTATGTCTACCTCAAGGTTGCAAAGATATTCTCCTGTGATTTACTCTGGCATTTTTATTGGTGGCTTATGCTAATATCTGTTTCATGCTGAATTAATTTTTTTGTGTATGATGTGAGGCATGAGTTGTTCACATTTTCTTACATTGTAGATATTTATCTGTTCCAGGCTCATTTACCGAAAGGAAAAGAAACAAAACAAAAACAAAATTATTCTTTTCCACAACTGAGTTGTTTAAGTTGTGTCTTAGTTAGGGTTTCTTTCTATTGCTGATGAAACACCATGGCCAAAAGCAACTTGGGGAGGAAAGAGTTTGTTTTGCTTACATTTCCACATCACAGTTTCTCACTGAAGGAAGTCAGGGTAAGAACTCAAGGCAGAAACCTGGAGGCAGGAGCTAATGCAGAAGCCACAGAGTGGTGTTGCTTACTGGCTTGCTCCTTATAACTTGCTCAGTTGCCCTTCTTGTAGAACCTAGGATCACCATCCCAGGGATGGCATCACCCACAATGGGCTCTCCAGCATCCATTACTAATTAAGAAAATGCCCTACATGCTTGCCTATAGCCCAGTTTTATGGAGGTACTTTCTTAATCAAGGTTCCCATTTCTCAGATGACTCTAGCTTGTGTCAAGTAGATGTAAAAACAAACAAACAAGCTGTAAGAATGGCCAAGAACAGAAACACTGTTGACAACTTATGCTGAAGAGGATATAGTGTAAAGGGAACACTTCTGCATTGCTGGTGGGAGTGCAAATTGATACAGCTGCTTTGGATACCAGTATGGTGATTTCTCAGAAAATTAGGAAACAACCTTTCTCAAGGCCTAGAAATACCACTTTTGGGCATATATCCAAAAACTTCTCAATCGTGCCGCAAGGACATGTACTCAACTATGTTCATAGCAGCATTGTTTGTCATAGCCAGAACCTGGAAACAATTTAAATGCCCCTCGACCAAAGAATGGATAAGGAAAATGTGGTACATTCACACAATGTAGTACTACACAGCAGAAAAAAAAATAACGACATCTTAAAATTTGTGGGCAAATGGATGGAGCTAGAAAACATTATTTTGAGTGAGATAACCCAGACCCAGAAAGACAACTACCACATGTACTCACTCATAAGTGGTTTTTAGACTTAAAAAAAAACAAAAAAACAGCCTACAATTCACAGTCCCAGAGAACCTAGACAACAATGAGGACCCTAAGAGAGACATACATGGATCTAATCTACATGGGAAGTAGAAAAAGACAAGGTCTCCTGAGTAAATTGGGAGCATGGGGACATGGGAGAGGGTTGAAGGGGAGAGAAGAGGAAGGGAAGGGAGCAGAGAAAAATGTATAGTTCAATAAAATCAATAAGAATGCAAAAAGGAGAATAAAAAAACAAACAAGCAAAAAACAAATGGTTTTTATGATACCCTGCTATACTCATAGATCAGTGCCTGGTACAGTCATCATTAAGGAGGCTTCCTCCTACTGCAGACGGGAGTGGGTGCAGAGACCTATAGTAGGACATTATGTGGAGAGCGAGTCTAAATTGGAGGTCTCCATCAGGTTCCTCCCCTTGAAGATTGGGGAAAACCCAAACAAGAGGGGTAAGGGAAGACGGTAGGAGTCAGAGGTGGTGGAGGACACCAGGAGGAACATGGCCCACCTCATCAACTAAGCAGGGCACATATGGCCTCACAGAGATAAGCTCCAGGGGCCTGCATGGGTCTGCACCAGGTTCTCTGCATATATGTTAGCTTTTGTAGAGGGGGGACTCTTAACTGGGGGAGTGGGTGTATCTCTGGCTCTTTTGCCTGCTCTTGGGACTCTTTTCCTCCTACTGGGTTGCCTTATCTAACCTTGATATGAGATTTTTTCCTTGTCTTATTGTATCATGTTTTGTCCTATTTGGCTGTTGTCTCTTGGAGGCTTGCTTTTTTTTTTTTTTTTTCTGAAGAGAAAACAGCGGAATGTGGATCTGGGGGAGAGGGGAGGTAGAGGAGAACTGGGAGGAGTAGATAGATGGGAAACTGTGGTTGACATGTATTGTATGAGAGAAGAATCTATTACAATAAAAACTAGCCAGCACAGGGCCCTTACAGAAAATCAATTGGTTACCTAAGTATGGCCCTTCCTGGACTCTCTCCTACTGATCTCTGTGCCTTTCACTAAGAATAGTATTGTTTTTATGTCAGAATTCTGTGTTAAGTTTTGAAACCAGGCAGTAAAAACCCATATTATCTGAATCTTTTTCAAGATGGTTTGCGTTTTTTCAGGTCCTCTGAATTTTAATTTCATTGAAAAACCACCTTACCTGTTTCTTAAATAGAATCTAAGATTGGATTTTTAAAAAGTCGAGGTTTAACTTAAACCCAGTGACGTGCATGGATCTTAAGGGCATATTTCAATCAATATAACTTTAGCAGCTGTAACCATGTAAAGCACGCCACTGTCAAGGCATTTCAATAACTCCTGAGCTTCCCTGTATCTCTTCCTAAGGCATCCCTAACTCCACAGAAATAAGCACTCTTATGATTCCTATCCCTGAAGATTAGTTTCATCTGTACCCAAAATCCCTGTAAAATGGAACCAAACAGTGTGAAGCCTTGTGTGAAAGGCTCTCTCTCCACGTCTCTTTGTCTATCAGGGGTTTGTTCATTTTTATAACAGTATCAGTCCATTTTGTATGAAAAAAAATCACAGTTTGTGTTTCTTTTTCTTCGTGGGGACACCCAGCCTATCACTGGTTTCTGGCTGTTATGAATAAAGTTGCTGTGGGTATGTGACACCTTCTGTGTGTGTGCTTTCATTTCTTACAGCTGAATGCATCGTAGTTGTAATGCTGGGCTGAGCTCAGGTTAAGCTGTGAAACCGCCAAGACTCTTTGCAGAGTTTTAACAATGCCCGTTTCTCACAATTAGGCCAGAACACACCCTTCTTTGTCACCTCCCAATAATGTCATCATTTAAATATTATGCCATCATATTTATGATAGCAATAATATATTATGACTCCATATAGGGATTCATCATGATCTAACCACATCTGAAAATGTCGTCGCAGAAGTTTGCTCCACTTAACTCCTAGCTTTTTCTTAATCCAATCAAGGTGACAATCAAAATGGCCTGTCAGTCTTGCTCACCTTTCTGGTCTGTTGCACTTTCCTTCCCTCTCCCAGCTCTCCCAGTTTCCCCTCCCACACCCCTAGTAGCTCCCACTTCATTTTCATTTCTACCTCTACCCTAGATTATGCATATTAGAAAAAATATATAGTGTTTGTCTTTGTAAGACTGGTTTGATTAACATGATCTCTACAGTTTGATTCTTTTTCCAACAAATGGCATGCTTTTGTGAACCCAACCCGCTGGTCCAGTTATTCAGGGTCCGAAGAGGCTCCTACCTGAAAATCATGGGCCAGAGAAAAGAAGAAGACCAAGCGAAATCTCTCTTGTCAAGGTCTCACTTTATTAGGGAGTAAAGCCAAGTATATATAGCCCAGAAATGTGGAGCTGGTTCTTGAGGTGGGGGTCGAGTCAGAGAGCAGGAACTGGGGGTAATAAACACCTAGTTAGCTAACTAGCATACCTGTGCAAACATTCTTTTGTGGATAGCTAACTAAGGAAGAAGGGAATCTCTGTAAACATCCTGGAGGCAATGGCTTCCTTATCTTTGTAAGCTTCCTAGAGTTAAAAATCCTAGCTGGCTCTGTTAAACATTCTAAGTTAAAGGCCTTTGATGACCTTCTGTAATTATTAGGGCAAATGGTCCCTGACACTTTTGTGACTAAAACTCCACGGTGAATATATACTGAGTTTTCGTCATCCATTTACCCACCAATGATCTCCCAGACAGGTTAAACAACTGGGTCACTGTGAGTCGCACCACGGCAGACATAGGTATACATATGTCTCTGTAGTAAGATGATTTGGATTCTTTGGAACATCTACCCAGAAATGATCTCATCTTCGTTTCTTATGGTTGTAGATTTCGATAGCTCATCTTTTTTTTGATATATAGTCTCTCATTCTGCAGCCTAGGCTGTCCTCAGGCCCATGACAATCCTCCTGTCCTATCTACACAAGCATCCAGGCATGAGCCACAGGCCTGACTTTCCTAAGAAATCTTATGCAGCCCAACTGCCCAGAAGCTGCTTCTTGGTTTTGTTCTGAGTAGTTTGTAATTGTAGCTTTTCTATTTAAGTCTATGCAAGGTTACTGCACCACAGGCCACTTGCTTGCTTTCAGACTCCTTAGAATTTCTGCATATCCTATGGTGTTGTGGATGCGTTCTTACTTCTGGATGTCGTTTGTTGGGTTGATACCCGCTTCATGACTTCTGTGTTTCAAGCCATCAGTCTTATTTGTTATCTGAAAATTTTACTTTCCCTCACTATCTAGAAGACAAGTCTAGAAGACGAGATAATGATATCTTGGTGTTTTACAGCACTGCAGGCTAAACATTAACTAGCGCTTGTTTATCAGTGATAACCAGTACAAATCCAGCAGTCTCCCTGGAATTTATAATTCGTTACCCTAATTGTAGGAATGATCATTATCACACCATCCAGATGAGAAAAGGGAGGGCTCGACTGGAGAAGTGATTTGCAGAACACTTCGAAGTTGTGGGTGCATGATTTCCCCCACTCCAAAGCACCACACTTGGAGATTTATTTTACTATACCTCCTACTTTATACATTTTTAGATTATTTTTTATTATTTTTAGATTATGTGTGTGTAGACGTGCCTGCGTGTGGGCCTGTGCATATGAATGAAGATGACCATGGGGTTCAGAAGAGCGTGTTGCATTCCCTCTGGAGCTGGAGTTGCAGATGGTTGGGAGACAACTGATGTGGGTGCCGGAGACTGAACTCAGATCCTTAGCAAGAACAGCATATGCTCTGAACTGACTAGCCATTTTCAGTCCTCTGTACTCCCTGTTTTATTTTAAAAAGTCCAAAACAACTTCTCAGAGCTCTAGAGGTGAAGAAGAAAGGTCGCCCTTAACTGCTGAGCAACGCTCCAGCCCTGTGGACTCCTGTTTTTGAGCACATGGGCTGCGCCCAGCGATTTGCCTCCAATGAGTAGATACAGCAAACATGATGGGAGGTCTTGTCCACGGCTGGGCTACAAGAAAATTGTGGCTTCTATCTTAGAGTCTTCACTTTCTCACTCTGAGGAAGACAGATGCCTTATTTTAAACTGTCCCATGATGAGGCCCATGTGGCAAGAAGGATGTCTCTAGCCAGAAATCCAGGAAGACTGGAGGCCTGCCAGCAGCTGTTAAAGTGAACTTGGAAGCAGATCTGACCTGTCCAGCCTTGCACTGATAGCAGATCTTGTGAATACCGGATTTCAGCCTTGTAAGACAGCTTGAACCAAGTCATGGCTGTTTTCCCAGCCTCCAGGGATTGTAGGAAATAAATGTTACCGAGCTGCTGATTTGGGGGTAGTTTGCTATTAACAATATGGTACCTGGTGTACCACTGATGGCAACAGCGGTTATCCTCTCCCTTCCCTAGGGGATGCTGACTTCTGCATCAGCCCGACTCTTGCTGATTTCCAGGGGCAGTGCTTACTCTGGACTCCCATTTAACCAGAAGCAGGGGATTTTTTTTCCACTGGGGACCTTTCCACCTTTCCTTTTCTTTTGATAAATATTTCATTGGGTGTGGTGAGAAGCATGTTTCTGTCCTAAGTGCTAATAGAGAAGAGAGTTCTAACACCAAGAATTCCAGACCAAAAGCATTTGGAGCTTTAGAAATGGGCATTTATATCCCAGCACACCCTTTATAAAAGCTTCCAACACTTCAAACAGATGTAGGGCGGCTCTGCAACATGAAGGGGGCCTCACTTTGCTCCCTGTGGGGGGAAACACACATTCTTTGTGTTTCTTTCCCTTTTCTTTCTTTCTTGAATTTCCTGTCTGACTGTCCAGTCTCTTCCCCTGGGATCACTTTGAACTTTTCATCTCTTCTGTAAGGTCCCAGTTTTCTGTTCCTTCCTTCTTTTCACGTTAGGAATCCACAGACAGCAAAACAGAAGCCTGGAGTCTTCTGAGTGCTGTTCTGGCTACCCCTGGGTGATCAGCAGAGTGGTGGGATTTCTGGGGTCTGTATGTCGGAATGGTTTCCTTTGATCTCCTTGAGAACAAGAGAAAGTCAAGGTCTAAGATCTAAAGAGAGATTTCTGAGGACAAATCCTCTACAATTTTTAAAACAATTTTACCTCAAAATTCCCCAGAAGGCCTCCTTCTCCCTACTTGGGGAAATCTCATATTGGGGTGAGAACCAGGAGGTGATGTTTGCTGGCCTCTCGAGTCTTGTTATAGATCAGTTCAGGAGGAGTTGTTTAAAAAGATGTCTAAACAAGGTTCAAGCATGTTTACCATCTCCTGCAGGGGCTTGGTGGATATGGGTCATCTATTGATCCATCCTCCAAGTCAGCACTCAAAGTCACAAAGTTGCCAGCAGGTCTACAGATGTGTACAGAGGTTTGGTGAAAATCAAGAGAAAGGCAAACTTTTAATATACACATACACTTTATATGTGTTTGTGCACATAATGTGTTCCTATGTACAGACACATGCTTGCCTACATACTGACCTCTCTAATTGAGCCGGAAAGCCAAGTTCAAGGTCTATGTCATCCTCCTGTCATCTTCCTGAAACCTTACAATGAATGCCATTAGCTCTCTTGAAAAGTCGTCCGACTGGGAACTGACATTTACCCTCCTTCCTGGGCCCCATTTGAACCCTTTGACTGGGTCTTTGCTCAGATGCCATCTGACTGTACCAGCTCATGGGAGCAGGGTCGATGCCTGTCTTGTTCATCAATGTGTCCCTCAGGCTTAGAACAATGCCTGGCTCACAATAAGCTCTCAACAGCTATTTGTTAAATGCTGAATAAACTATTGAAGAACACGTTGAATAAATAAGGATTAGCCTGGAGAGAAGTTTTAGAGAATTTACTCTAAAATGTAGCTGAGGATCATGTTCCTTCACATCATAGCACATTCTTAGGCAGACCCTTGGGAGGGCAGAATTTTTTTTTTTTATTGAGAAGGGGAATAATTGTGTCTGTACTAAAATAAGTCACATTTCTTCAATATGTGGACATAGATTTTCCCTTTGGGTGGTTTCTGGGAAAATAAAAACCATGATCTGTATCTTACAGTTGTGTGAGACTTTGTGGGCTTCTCAGCTCCCCCACCTCCAAGTAGTGTCCTGTGTTTTGTCTGGAAGCACTCTTTCTCCTTGACTCAAAGTTTTGCAAGTGTAGGGCTGGGAAGATAGCTCAGTTTGGAAACATTGGCCATGCAAGCAGGAGGACCTGAGTTTGACCCCAGAACCCACATTAAAAGAGAAGCTGTGGTGGAGCACACTTGCAATCCCAGCACTGGAGAGGTAGAGACAGTGATCTCTGGGCAGTCAGGCAGGCTCTAGGCCAACGAGAGACCCTGTCTCATAAAACCCAGAAACAGCCTTGATGCAGGGGGAGGAACTTGGTCCTGCCTCAACTTGACATATTGATATGCCAGGCTTTGTTGAATCAACATGGGGGAAGAAACTGGAAGAAAGGAGGGAGGGGAAGCTATAATTGGTATGTAAAATAAACGAAAGAAATTAATATAACAAACAACCCCAGAAAACAAGTGTTCTGTGACCTGAGGAGCAACACCTGAGGTTGTCCTCTGGCCTCCGTATACACACATTCATACACGCGTACACACAGGTACCTAAATGTGTGAACACTCTTATGTGGAGCCCCAGATGCTTCTACCAGTGAGGCCCCACCTCTCAAAGTTTCCAAGAGTTTCCCTGAGTTGCCTCACCACCTGGGGAATCTATGAGCTTGTGAGCTTCTGACTTTTCAGATTCAACCAAATCCCTTAAATATGTCTGAACTCCATGGCTTTGGATTTCGAGTTCCAATGTCTGGGATTTGGCATTACAGCCATCCTCCAAATTGTTTATGGTCCTTCTGAGTGGCAGCGACTTTTCATACACTCGTCTCCTTTCTTTATTGGTTTTCCACCCTTTCAAACTTCATTCTTACCTCCACTTATCCTGTATGGTCCCATCCCAAATATCTACTTTTGGGGTTCATATAATTTCCTTTGATAGGAATCCGGGGAAAGATTATGATTCAGAAAAATCCTGTAGCCACTTTTTGCCATCCCATTTCAGTGAGTCTTTCTTGCTTATGCCCAAGAATTCAGGAAGTTCCAGATTTCTGTTAGCTGCAGTCAGTGGAATTCAGGCTGGACCTTTTCTGGAAGAACTGCCTTTACTCCACCCCATGCCTGGGGTGTGCCTGGCACATACTGAAATTTGCCTCTCCCCACCCCTAAGGGACCACTGCTCAGAATAAGCGGTTCTTTTTTGGTTTCCTTATGTTTCTTTGTGTATTAACAAAAGCAATGCGCCATCAAGAAAGTTGGGAGAAGGAACCAGAGTTCTATCAGTGGAATTTGGGGCCAGAATGACTTGCAGGTAGAGGTTTCAAGCAAGCAGTCACTGGGGAAAAGGTTGGAAAGTCAAGGATATCCTAGATCTTCACCTCGTTTGGGATTCTTCATCACCAGGTTCTTTCCCTTGTCTGGATGCGTGGCAGCTTTCACAGCCTGTGTTATATCCCAATCCTCCTTCTTGGGGCTGAGGATATAAATCAGCTGGTGGAGTGCTTGACTGGTGTGCATAAGCCTTAGGTTTAATTCTTAGCACCTCTTTAAACTGGGCATGGAACTGCGTGCTCGTACCTGTAATCCAAGCACTCAGGAGATGATAATTAAGACCACTCTATGCTACCGTGGGAGTTTGAGGTCTGCTGGGTCTACATGAGACCCTCTCTCAAAACCAAAACTTTAAAACGGACTGGAGAGGTGGCTCAGCAGTTAAGAGCACTTTCTGCTCTTGCAGAGGTCCTGAGTTTGCTTCCCAGAACCCATTTTGGGAGGCTCACAACAGTCTCTAACTCCAGCTCCAGGCAGGGCATCCAACGCCTGCTTCTTACCTCTATGGGCACCTGTACTTGTAGGCATAGTGACCCCCGCCCCCCTCCCCAGACACCACAGAACACATGACTAAAAAAAATTATAAAATCTTTAAAAATTCCCACAACTAAAACTAAGTCTTCCTCTACTGTCCACTGGGGTCCTTGGCGACTTCAGAGGAAGACAGGCCAGGGATCCACCTGAGTGGTTTAGTTAAACCTGACATAGAGACAGAGATTCAAAGACAAGACAAGAAAAGAAACTGATTTAAAAAGGAAGAGAGAGAAATTACAATTAGCCTCAGGTTGCTAAATCTCGATTAGACTCCTGCTGTTCTGTTGTTCTGTAGCCAACTTAGATTACCCAGAGACAATGCTGAAAAGCCACTTTAACTAAATTAGCAAGCGTCGAAAAGCGTCACTTGGAATATATATTTGTCCGCTCCCTTCCTCTGAACAATTTCTGTCAAGAAATCCCATGAAAAATTGAGGTCAAAAAAGACTGATGAGGAGCAAAGATGTTTTTAGCAAGACATCAAATATTTGATGTAGCTCAGTGAGAACAAATGATGTTTAATTAATTGTTCCTCTAACTAGGGCAACTGTCTAGGTTTACACCTACGCTCACGGCACAGAGATTAGTAACATTCGGCTTTAGTCTTCCCAGTGCTCCATCTTGAGAAGTGATTGTTAACGTCTGGCCTCCACACATGTCCACATGGGCAAGCGAACCCACATACATGTATACACAGGCACAAGCCACATGTGCATGAATGGGCAGAAATGGGAAACAAAGCATTCCAGCAGGGATAATAAATTATGTGGTCACTCAGGAATGGAAAGACAGCTTAGCTGGTGAAGGGTTTGCTGTGCCAGCATGAGGACTGGAATTTGAGCCCCAGAATCCATGCTAAACAGATAATGGGCAAGGACAACAGAACCCCATATATCTTAATAATCCCAGCAGTGGGAAGGTGGAGATGTTGTGAAGCCCTGGGGTTCACTGCCCAGACAGCCTCACCTGCTTAGTGACCTTCAGGCCAGTGAGAGAGCCTGTCTGAGGAAAAATACAAGGTGATGTTACCAGAGGAACGACACATACATACATGTGGTGTTACCAGAGGAACGACACATACATACATGTACACACTCTTGTGCGCTCACATGATACAAGCCCAAATGCACACACACAAACATATGACCACTCTAGATCTATACAGAGAAAAATAGAATCTCCTGTAAGGTATAGGCAGTGATGTCATAGACATAGCTCATTTGTAAAGAGTGGTCCAAAACTTTTAGACCTGGAAATGCGGGCATTACTCATGAGAGATGCCTTTATAGTAACACGTGAATGGCTGCCTTCCGTTCAGACAGCGCCCTTCTACTTTCCCATCTTTTTGCTTTCGAGTCTTCATAGGAAAGGAAATATGAGATATGCCTTTTGGACTGTTTTATTTTGCTTATTATCATTGTGGTCTCTAGTTCTACTTTCCTAGAAATGCCATAGCTTCCTCTTCCTCCTGCTGTCTTAACACTCACTTAGTGCTCCAATATATGTACAATGAAAAGACAGGAGCATGACCCTAGCAGTTTCTGTGACTGTCACTGGGTCACTTCAACACGCTCAGCGTAGAGTCCCCATCTACTATAGCAGCTCCTGGGGCCTTTCTCCCCGGCAATGTCAACTGAAGCTCAGCTCAGGGGCATCTGGAAGAGGCATGGTCCTCCATGTGACAAGTAGTTTTCCCTCCCTGGTGTTAAACTGGTGAGATGGTTATAGGATTTGAGACCCTGTTGATTTGATCTGGAAACTGAATATTTGGTTCTTAGATCAGTGTCAGACTTTTTGCTGTGCCCAGGACTGGTGGATGTGGCATCCTGTCATGGCCATGTGCACTTGAGCCTGTGGCCTGGCTCTGATCAGCCCAGGGTCCATTCCTCACCATTTGGATTGCTCTGTCTTAGAACTGACACTGTACCGGCATCTATTTTTACTAGAAAGGCAAAAACTCATTCTGCTGCTGAAAGATGGAACTAGGACAGTAAAGCCATGTCCTTTCTGACCCAAGGAGTTCAAATTAATTAATTCACTCATTGAGCAAATGTTTATTGATGTCTTTGTGTCAGACAATGTATGCTAAGTCTTTTCCATATATTTCTCATTTAATCCTCAGTACATAGAGGCACCAGGGTCTTGCTGCTCACTCTGTAAATGAAGAAACGGAGCTCATGAAATTTAACCAACGTGCTCAAGATTATGCAGCTAGCACGTTGCACGGCTGATATTTGAACTTGAGCCTGTCTGACACCATAGCCTATATTTTCTTTGCTGTGGCATTTGTCCTCCTGGCTAGTGGAAGATCAGTGGAGGCATATTTAACCAAGATCCTAGAGCCCACGTGTCTGTTGCAGTAATAAGAGTGGAGGGTATATGAGAGTTGGTCTTATTTATCTAGTATGCCTTCCTTCTTTTCTCTTTCCTCTGTTCCTCTTTAGTCAAGAAAATCATAGCAGATTTCTCCTATGGAGGTGCATCCCATGCACTTCTTGAGGTATTGTCAGTGACAGAACCAGCTCCTCTGACAACAGGAATTTTCCTCTGATTCAAGCCTAGTCAATGAGAAGTCTTCTCCTTTGACCAAAAACGTTTCTTCCAATGGTGTGTGTGTGTGTGTGATGACCCAAATCAGTCTAGTGTCTTCCCTAGGGACTTTGACTCTCTGCTAGGCAGAGAAGGTTTCTTTGTTTCCTCTGTCTTAAGAGGGACTGGGGCGATGCCTCAGTTAGTAAACTGTTTGCCCTGCAGACATGAGGACCTGAGTTTGGATTCCTAGCATCCACATAAAAGCCAGGGATCACTGGAACTCCCTGGCCAGCCAGTCTAACCGAAATCAGCAAGTTTGGTGGGAACTCCTATCTCAGAAAATAAGGTGAAGAGTAGGAGAGGCTGCTGAGTGGTTAGAGCATGTTCTGCTCTGGCACCCCTGGGACCTCAGGGCAGTTCCCAGCACCCGCATTGGGTAGTCCATAACCACCTGTAAGTCCAGGTTGAGGGGCTCAAATGCCTCTGGCTTCTGTACGAACTCACATTCTCCACCCCTCCTTCTCCCTCTCCCGTGAGTATCAACACAATTGAAAATTTAAGGAAAAATATTCACACTATAAGGTAGAAGGTAACTGAGGAAGACATCCACCCAATACCTCCAAACATGAGTACGTACACTTACATATCACACACACACACACACACACACACACACACACACACTCACTCACTCACGTGTGCATATACACACGCACAAGAAACCAAGGCATAGGAAAGCCCACTCTGGAGTAGTACTCTCAGAGTGACATCTCCAGCTATTCTTGAGAGCTTGTTTAGAGGCCCTAGCAGGGCGGCACAGCTATTATATACCCTTGACCGAAGACCTGTCCTCCTCTATTCGGGGAATCTCATCCTCTGTCCTCTGTGGACACACAGGGAGTGGTGAGGGAGGGAGGGGACACTGGTCTAGGCAGCCAGGTCAGCCCAGTCAACCCTGGCAACCAATGCGGTGACAGACAGATTGCCCTCGCATTCGGTCCCTCACCCTTCTTACCTCAGACTCTTGTGTCTGTCACTTGTGACTAATGCATATGCTTCCTAGTCTCTGTGCGTGAAAGTTCAGGGTCTGGGGTGTGATTTCCTGTACCTGTGTGGGATTGGCAGGGGAAGAGTCAGGAGAGGAGAAGCAGCATGAGGTAGTTGGCTGCTGATGCATGACATGACATCTCCCCTTCAACATTAAGTGATATATGCATTTGTTCTTATAAGATTAACCCACAAGCATCCGCTGAGGCCCCAGCATCTCGGGTCCCTGGTCTGCAGAGCTCTCTACCCAGAGTCCTCTTTTTCTTGGAGCCACCACAGCCCCTCCTTATAGCAGGCTTGTTTTCTGTTTAGACTTGGCACTATTAAATTATTTACAAACTCCCCCTTACCCCGGCATCTGAAGGCTGACAGACTCTGTTTCTAAGGCCCGGGGTGAGAACTCCTTTCGGGAAACCGACACTCCTCTTTCCCCTTGTTTCTCACCCCCAGCACACCCATGGATTCAATACAGATCTGTGGCCAATGTTATCCCTAAGGGAATGCTTGAGTGAGCTGGTGCTCCCTGTGAATACATTTTTCTGTTTCCTTGAATTTAAACTCAGCTGTGTTCCCGGGGGCTCCTGAAGAGGAAGGTACCCACTTCCAGGAAAGGTCACAGAGCCCAGTCATTGTGTGAACTCACCCCTCCACATCTTACTGTCAGCTTCACCCCTACACCTCCAGTCTTCCCATTTGTCCCCTTTTTGTTCCCTCTCTCCCTTTGCATCTGGTCATCATGGTCCAGGCTGAAGCTCTCTGTAAGGTCTGTTTTCTGGGGATGCCTTCTGCTGCTCAGATGTCTGGAGCCACTTCAGAGTCAGTGGGACAGAGACAGCAGAGCTCAGCTGGGAGCCCTGGGTGGAAGGTTGGAATATCCACTCTAGGTAAAGCCAGGGAACTAACATGGAGGAGTGGTGGTGGCAATGGATGGAGTAATAGAAAGACCTAGAGAGTTAGTGAGGCACACCAGAGAGAAGAGGGTTGGGCATAGAATCACCCAATTGAAAGGTACCTGAAGTGGGCTTAGAGACCTAGGCTTCCTTACATACATCTATTAGAGTCTAGTCATGTGGCACAGTCGGCAGAGAGCTTGCCTAGTAGGGCTGAGGTCCTGGTTTCTACAGCCAGCACCACATGAAATGGGTGTGGTGACGCATGCTGGTAATTCCAACATGAGGTAGGCAAAGGCAGAAGCATCCGAAGTTAAAGGTCGCCCTCAGCTACACAGGGAATTCGAGGCCAGCCTGCCTCAGAAAACAAACTAAGCAAAACAGACAGCAAACACCACCGGGCTTATCTCCCAGCCGACTCCAGCTCCAGCGGTGCCTAGGGAAGCCTTTTCCAGCGTGCTTGCTGAAAAGTGTCTGGTATGCTAGTACGTGACCTTCTCTAGACAGCAGCTAACCCCTAAGTAAATGTTCGGCAGTCTTGCCTACTGCCTTCCTTTCCCTTGGGAGTTGGGCTTGTCTTCATTTCTCTGGAATTCCAGAAAAGATCCCGGAACATATGAGCTTCTCAAACATGTCTGTAGAAAGATGACAGGAAGAATTGCTCGCTGTAGCTTTCCACACTTCTTCAGGATCTTGACTAGGATCCCTCCCTCTGCCTCCAACAGGGCCTCCACAGAAGAAAGGGCGTGGCCGACCTTGTCATCCCTATGGGTCCCAGGCTCTTCTCTAGGCGTTTCCTTTCACTCATTATAAAAAATACAACCGAAAATTTCAGACTTGAACTTTCAAGGGAGACGCCTGAGATCTGAAGGAACCAAGTCAAGCGACAAGAAGACAGCGCATGAGCTTTCAGAAACCAAAGCTATGGCGCATGCGTGTTCAGAAGCCAAGCCTACCCCTGTAGTTTCGGGAGGCACACAGGGCAGTGTGGAATTCTCTGGGAGAGTTGCAGCCTCCTCCCATTCCCGGCCCCTCTCATATCAGATAGCTGCCTCAGTTCCCACTAGGAGAGCTTTCTGTTACTTGTAAATTGAGGTTCTCTGGTCGTAATTAAATCTCCAGACTTCCTCTGAAAAGCCTGGAATGTCTGAGTAGCCAGGAGACCCGAGACCAGGTTGGCAAGAGGGCTGAAGGAGCTAGAGGAAGGCAGCATCTCAGCGGGAAAGGGAAGGCTGCTCCAGGAAGACATGGAAAAAGCAAGGTCTATTTAAGATCCAAATATAATGAGCCTTTTCTCTCCCCATCTCTTTCTTGTCTCCTTCCCTCCATCCCTCCGTCCCTCCGTCCTCTCTCCTTTCTCCCTCCACATTCCTTCCATCTTTCTTTCCTTTTTCATTTCCTGTGAATAGAAGGGGCTCAGGCTAGGAGACAGGTATCTTAGAGAGCTATGCTTCCAAGTGGCTGTTACAGCTGAGCACTGTGCTACGCTCTAGGGTCGCAGCAGGAAATGATGTATGGCCCCTTTGCTTGACTTCCCGAAGTTCTCTGCCCAGTTTGTGTGTGTAGGGTGCGTTCAGCCAGTAACATTCAATAGCCACAGAAGTCCTTGGACATGACTACTTGGGCTAAGATCTAAAAGATACACTGTACAGGAGCAGAGGGGACAGAAAGGCATACAGTGCGAAGGTCCTGAACTATGTGAACGCAGGAACTGGACAGCAGAGTGGGTGGGACAGAGTGGGCTGGGAGGCATCGGCATTGGGGAAGGGTGGCTAGGTGGGAAGGGCAGCGGCATGGCAAAAGTGCGACTGGAAGGCTTGGATATGCGGGAAATCCTGAAGCGATAGATGTGACCCAGCCTCCTAACCTTTTCAGAAAGCACTGTCTCGCTGAGGGGAGAAAATACTTAAGGGGCAGAGATGCAGGAGAAGGGAGAGAGGAAGGGAATGAAGAGGACTGGTTGGGAGCTTCAAGTTCTCGATCTGACTGTCAGTGCTGAGATCTGGTCCTCAGTTTCCCCACCTGTCAAAACAAACCTTTGCAAATGCCTTCCCTGCCCTGTGAACCCTGGAGGGTCTGTGCTCAGGCTCTTCACGCTCTTCCGAGGTCTGTGCCTACTGGCTTTGTCTGTTACAGCTGAGAAACCCTCGCTGCAAAGACTTTATAAATAAACTTTGCTTTTTGACTTAAAGACACATTTTTTTTCTTCAGTTTTCCAAAGTTCTGTTAAATAGTTGAAGTGCGTGACTATCTTCTGTCCCCGCTTCTTGGTGGGAGGTGGTGGGGGAGGGTGTTACATTATTAATAAAATATGAATACATTAAGCATTTATTTTCATGTAACTTATGTGGGAAACATGATCTTTTGTGGAGCTTTTTGGGGTGGGGCCTCAAACCTCTGGAAGCCCTAGATCAAGCTGAGGTCTTTGTTTGCAACAAAGTCCTTGACCCCTCATGGTTTTGGTTCTGTTTACTCTTGGCAAATGTTTGGGGGTTCAAAGGGAGATGCTTTAAGAGCCGCATTGGGGGAGTCTATACAATCTGAACACATCCTTGACATCAAAAAACTCTTTCAAAGCCGTGGTTGGAGGAGTAAATAGGGACGCGGCACAGACCATATGGAATGCATTTTCCATAACTGCTCTGCACTTGAATAACAAAGGAGAAAAGTTCTTGGCAAAAGGAGTCTGGGATTTTAATGACCCTTAAATATTTGGCTCCCTAGCCAGATGTGTTTTACCAGGCTGAAAACCCGGCGGATAGGCCCTGCCTCTCTCTCTCTGGCAAAACATAAGCTAACAGGGTGCTGCTGTTTGTGAAAAGATGTTTGCGCTTCACTGCAAAAAGCTTAATTCACCATGATTTCCTTAATTATCTACCCCTCCTCCAAACTGGCAGAACTCCCAACATGCCTCAGAGCATCCGTTCTGATCTGAGACTACAAGCTGTTTGCGAGGAGGCCACAGAAACATCCCTAGTTGTTTGAAATTGGGACCAAAGGGTTGAGATGCTGATGCGAGTGCGTCTCCTTGGAGAAAGTGGAGCAGGGTAGCAAGCTCAGACCTCCCGGCTTGACGGGCAATATTCTCACAGGCTAAGGGGCTAAGTCGATCCCTGGATGCATGAACAAACTTAAAACTAAATGACACCTGGCCTGGGCTGTTCCTGTCAAGGGCAGTTTCTGATTATGAAGAAACCCACCTATCCTATGAACACATTTCTGCTGCTTCTCTGAGTCGTCTGGGAAGTCCACGCCTGGCTGCTTCAGGTGCCTTCCTGTTGTCTGATACCTTCGTGTATGGGTGTATTCGTGGCTTCACACTGTGACAGAACATTTGACTTAAGGGAGAAAGGGATTAGTTGGCCTCAGAGTCTATCATGATGGGAAAGTCACGATGGCAAGAGCTTGTGACAGCCACCTGAAATTTATCCCCAGTCAGGAAGCTGGGGTGATAAACGCTGATGCGTAGAGACCTTTGTCCTTTATTATTTTTTAAGCTGGGGATTCCAGCCCATGGGATTGGGCTTCTCTCCCTTTTTAACCCAGCCTAGAAACTTCTTTGCAGACACACCCAGATATTTATTTTCTGGTCAAGCTGACAGTCACGATTAAGCATGACAGTGTGTATACAGAGTGGCCCTCATCTCTGCGGCCCCCAGAACTACCCCTCCTGTGCCTATGTGTGGGTTGATGCCATCCCCAAACCTTCCCCATAAGAGTTATAGCTGCCATTTCAGATGGAGGTGCCTTTCAAAGTGATGGCACTGGAACCGTCTTCATAGATCAGGAAACTGCTGTCCGGTAGATATCAGAGCCAAGCCTAGAATCTACCTAATTCATCCACAGTTTGGGTCCTTACTGACTTGTTTAGAAAACTGGACTGTGTCTCATAGGACAGAGATCTCCCAACACAAGATGTTTGAAAGTATGGGCATGAGGAGGGGCCGGCAAACTGCACAAACCACAGGCCCAGCTCTGGGCTGGTGTTCTGAATTGTACTGTGTTCTATTAAAAATGCAGTGCACAGTGAGAAGGAGAAACAGAGACCTAGAGAAGTTAGGGGAGTTTGAGTCTCCAAGGCCTTTGCTTCTCCTAAGAGGTGAATGGTGACTTTGTATTGGGCTATGGTAGGCTCTTGGGCTACGGTATCAAAGTATCATAAGCTGGGTGCCTTTTGAACAGCAGATCCTTCTTTCTTCAGTGCTGGGTCTGGAGGTTCATGATCAGAGACCTAGCATGGCTGGGATTGGTTGAGGACTGCTTCCTAGTTCAGAGTCCTGAACTGGTTCAGACACAGTAGAAGCAGCGAGGGACATCTTGCAGGTAGCTTTCCCAAGGGCCTTGTATTCGTTACTTTTCTCCTTGCCGTGACAAAATACCTGGCAAAAACTCCTTAGGAAGGAAGGGAAGATCTTCTTTGGCTCACAGGTTGGTGGGGAAAGTGATGACAATGCGAGCTAGAGGGAGCTGATCACCTCGTGCCCACAGTCAGGAAGCAGACAACAAAGAATGCTGGAGTGTCGGTCAGTTTCTCTTCCTTATTCACTCCGGGACCAGTTTGGAATGGCATCATTCACTTCTGAGGGAGGTCTTCACATCCCAGTTACACTTCTCTGGAAATGTTCTCACACATGCCCAGAGATTTGTCTCTTAGATGGCTCTCAACTCTGTCAGGCTGAAACTCAGACTGCTATTTCAGGCCCCACTGTCATTCATGGGCATTCTTTCAAACCCCAATCATGCTCCAACACTGTCACCTCGAGGCTGGGATCCCAACATGTCCGTTTGAGGGGGGACTCTTTAGATGTTCAGGCCTTAGCCTTTTCAGCTGGGTGCAATCTCTGCCATGGTGCTGGTGGGTAGGTCCCTGGCCTCCTTGCTTGTCACACTGGAGGGACCTCTGTATGCTCCTTTCAGTGAGGATGGAACCCCAGGGATGAATTACTCTTTCCGTCCTTGTTAATAGATGGTTATCGACAATGCCTTGTGTGCTCTTCGATGCGGCAAAAAGTAGAGAGAAGTCCAGATCCAAATCATAGCAGCGACTGGGGTACACTTTCTTCAAACTGAAACAAAACAACAACACAACAAAACCAAGTGGTATTTGGCTTAACATAAACACCCAAACCCAAACCTCCTCTTCTGGTGCACGGAGCTGGTGAGGTGCCACTCTCTCAGAAGGGGTAGGATGCACAGCCTGACTTGCTGGCTCTGCTGTGCCTTCCACCCTCGCCTGCCTTTCTGCACTCCTCCATCTCCCTGCATGGCCAGCTTTAGTAGGACTGGTCCCTTGCTGTCAGCTGCCTCCCATCTTGCCCTCTCAGCTATGCTGCTAGAATATGCAGTGGGCACTGTAGATGTCTGTCCACTGTGGGACACCCTCAGGAGGAAGCGATCGCTGAAAAGAGAACAAGAGAGAGAAGTCAGGGAAGCTCAGGGGTGGTGTTCAGTCACTCAGAGAAGGTTTTGGTTTTCTTTCCTTGGTCTCCATCTTTATCCCTGGGAGGTCCTGGGTTACAGCATCGAAGAGATCCATGGAATTACCCTTGGCCCTGGTTTGGATTCATACAGGTTCTGAACATCCTTCCTAGTTGTCTGCAGTCCAGTCTTGAGGCTGGGAGAGCCTGTTTCTGCATCTCAGAGCAGAGAGAGGAAAGAAGGATGCTGTTCCTAGTCTCTGGGCTCTGTCTGAGCCAGCTCTGTTCAGCATATGCTCTTGGACAGCCCTAGGTGCACCAACAGGGAACGACTGAGCGATGGTGTGCACTCCAGAGAGAACTGGGCTGAAACCAAGCGGCTCTGTGCTGTCTTGGGCATGTTAATTAAATGTGGGATTATGGACCCCGGATCTTCACAGAAAGTAGATTTATCGTACCTCATTACCAGATTTTACACACTCCACTTGGGCGAGACTGATGTTCTGTATTAAAAGGAATGCTGGATTTTATGGTCTTTACCCTTCTGATATAAAGAGAGAAAAACACTCAGAAATGGCAACGGTGAAACCTGAGGCTTCACTTGCTGGCCCTGATGACCTACTGAAGCCAGAGCATCAAAAACATTCAAGGATTGTCTGGATATGTCACTGGCCCATAGACCCAAGTGTTCATCTCAAACCCCACCAAGCTTCTGCTACTCCACAAGCCTGATGAAAAAGAAGTAACATGTGAAAAAATGCCTTTTAAATAAAATATATGTGCTACCAAGAAAAAAAAAAGACCCTTGCATGAGATGTACCCACCCTATACGTAGAGGGAAGGAATCTGCTTTTCAGAAGACATGGTAAATGGAGCACAAGCCCAACAACAGATCTTACTGCGATTTCCTGCTCAGTACCAGATGGAATTCTCCAGCCACACCCTGCGATCATCCACTTCAGAATTCATGCAGAGGTTATCCTGTTCTGTTTTGTTTTCTTTCTATGTACACACTTGTGTGTATACAGGTACACACGTGTATGCATGCAGTTGAGGACCATTTCTCAGGAATGCTCTTCAACCACATATCTTGAGATTTGGCCTCTCACTGGCCTGGAGCTTGCCAACTAGACTTGACTGTTGGGACAAGGAAGCCTCAGGGGTCCCCCTCCTGCGTCTTCCTCCCTTGGGTCAACAAAAGATAGGTTGACTTTTGTTTCCTTTCACATTGTAACTTCAAAAATAAACAACAACCAATTAGAAACCGGAAGACAGAGTGGTGAATCTAAAACCACAGTGGGGTCAGGTATGGAAGGCGTATGCTGGTCTGTGGCTCCAGAAGGTGGGAAGCGAATCCAGAAAATAGGGGATTCTCTGTATGTGTGTGTCTCAATCACCTACACACATATACACACAGCGAAGAGATACAGTGCAAAGGTCAAAAGTAGCTTTTTAAGAGCACAGGGGAAAAACAGAAGCCTTTATGCTAGTGTACTAGCTACTTTTCTGCTGCTGTGATAAACACTATGACCCAAAGCAACTTGTAGAAGAAACAGCCTCTTTTGGCTTATGACTTCAAATAAGAGCCCATTATGTTGAGGTGGCGTGGCAGTGAGTGGCAGGCATAGTGGCAGAAGCAGGGCGCTGGAAGTTCAAAAACAGAGGCTGAACTGGAAGTGGAACAGAGGCTTATGCTTTCCAAGTTCACTCCCACTGACTTCACACCTCCTAACTGTCTCCAAACAGTGCCACCAGCTGGAGACCAGCTGTTCAAATACCTGAGCCTATGGGGGACATTTCTCTTTCAAAACATTGCAGCTATTAGTAAACAAAGTCTGGGCTCCAGTGAGCTCGGTTGTAAAGTGCTTGTGAAGCCCGCACAGCACACTGGGGTCTAGCTTTAGCAGTGCACAGCTAAATACAGTGCTGTACGCCTGAGGTCTCAGCAGGCGGTAGGGTGGGCAATAAGATCAGAAGTCCAAGGCTGTTCCCTGAGGCACAGTGAGTTTGAGGCCAGCCTGGGATACACAAACATTGTCTCAAACGTAAGCGAACTGGAAAGCTGAGAAAACAATCATTCGTTTCCTAGAAAAAAATAAAAGTAACTGTATTAGCATTTTCTAGAGGAACAGGATTGATAGTGGTTATCATCTATCTATCTATCTATTATTTATTAAATGAGCTTACATAAAAATAGTAGCAACAGTTGTCTTACACTGGAGAGACTGAGAACAGGTAGTTTCCTGGCCCTCAAGGTTGAGTGCCTCAGCAGTTCCAATCTAGTGTTGAAAACCTGGAAAGCTCCTGGAGAGCTGCCAGGTTGTAGTCAAAGGTGGAGGCAGGGAAAACTGGTTCTATTGTCACCGATGGGATTGACAACAGCAGGATAAATCAACTTGGCAGCAAAAGGAAGAGGGCACGGGGAGGGGCAAGCGAGTAAAAGGCAAGTCACTGTCTTCCTGTCACATTCATCCTGGCTGCTACCTGGCATTTTCTCCCACACTTGGGCTTGGTCTTCACACATCAGTTAAGGTGGTCGGGATGATTCTTCAGGTAACAGTCCCCATTCAGGTGGTTCTAACTTGTGAATCTAAGCTGACCTTAAAACCAACCATTACAGTAGCTTACAAAATTTGACTAAAACATAGATATAAGAGATGATCTTCGTCTCATACTTTTATTATTTAATTTGTTGCATTTAAGTCATTTGATTTGTGTGAGTGATTTGGGGATGCAGTGTGAGGATCTAGCCTTACATCTGGACCATTAGTTATTTGACCCATCCATGCCATCACCTGATTTATTCCTTTATTCAACCACATTTGTTTTCTTAGTGCTCATTTGAATGACACGTGAGTCAAACACTAACACTTCCACATGTCAAATTAATTTCTAGAGTTTAAATTCAGTTCTACTAGCCTCTCTCTTGTGTTTTACTTTTAGAGGCTCTCTGGCATGCTGCATTGTCTGATAGGGCTGTCACCTTGAAGTGGGACATTCGAATAGAATTAAGCATAGCCTTTCCTTGGTTTGAATATAGCAATAAAAATCCTTGATAAGATATTGGCTCACTGAATTAATATGTAAGAAAGCAACAAATCATGGTGAAGCAGTCTGCCAAGGAATGCAAACACAGGTTCTCTTTAAAGTCCATCAGTATCTGGTTCCATGAAAGACCACAAACTAAGACTACCCAGGCACCACCCAGGAACACACCATCCAAAGGAAATTCCTAACTTTCCAATCCTTGTAGATAGGATCACCTGCCAGCACACACATACACACCCATTACTTTTCACCAGGACACCCTTAGACAAATGTCAGCCAATCAGGGGCACTGAACCTTAGAAATTCCTCACCTCCACCTTTGCTACTATAAAAACCCAGCCCTAACTGAGCTCGGGGCTCTCCGACCACTCTAATAAATTGGACACATGGAGAGTCCAAGTTTGCAGACTTGTATAAGAATAAAGGCTCTTTGTTTTTTTTTTTTTCGAGACAGCGTTTCTCTGTGGCTTTGGAGCCTGTCCTGGAACTAGCTCTTGTAGACCAGGCTGGTCTCAAACTCACAAAGATCCGCCTGCCTCTGCCTTCTGAGTGCTGGGATTAAAGGCATGCGCCACCACCGCCCGGCCAAGAATAAAGGCTCTTTGCTTTTACATACAGAAAAACATTCCATCAGTATATTTGTTATACTATATTTACAGGGAGGAAATGTATCATAAACTGCAGGAAAACTATTTGGTAATGATCAATAATTATTTTTTTTGAAAACTCTTTAACAAACTAGGGAAAGGATACAGCCCATCTTAATGGGTTTCTACCCAAATCTTCAACAACCATTGCATTTCTTGGTAAAGGCTTTGTTTAGAAGGCCCTGCTGATTCTTCCATCTTTTGAGCTGAAATCTGAGTAAAACATGACAAGAAAACCTAGGTGTGTTCAGATTGGGGTGAGAAAACAAGGATTGTTCCTATGCAACATGAAACACAGAAGAATCTGCAGCCACAATAGGACTGCATGAGGGATTAAGGTTTCCAGAGACCAAACACCACTGTCTCACGTGGCAGCAGAGAGCAGAGAGAAAATATGACCTTAGAACAATACAGAGACTGCCAGGTGTCTGAGAATAAACCTGTTGAAAGGCAAACTTCATGGCAAATTTATGAAGTCTGGTTAATGGATATCAAAGGAAAACCTAGATGAATCGAGAAATATGTTGTATTCCCAGGTGTGAAATTATTACCATAGAGACGGCCGTTCAATTCGGAATTGAGTTCTGCGTCTACAAATGGCATTTCAAGTGAACAGGGGACTTTCTTTGGAACTTTATAAGGTGATATCAAAATCTGAAACTTCATAACCAATCAAAGCTCAGAGAGTGAGTGATAGTTTAATGCTCAGCTACAAAGGAGACATCTGTGTCACCCTTGCCAAGGTTCAGGGAACATCTCAGGAGTGAGAGGATCCAGAGAACGGAGGAAGATTAGCGTGGAATGCGGATTCACGACAGAACTGTTCCGCTCTTGAACTCTCAACAGCTCTGATCACCTACGTACGATTTGGAGGGTGAAAGGGACCCACCATGCACCGGGCTCGTTTATTAGAAGCTGACCTTCACTGATACGTTTTCTGGTGAAATATCAAAGGCAAATAGAGCAACTTAAAAGAGGAAAAGAAACAACATGAAGATGTTCCTGGCAAGAGAACAAAACCAAACATCACAGGCCACCCTGCCCCTGGCCTCAAGGAACAGGGAGGAGTTGCTTCAAAATGCTGAGGGAGTAATCATGAGCAGGTGGTAGGGTTGAGAAAAGACAACTTGGTCTTCTGTCTCTAGTTGATATCCGGCTCTAAGGCTCACTTTTAAGAGAAGGAGAGGACACAGGAGGCCATGTGCTGCCCCACATCTCCCCAGGAGACTCTAATCTGGACCTCGTCAACACAGGTATTGACCTCCTTCCTCCCAAGCACTGCCTGTGCTCATTCTAGATGGGATGTTGCTCAGGGCAAAGCACAACCTAGAAGAGTATGGCGTGATGGGACAAGGAGGCCCAGGGAGTCACCTTAGCCTCTGTGTGACCCAAGGAAGTGTGCTGGCCTTCAGTGTGGCTTTATCAGATGAATAAAAAGAAGGGAACAGAAGCTGCCTGCCAGAGGGATGCTGGATTGCAGCACCCAGTCAGCTCAGGGCTGCAGGACCTCTCCTGGACACTAGAAACTTCAGGCAGCCAGTGTAGCCTCTGAGAAGGTGGTTGTGGTTCGATGCTACCCAGAGACACCACAGAAGCCCTAGGAGGTCTGTTAGGCTCTGAATCACCTGCCCAACTGGGCTTTCTTTCCTCTGCTGTCCAGGGTCCCAGATCTCTGATGAAGCATACCACAGTCCTCACAAACTCCAAGCTCATGGTATCTTGTGTGCTAACACTTGGAAGAGAATCAGGAAGGGCAGGAGCTAATAAGTCAACCTGTCTTCACCCTTAGAAGTGTGGAGCCGCTCGACAATTGCTAATTCCTCTGCCTCCCTTCCGGAACCCACTGAACCTGCATGTTCTCTATTTGTCACACGTTCCCGCCTGACATCCCAAAGGCCAGAGTTTGCCTGGATCCAGAGCAACTGGAACCTGTTTACTCTTTGTTTTGCTGTTGTGAGAATCTCTAGGTAGCGCAGTAACTGCCCTAAATGAGAGAGTTTTCTGGCAGTTCAGCTGCCCACCCTACATCCAGCCACTCCAGAAAATCACATCCTCCACATCCTGTAGCTTTGAAGCTGCTTCTGCCTTGCCCTCATCCTTCGGCTGATCTAGCCAAGGCTAATCTGCCTCAGTCCCACCTCCCCTGTTTGCCCTGGCCCACTGGCCTCTACAGCGCCCCCCAGGAGGCAGTATGACTTCTAGAAGTTCCAGCCCTTGAGTACCATGAAAATTCCACCTCCAGAGCAAAATCCTTTCCCTATGGCCTGGCCAGCACTGGTGGTCCAAGCTGAAGAGGCTCTGACATTGAACCATCTGCATCTTCCTTGCCCAAAAGAAACTGAGCCAAAAGCCAAAGAAGAACTTAAAAACAGAGGGGAGGAGAAGGGAAAGGAGGAGAAGGAGGAGGAGAAAGCAGAGGAGGGAGAGGAATAGGAAGAAGAAGAGAAGGAAGAGGAGGAAGAGGAACAGCAGGAAAAGGAAGAGGAACAGCAGAAGGAGGAACAGATGGAGAAGGAAGAACTAGAGGAAGAGGGGGAGGAGGGAGAGGAGAAGGAGGAAGAGGAGGGAAGTAATTGGTGGTTCTTAGAGGAGACAGAAGGTCAAGATGGCAAGGAAAGGGGTTCATCCATCAGCCTTGTGCAAGTAGCAACAACTATGACATTAGTGGCCAAGGCAACCATGGTTTCTATAATGCTACCTTATGAGCCTCAAGTAGGAAATCAGTACCCCCACACCACCTCTGTGGAGGTGACTACCCTGGTATCTTCCAGGGAGTTCTCCTGTGGCCTTAGCTCCCCCAGCTTTCATAGCTCTGCTGGAGTGGTCCCCACTCATGGGTGCTCGGTGAGGGTGTACTGGGGTGCCTAACACAAGCCTCAGCTGCTCCTCACACTGGGAGACCTTTCCCGAAAAAGAACAGCTTCCCAGCCTCAGGTTAGTGCACCAGGGAGGCCCATTGCTCCTGTGCCCGCATTAAAAAGACCCTGCAAGAGAAAAGCAGCCACACCAGAGTTGCAGCTACCACACTCAGGGCTCCTGCAATACCCTGGGATCAAGGTGACCTGCCCCCACTCCCAAGATTCCACGTGTTGACACAGAGAAAGCATCAGACACCACAAAGAACATGAAGGGTGAAGCCATCCAGATCTCAGATGAAGTGGATGTCTTACAGCCTGTGAAGCAGTTGGTGTCAGTCTGCACTGCCCACAGCCTGCCCTGCCCAGCCCCCCATCTGCTTCAGGGTCTGCAGGCTTTCTGTCCCTGTCCACTGATGGGGTTTCCAGCCCTGGTCCTCCTGCCTCCACTCCCTTGTTATGTCAGGCTGCTGGGCCCCTAAACCCACTTTTCCCTTCACCTTCCCTCACACCAAATGCACCCACAATCCCCATTTCTCCTTCAGCTCTCCCTTCTGACCCTCTTCCTCTCTGTAGAGCCAGGCCCAGTGTGGAGACTCCACCAGATGCAAAGAAAGACCCTGTCGATTTGGCCACAGCTTTGGCTTCTGCCATTTTTCACCTTCCCAGGGCTGGTGCTGAACCTGTGTCTTTCAGTTCCCCGTCCTGCAGAATGGAGTCCCCAGCCCCAATGAGCATAGCTGATCACTCTTCCTTCCCCTTCCGTTCTACTTCACTAGCCCCTTCCTCAGGGACCCTCCCACAGTCTTTTCTACCACAGCCTCCCGTGCCTGTGAAGACGTGAGTCGTCTTTAGAGCCTGCAGAGATGGACATGGACACCACACCCCCTTCTGAGGCAGCTGTCGTGAGCTTGCCCACAGTCAGCAGAGGTAGCTCTTAGCTATTTGCTCCTAGCCATGGCTGTATGCAGCAGACGCTGGCTGCAATGCCACAGTGTCCACTGGCCCACTTGTACTCAGGGTCCCCTGCTACACTCACATCGGGAACAATCTACACACTCCTAGGCCTACCAATGGGTGAAAGCAGAGGGTATCTCCCTCTGGTGAGCTTGATGTCTGGATTCAACCTGGACTGGTCCCAGCTCTTCCTCCCATGGTAACAATAACCCCTTCTCATCCTGCTGCAGATTTGGAGTTCATGGATACCACTCCTTCTTCTAAAGCTGCCATCTTGCCCTCCTCCACTGCTGTTGACCATATCTCTAACAGTTGGCCTCCCCAAACAGTTTGGGGACCTACTATAGCTTACAACCACACTGGAGGTACCCCTCAGTCCACCCATGCATTGCTAAATGAGCCTCAGTCTGATGGCTGTCTCTATGAGGAATCCATCCACTTCAATAGCGGCAATTGACCTAACCTCCCTAGCTGGCCAGCCTGCTAGTGGTAGCACAACTCAAAGAGAATGTGCAGGCTCCAAGCCACCTGCTAATGGGGGCTGGCCTAATGGCACTGGGCGGGCCAATTGGAAGCGTCTATGTGTTTCCTACATTGCCACGCCTACTTCCGGGTTTACCCTTAACACAAGAATGGACTCTGGAGACTGCTGCTCATCATCCACTAACTTCACTTCCAGCACTCCAGAATTGGTGACACCTGCATTGCCCCGGAGTGGAGAGAATGGCCAGCGTGGTAAGTCCACGCAAGGACACGTGTCCATGCCTCCTCGGTACTACATTGCTAGACCGAAGGGGAAGGACGGTAGAGACGCTGTTCCCCTATTGTTCTCAAACTTTGCCGCTCAGCTACACACAGTGGTAATGCCTTTCAAGTGAGGGCTGGAGGACACTAGAAGAGGGGTGCACGGGCCACCTACTGCCCCCCCTCCTGACTCTCCAGGCTGACTCAGTCTCAGGTTACTTCTTAGAGCCCCTGGCTGGCAGTAGAACCTCCGCTATTTATGGAATTGCTTGCAAAAGTACAAAACTTGACAACTTCACTTCCGTGGGTGCACGAAGACCCGTTGACCAAGCATGGTTACTATGACTTTAGCTTCTGTTATTAAGTGTTCTGATATTTTTCTTTAGTATTCAGGGTATTGCCCAAATTAGTTTATTCCCATGATAGTATTTTCTTTGTTTGTTTTCAGTTACTTGTTAAAAGTGAAGCAGGTTTTGATGTTCTTAAAAATGACTTAGCTTTTATGGTGTGACTGAGTTTCATGCATACATTGTATTTAATTTTTTAATAAAACGGAAGTGAATTTCCACTACAAATAAGTGGTTGTATGAAGGCGTAAGTCACAAAACAATCCCACACCAGTTTGGAATTATGATTAATAAAATGGTTATTTATTTAAAGGGAAAAATTTACAGATCACCGTCCTAGACAACAGCTCTCTACACAACCAGGAAAAGAGTCTAGAAGCCAGAAGTGGAACTGGAAGCAAGAGAGCAAGCACATGGCTACAGCTGCTTTTTCAAAGCAAAAGAGACCACAGCCAAGTAACTGGTATCTTAAAGGCTATTGGCTGAAGGATCGGAAGGAGCTCCCGCAGCACCTCTCCCTTTTGTTTAAGTAAGAGAGTTCTAAACCCAATACAAAACAATGTACACTAGGAACAGATATTAAAATTAGAATTACAATCAGCATAAACAATATTAAGCAAGGAACATATGCTAAATATTTTAATAAACATTCTATCCTATGGAGTCTAAGTCTTACATAGGAAATGGCTTGGCTAGATCATAAGAGGATGGTAACTATGACTATCTAATCTTCAACCCTATTGAAGGCCAGAGAAGGAAGATAATATTACTTGAGCAGGCAGGAAGTACAATCAAGTAGCTTCCAAAGCAAGCAATATATGACAGAGACAATTAGCTATCTGAGCAATCACCCAAAGTCTCATTTTGCAACGTTGAAGCAACCAACTTTGGCTATGGCCTAGCGTAATTGACAGACCATTTTCAGAGACAGGAAATTTTTCAAAACCGTTTTATCCTGTCTTGACAAGATTTGACAGTCCTGCTTACCCATTTCTGGATATCATATAACTTGTCAGTGGTTGAGGCATTGTCAGTTCCTTGCCCAAAGTTTTGCCAAGAAGAAAACAAGCTCCAAGTGGAGTGTCTTTGGTGCTCAACATTCTCTCGGGAATAGATTGGTGCTGTCAGAAGCAGTCATGTCTCATGTCAACAGAACCCTAAGTTATTTAAATGCCATGTTCCATAGAACCTTGAAGTGGTTGAAGATTACCTATCTAGACAGAATATAATCTCTATAAATCTAAAGAACCTAATTGATCTGACTGTATGTACAGCAAGCATGAAAAACTATTGACCTATAATATTAATACCTGTACAACTTCAAGACTGAAACTTCATGTCAGAATATTAAATAACCTGTAAAAAATGTGCAACAAATGAGGACAATGACCTCAAAATGTAAACAATATGTAAGTATCTAAGTAGGAGTAATATATAATATAATATGAAAATATATCCTAAAAGTTATATCAATATACAAAATGTCCTAAACAGAGATAATAATATACATATATACAATCTGACAAAATAACTTTGTATAGGTGTAACAGATATAATTTGAACTTGTATCAATATACAAAAACTATACCAATATAAATTACCCAGGAATAATAGCTCACAAGTATTCACTCTATTACCCACTATTACTATCTCCCCCCTTTTTTTAAATAAACATAGTTTTCACCCCAATCCTCTATCTAATACAAGTAATAAACAACAATCCCTAAACAGTGTTCCCAGCCCTATGTGTGTATATATATATATATATATATATGTACACACACACGTATGTGTGTAACCCATACCTGGATTCATGAACCATATTCTGCTTTCTAGATGCTCCTTAATGGATAGTTATTTTTTCTTCTGTCAGCATTCAAACATCCAGGGTCTTTTGAATTTTTGATAATGTGTATTTTTCTGCAAATATAAGAGCAGAACCCTCCCCCAACCCTTATGAGCTTTGCTTACCACCTGTATGATTGTCACCATTGTGGATGTGGTATCATTTCTATTTTTCAAGAGGTTTCTCCTTTTCAAAGTGAATCTTTATTAATTTTGATGATATGCATAATTTTTCTTCTTCTGTGGAAACAAGAGTGAAACCCCTTCACCAATGTAGTACATCTCCTGGTTTCCATTATGAGGTCAACACATCCTTGAAATATATTGGTTGATTCAATTCAGAAGTTTTTTTCCATTATCCAATGCCTCTCTGCTGCTGCTGTTCCTTTCTCATTAGCATTAAGAAAATTCAAGGTTAATAAAACATTATGCATTCTATTTCTGGTGGTATTTTCTGTCCCTTTCTGTTTGTTCAGCATATCCTTTATAGTACGATTTGACCTTTCTATAACTGCCTGACCTGTAGGATTAATTGGTATACCTGTAATATGCTTTATATTATAACAAGCAAAAAAGCGTTTCATTTTCTTAGACACATATGCTGGACCATTGTCTGTCTTTAGTTGTGCAGGTATACCCATGATGGCCATAACTTCCAATAAATGTGTGATTACCGAATCAGCTTTTCTGAGCTCAGAGAAATTGCCCATTGAAAACCTGAATACGTGTCTATGGTGTGGTGTACATATTTTAAGTTACCAAATTCTGTGAGGTGGAACACATCCATCTGCTAGATTTTATTCCTTTGAGTACCCTTTGGGTTACTTCCTGCAGGCAACGGTGTTTGATTATAGAAAGAGCAAGTAGGGCATCTCTGTATAATCTCCTTAGCTTGCTGCCATGTAATAGAAAACTCTTTGCTATTGATGTGATGTTTTTATGAAATTCTGAGGCCTGCAACACGCTTCCATTAATAATTGATCAATTTCTGCATTACTTTGTGCTAGAGGACCAGGCAGACCCGTAAGGGGTCAGATGTGTTATGTACATAGGACAAAGCCTATTCCTGATTATGTCTTGCACCTGGATAAACAATGAAGTCAATTCTGTATCATCTGGTATAAATTCAGCAGTTTCAATATGCAGTTGTATAGTTACTTTTCTATTGCTGTCCTAAGCCACCACAACTAAGGCAGTTTGTAGAAGTTTCTTTTGGGCTTGCAGTTTCAGACAGTTAAAGTCCATGATGGCCTAGAGGGGCAGCAGGTGCCAGGTGACCGAAGCAGCAACTAACAACTCATGTCTCAAACAGCAAGCAGGAAAGAGGGAGAACACTGGGAATGCAGGAACCTTCAGAAACCTTAAAGCACTTCTGAGAGAACAGTGACAGACTTCCTCCAACACGAAAGCCTGTAAGAGGACATTTCCTATGCAAGCCGTAAAGGCCCAGACCTCAAGTGTGACTGTGTTTGGAGAGAAATGTTTAGGAAGTAATTTAGTTTAAATAGGGTCAGAAGAGCAGGCTCTTCGTATACAGTCTCCGTATCCTTACTAGAATATGCCAGAAAGCATTGGACTCTACCCCTTTCTCCTTGTATGGCAGAAAATAATGAATAACTGTCCCTTTGGAGAGAGACCCCATTAGAAATCTAACTTGTTGGCCTCCTGATCATGGATATGTAGCCTCTATGGCTTTGAAAAATAAATGCCTATTGTTTAGGACACTCAGTCTGTGGCATTTCAATAGGGGAGCCTGAGATGACTAACACACTGGTCCAAGAAACAAGAATCAGAGTTCTTATGAATCTGACAGAAAAAGTTGTGAGGGGTGTTTGTTTGTTTATTTATTCATTTTACAATCTCTCCCATCTCAGTCCTCAGACAAGACCATGATGTCCATGGATGATGGTAGCAGGCTAATAGGCAGGAACTCAATCTCCAAGCCTGGATAGCTTGCTTTCTGACTGACTGTGGTGTCAAGGCTGTGGGGATGGACCCCTTAAATTCCTTCCTCTCTTTTCCCTTCCTCTCCTTTCCTCTCTTCTCTTCTCCTCTCCTCTCCTCTCTCCTTCCTTCCTTCCCCTCCTCTCCTCTCCCCTCCCTCCCTTCCCCTCCTCTCCTCTCCCCTCCCTTCCTCTCCTTTCCCCTCTTCTCCTCCTCTCCTCTTCCCTAGACTTGCTCTCAAGACACCAGCAATGCCATAAAGTAGGAAATGTGCTAGTGAAAGGCCCAGCTCCAGCTTTCTGAACAGATGAACCCTAGGAGTTTGGAAACCCCAGGAACACCATAGAGAGGAGACATCTCAAACAGGGATCCTATGAAGTTGTATTTGAGCATTTGCAATTTCCCCTACAATTTGCGTACATGGATCTAACACACATGTTATGCCAAAGCTTGAGAATTAACATACATGCCATGCCATGACCCAGGCTCTAATCTGGTCACAACTATACAAGGACAAAGCTAAGTAGTTCTGCAGATATTGGGAAGAACACAGAGCTTTCAGCTTGGTATTAATATAGAGGACTTGAGCAGAACTAAGAGCCACCTACTCCCAACATGTACATAAAACACCACACCTAACAGCAACAGTACATGCTTTTCTCTACTGGACTTGGAATATATGTATTAGTTATTTCTATGTGCATGGGTACATGCATGTCACAGCATGTATATGTGTTTATTGAGACCAGAGGGCAACGTGGGAGTTTGTCCTCTCCTTCCATCATGTGGATCCCAGGAACTGAACTGCTGAGGCTGTCTGTTTGGTGGCAAGTGCCTTTCAAACCATAAATCCATCTTGTTGGCCCCACATGGAACATTTCTTTGATAACTATATTAGGACACAAAATTAGTCTCAGTAGTTTTAAAATAATAGCGTACAAGGCATGTTAAGCTTGAGGAACAGAACTGAATGCGTATTGCAGCTCATATTGACTACATTGCCTTACAGGACACAGGCTGGTTAGTACAATGGGTATCTGTGGAGAGCCTGCCTGTGTGAGTCTGATGAGTCTCAACCCACTAGATCAGATGCTTGAGTAGTCTCAATCTAATGCTCAAGACCTCATCTGATGGTCAAGTTCTTGGAGAGCTGCTGGTCTTTTGTCCACTGTGGAAGCCTGAAGAAGCTGCGTTCTGTTTTCAGTGAAAGAGAATAGTAGAAGTTGCCACCACAAAATAAATGTACTCACCAGCAAGGGACAAGTTTGGACAGGCAAGCATTGCTTTTCCCTCACCCTCTTTACATATAGGACACCATAAGGAGGTGATGCCCAGTCTGGAGCAGGGCCTTTCCCCAACACCCAGTTCTTGTAGGATATATCCTCACAGTCCCACCAAAATTGTGTGTCTCACTTGATTCCAGAGTCAAGCACATTGACAATCACTTAGCTGTCACGGTTCCCACCCTGAGGCTTCCTTGTCCACCAGCTCAGGAGGAACTTCCTGTCTATTTTATGGACTATACAGAATATTCTCTTCTGTGGCTCCCATCTTCTTCTTCCTTCCTTTATTCCTTATTAGAAGCTCCTCTCTCTCTCTGAAAATCCATAGATGATACTTTTTAAAATAATGCCTATCCCTGATAATGTGATGATATTTCATACCAATGTGGCATTCTTACTGACTCTTCCCTGTCACAAGCTCAGTACTCAATGAACTCTTTCAATCTGTGAGTATGTGTTTCTTCTCTTTTCACCCTTCAGCTCTATTTTACACATTTATTAGCAAAACACATTTTCCGTTGTGCACCTGGAAGGTTTTCCCTCTAAGGATCGTGCACTCATTCTCTTCCTTCCTTCCATCTGTGTCTTGGTTCTCTCATGTCTTCTGTCTACTCTGGCAGACAATTGTTCAATGTTTTGTGATTCTTGGGGGTCCACTCAGTTATTTGGGACAGATGTCCAACTGGGATCAGGGTTTCCAGTGTGACTGAGTAGAGACGGTCACCTGGAAATGAGTACAGAGATGGAGCTGCCACCTGCTGTGTCTTCGACTCTTTTTTCTTCTACCACAAATGTTCATATGTGAGGGCTGTTCCCCTTGGGTTATTTCGTTTTCCCAGGGATTTGTTAAATCTGTCTGGGAGCCATTCTGGGTGCTCTGATGTCCTATAGCATTATTGTTTAGTTGTCAACTTTTGTTAGTTTTTAATGCTATGGCCTCATAGCTCTATGCTATCCCTGTTGATTGAGCTCTTAGTCCCTTCATTCCTCTGTCCCCAGGGAACAATAATAACTGAGTTCCCTGCCAGATTAGAGAAAGGGCTATTGACAAACTGCATTGTGAGAGAGGATCTGGGGTCCTATCATTTTGTATATATTTTCAGCCAATGGTCCTCTTTCCATTCTTATTTGGACTCTCCATCTTCACAGTGACCTACTCTCCAGCCTAAGCAGGCTTAGAATGCGCCTACTCCAACTTCCTTGGAAAAAGTCCTGTCTCTCGAACTCTTGGCCACTTAGCTTTAGCTATGGAGGAGATAACCTACTCATGTGGCAGCTAGGCCACATGAAGCTTATCAGTTACAAGTCTCATTCCTTCCTATCATCTTCCCCATCCAAATGTGGTTCTGTCAACTAGCCTTGAAAAAGAAATGGATTTCAGCATGATGAATTGTATGGACTTCTGACTCACTTCATCTGCCTGGTTATGGGTGTACAGAATAAATTCACTTAAGAATGTCAAATGGTAGGGACCCTAGGACACTGAGCTCCCGGGTCCTCCACGTCTGGACATGTCTTAGTCTGTTTTCTGCCCCCTTTTCCATCCCACCCTCCCTCATTTTCTCTCTCCCTCCCTTCCTCCTTCTCTCTCTTTTTTCTCCAACTGTCCCTCCTTCCCTTCTTTTCTTCCTCCCATCCTTCTTCTTCTCTATTTCTTTTCTTTCTTTCATCCTTCCTTTCTTCTATCCCTTCCTCCATTCTTCCTTTTTTCCTTTCCTACCACTGCCCTATCTTTCTTTCCATTCTTAGACATATATTCTAGTTGTTTTACTATTGTTATGGTAAAACATTGTTGCAAAAAGCAACTTAGGGTGGGAAAAAAGTTTATTTTCCCTCACACCTATAGGCAACAGCCCATCACTGGGGTAAGTCTGGGCAGGAATTGCGGCAAAAACCATGGAGGGGTGCCAAATCCTGGTTTTCCCACTCTATGGTCCATTCTCTGTTGGCTTTCTTATACATCTCAGGGTCACCTGCCTAGGAACAGTGCTGTCCACATTGGGCTGGACTCCCTAAATCTATCACCAGTCAAGCTAAGTCCTCACAGACAGAGCCACAGGCTAACTTCAGTCCCCCAATTGGTATTCTCGTACGGGAATTTAGGCTGGGTCAAGTAGTCAGCTGAAGTTACCTATGACAACATATCGTTTTAAATATTGGTGACTTATAGATAATTTCTTTCCTTTATATATTTTAAAAATTCACAAGAAAAATAGGTGGAACTAGAGAGGAAATCCTCTGGGCATCACTTGGTTTTGAGATTCTGAAATTGCCTACTACAGAGGTGCAGTGACTGTCAGTACATGGTTCCTAGGAGCCTCTCTTTCTTGCCTTGTTGTGGTGTCTGGTCCAGTGGCAGGAACTTTGCCAGAGGGAGAGCATGCCACACTTACTTCGTGTTCCTTCTCTTCTCTCTCTTTTTTCTATTTGGGATTGTAAAGGACAAGGACATTATTTTGCTAATCTCTACACTCCTAATACCCAGAGAAGTACTGGGTATGAGTTAGACGTCAAACGTATTTGTATAATTTGATGATAAGAAGTGTTTCAGACATTTTTCCAGAGACTGAACCGGAGGCAGCAGGGTGGAGGGTCTGTGCAAGCCAGCATAGCTCCAACATCTGGATTAGGTCATCCAGCTTGGCTGGGAGCAGTGACTTTGTGGTTTTGCTAGCAAAGGCAGCCCCATGTTTTATGGACAAATGGAAATTTAGCCTCATATATTGCTGTCAGCCTGGGAGAACTTTGTCTATAACCTCACATGCTTGGGAATGTGCTTGCATTGTCAGCAAGAATCCTCTTGGATGCTGATCCTTGCAGCTGGGGTTGGGTCTTGGACATGGTATTTCCACCTCTTCCTACTCTATGACACTCTCATGTGGGAAACCAGAGTCACCCAAGGCCATTCAAACTTACCTCCAGGAACAGATATTTAAGATACACAAGTGGTTAAATGTAATGATAAGAAACATTCACAACATCAAAATCTGGTACAGGACATTCTGAGACTAATACTACTGATGCTCTTTCTTCTGCATTTTCTATTCATGGGCCACATGAACCTGTGGTTCTCTAGAACAATCCTCTATGTATCTATGAAGATCAACAACAGGCTGCTCAAGTTTCTTGTTTGTTTCCTTTTACTTCATAATTGTATCATGCAATGAATATTTGTATGCAATTTGCTTTCTCTTATGGGGCTTGTAGAGGTCATTCATGGTGATCAATTTACTGCCATTAGTTTTCACTACTGCATACTATACCCTTGTGTGACTATACCACAAGTATTTCTGTGTTAGTGAATATTTGGATTGTTTCCATTCATTTTTAGAAAAAAATTTTGTAACCATTGCTCTAAGCGTATCTGGAAGCAAATGTGTCATTGCCTAGGAGTAGACTACCAAGCTATAAGTAACACTCAAAGCGAAGTAATGCTTATTTGCTTTCCAAAGGGAATGAGCTAGCCTTTCCCTTACAACTTGGTAGGGTTTGCCATTAATGTACGCTTTCACTAGCATGTTTTATTGCAATATTCTAGATACAGCTTCAGTCTATGACACACTATCTTATCTTCGATTAAGCATTTCTTCACATAGTGCAAAAATAAATTTATTAGCTATTTTCTGTCCCTGTTTGGGGAGTTGGAGAGATGACTCAGTTGCAAAGGACACAAGTTTGGTTCCCAGCACTGATGCTGGGCTGTTCACAACTGCCTGTAACTTTGGCTTCAGGGAACCTGGTGACTTGGGGCACTTCCTGCACGTGGTGTAATGCATGCCAACACAAGCACAATTTTTAATAATCTCACAATATTTGTTCAGGCATTTCACATATTTTAGTTTGGATTGTGTCATTTTAGATTTTAGGAGTTAAATATACATTCTGGATTCTAGTAATTGAATATTATTATTATTAGCATATTGCATTAGCTGTTTTTCTCACCATGGGAACCAAATGTCTAATAAGAAGCAACTTAAGGAAGGAAGGGTTTACTTCTGTTTACGGTTTGAAAGAGCTACCCCTCACAGTGGGAAAGCCATTGCAAGAGGAGCAAGAGATGCTGGCTCCCATCTGGGTAGATGTGTAAGTAGATGGAGATGAACGCTGGTGCTCAGCGGCTTTCTCATTTCCCTTTTCTGTACAGGTTAGGACCTCAGTCCACGGGAAGTTGCTGCCCACATTTAGAGTGGCTCTGTCTCCCACAGTTAATCCTCTCTGGAGATGTCCTCACAGCTATACTCTCGAAGGAGTTAATATTGCTCTAGACATATCTTAATCCCATTGAGCAGGCAGTCATAGCTAATCAATGTGCATGCATGCGCACGCGCGCACACACACGTATGTTAAGGGATCATTCCTAACTTGAACTACTTTTTATTTATGTGTCTATATGCATGTACTATCTGTGCAATGGTTTGTGGAGGCTAAAAGACAGTGTGAAATATCCTGAGCTAAGTTGTAGGTGGTTGTGAGCCACCTGACATGGGTGCTGAGAACTGAACTCTGGTCTTCAGGAAAAAAAGCAAGTTCTTTTAACCACAGAGCCATCTTTCCAGCCCCTTTCCCAGCTGTCTTGATGAACAGAAATTCTTAATTTTAGTGCAGTCGAATTTATTGATCTTCTCTTCTTGAATAGTTTATTTTTCCATGTGGATAATCAATTTAATTGTCTCAGCACCAAGTATCGATTAGTCTTACTGTCTCCTACTCACCTGAAAAATTAGCTCTGTCAAAAACTGTGTGTACACACGTAATGAATCTATTTCTCAGTCCTGTGCTCAGCTCCATTAGTCAATGTGTCTCTTCCTGCATGGTTGTCACACTCTCCTGTGGTGACAATAGCTCTCCAATAATTCTTGATGCTCAGTGGGGCAGGTTCTCCCACCGTTGTCTTCCATGCTATTTTGATCAGTTTTGTTCCTGTGCTAATATTTAAAAATTCCTTTCAGTGTGCTTCATGTGGTTGCTACATCTAAAGTAAAATAACTTCATATACACAATTCTTAAAATTTAAGAAATTAAGAAAATTTCTTAAATGCGGGTAGTAGAAACTTTGATTGAGTCAAAATTCAGTTACGGTTCCTCACTAGTTTTCTGCTGTATTAGTTAATTTTGTATTGCTGGGACTACAACCCTTGATAGACAAAACTAAATAAGGAAATAAATAGGGAAATATTTATTTTCAGCTCTGAGTCTCAGCCCATCAAGGTAGGGGAGGGGTGGTGGTGCAGTGGCAGTTCCTAGTGTGGTAATCCAAGAAGCAGGGGTTGTGATAGGAGCTAGTGCCCACCCCTGTGACCACTTCACTCTAGCTACTCTCCATCTCCCAAAGATGATAGGACCTGTCCAGACAGTCCACCATCTGGGACAAGTATTCTCAGAGAGAGCTTGTTGGGATGGTTTCAAACTTGAAATATAATATCAAGGTTTTCCTATCTTATCACCACAGTATCATTTAACATGTACCTAGGTTTATTGTATTTCTTATAAATAGTCTCTGACTTGGTGAAACTCAAGCTCATGAGTGTGTTGGAGGGCAGATGAGGAGGAACAAATCTTCACAGGCATTGGTATGAAAAATCACCAGGAACCATGCCACCTTCAGCTTAGCCAGGGTTTCTATTGCTGTGAAGAGACACCATGACCATGGCAACTCTTACAAAGGAAAAACATTTTCAGAGGTTTAGTCCATTATCATCATGGTGCAACATAGCGGCATACAGGCAGACGTGGTGTTGGGGAAGAAGCTGAGAATCCTACATCTTGACCCTACAGAATCCACTTCCTACAACAAGATGTGGTCTGAGACACTGGGCATGGCTTGAATATATAGGAAACCTCAAAGCCTAACCTCATAGTGACACACATCCTCTGACAAAGTCATACCTATTGCAACAAAGCCACACCTCCTAATAGTGCCACTCTCTACAAGCTTAGGGAAGCCAGTTAGTCAAACTACCACAGCTATCTATGGAGCATCGTGGCCTAGATGGACTGATTGGATAGAAATTACTCCCAGCGATGGACATTTTACCATTCCTTCTTAGGTTCTAGTTGGAATTAATTCATAAAGTATTATTTTCCCTAACACACACACACACACACACACACTATGCATTTAAGGGTTCAGTTTGTCAGTTGTGTTTTAATTTAATCACCATCCTAATTGATGTTTAATGATTCCTATTTTTGGCCAGTGGAAACTTCTTGAGCTAGAAGGGTTTTTTTTTTGTTTTGTTCTGAAAGCTGCAGTCTTTTTACCTCGCTCCATAGGCTATGTCAGCATCTCTGAAACCTGAAATTGAAAGATATTCCAGGCTGAGTTTGGACATTCCCTTCCCCAGAATTGTTTAAACACTCTTGGCTCTTGTTAATGTTTTTCAGAGAAACTATAATCTGGAATTAAGAACTCTTATTGCTATTGACTTTGTCGTTATTTCTGGAATTTAATGAACGGAGTTAGAAAAACTACTTTGGGCTTCTGTGTATGCTGGGCACAGGCACATGTACATACAATACATCATGGGCTCTTAAACTTCCATTCAAACTTGGGATTACATGGCTTTATTTAACCGCATCAGTCTTCAGTATGATTTCTCCTCTTTGACATTAATAACATTTTGAAAGTACTACTTCTCTATGTATTGTTGGATGCATTTTTAATTAGAATCTAAGTGTGGTTTTAATTTATATTTGTCTTAGTTTAAATAAACCACACATTTTATATATGTGTGTGCACGTGCCCACTTATACATTTAATTACTTATTTCTAAGACAACTTAGAAAAGTTGTAAAAGCCCCACAATTGCCTTGTTATGGATTTTTATTAGAATATCATGGAATATATAGGCCAATTCTCCTCAAAGTGATATCTTTATGGTATTGTCTCTTTCTGCCCATGAACTAAATGTAGCTATTCATGTGTTTCAATAAATCTTTCTAAACTTTTCCGTGAGCAATTTGAGCATCATTTTTAGATTCTTCTACTCCCTTATTTGTTTCATTGCTGTGATAAGTGCTATCTTTTTTTAAAAAACAAAAAACCTCATCCATACCTATGGAAAGAGGAATATGACAATTTTTTTCATCTTGCTTTCATGTTGAATAATTTTGCTAACTTTTCTGTTCCAGTACCTGTCAATTCTTTCAGGATTTTCATGAAACCTCTCTTCCAAGGTTGCTGCTGTTCACTTTGCCTCTAGTCTTCTAGTCTTGTTCTTCTGTATTTGATTTCTTTCTCATTTCTTAGGCTGTTGCTGTACTTTTGGGACAACACTGAACCACACTGGATTCTTAGGTTACCTGCACAAAACATTGTCAGTCACCTGCCATCTTGCCAGAGAGCAAAACTTATAGAAAAAATTCTACTCATCTCTGCTCACCTAAGAGACTCATTCATCCTCCTATGATCTGTAGCCCTGATGTACTATGGGTGAGTCTATCATAACACTGACCTAGAGAGAAGCTACTGAAACCTTCCCAGTTTCCTCGGTTTGACTCGCGTGTAAAGAAGATCTATGTTGAAGTTGGCCAGTTGGTGTGCACCCATGAAACCTCTTATTGGATTTGCTTATGAAGCCCAGACAGAAGGGAGTGGACCTCATGCCAATAAAAGTAAGATGAGCTATGCTGGGGTCCCAGGGAGTCCTGAGCATAGTTGGGACAAATCAATGGGGTGAACCCAAGAAGCAGGGAGTCTTATGGTCTTAGATCCCATATTGTCATGGTATGGCCATCCAGACAAAAGAATGTACAGATCATGAAACAAGAACTCAAGCATTAGGAGATTCAAGGGCCCTGGATATTGGTAATGGGCCAGGAATAAGTGCCTTAGATCCAGGTTGTGTTGTCCGAATATTATTTCATCATCCTAAGGGTATGCATATGTCTATAGGTCAGAGTAGTTAGACTCAAGTTAGCACGGAGAGAATAAACCATGGTTATGTATGAAAAAGCCCCTTGCTCACATCCTGGCATGCAACAGGAGCTTAATACACAGCAGCTCTTGGCAGCTATAGCTCCCCTGTACATGTTCGATGCTGTCACTGCCAGGAACTGCTGTTTATTATGCTCCTCTTGCATGCCAGAACATGAGCTAAGGGCTTTGTGGTCTGTTAGCTGTGGGATATTCTGCCAGCTCAGTCATCCCCCTGTGTTCTATGGCCTTCAGGTGCTCCCTGCTAACCTATCATAGCACCCATTCTAGAAAAGAGCTCTCTGGAGCCGGCCCTGTCTCCTGGTCCCTGGATGCTCAGCTCCGCACGCTGGCTTTGACACTTGCCTGTTAGCATGCTTAGAGTTCCTTTCCAGTTTGTAGACAAATCTCAGGTGTGATCTCCATCAACAAGCTGGACTCCAGATGCACAGGGTGTGCGAGCTCGGAGGCTCCTTGTTGCCAGGGCCAAAGTCATTTCAGTCACCGTCTGGTTGTAGAACCTGGTTTGTATCTTCATTACCCAGGCACTCAAATGCCGTGGACCAGCTCAGAGAAGCTCCTCAGACCGCAGAAAATCAGGAAGGCACAAGTTAGGCGAGTGACAAACAGACACAGCACACAAGAGAGTGGTTTGAATCTGCTGCCCCTTCTTTTCTGAGCTAAGTTCTTCAGTATGATAATACTCAAGGTCTCTTCTGCTGGCAAGAAGTTTCCTGTCTTAATTCTTTCCTGTCCTAATACTGCTTATAAAGGGCTTTAAATTATACCAACTTGTGACTTTAAAAAACATTAATTTAAAAATAAACATCAAAGATACATTATGTTAAAGTTTTTAATAGAGGTTTTTATATTGTCTAAAAAACAGAAAAATCGAAAGACTAAAATAATAATAATAATAACAATAATAAAAAAGGGTTGTCTAAAAATGTCTGGCTTAACCAATGGAACAGAGAAAGTCAAGTCTAAAGATTGCAGAGGATATATGGAAAGTCGCTAGAGGAATAAGAGGAAGAATTGTGGAAGGTCGAGGGATGTTTGCTGTGATTTTTTGTGCCCTCCTGGAACCAAGACCCTGATTCCCCACGGTCTGAGGAGCTTCTCTGAGCCGGTCCGTGGCACTCAAGGAACAATGAAATTCCCCATTTGCGCCATGAAGTCACAGTCATGTGTGCCATTTGTTATAAGACCGTAAGCAAGTTTTCTGTCTCTGTCTCTGAGCAGAAACCGGAAGCTCCTTCCTCAGGTTTCTTCTTACAGGAAGGCTCCCAACTCTAGGCAGCATCTTTCTGCTATGAGACTCAGCCAGGGAGGGGTTAGGAAATTCACTGCTCTCCTACCTCGAACTATCATCGTGCCCAATCTCCTTTCACACGTTTTATCCTTCATTTTATGTTGTCTACTAAAGACTGTTAGGAGTGCTCTCGGTTCCTTGAGGAATATTTATGCACTTTATAGGACTCTCATGAAGGAGAGAAGACCCTTATTGGGGCAGGCCGGGAGATCCTGCATTAAGGGGCATTAGGAGGCCTCACGCAGGGAATAGTGGTGCTGGGGCTTCCTCATTACCTTGCAGGTTTATGCACCTGTTTGAACTGTTGGTGAGGATTAAGGCATCATTGAAATCTTCAAACAGCCCAGACAGATTGCTCCCTCATTGAGATCTGTCTTCTCCTTTCAGTAAGGGTGGTAGAAAGAGAGCCTGGACCACGTATTTTTTTTTTACAGCCCCTTCACTCTTGCCTTTCTTCATGAACCCATTAGGAAATGCCTGGCCAGTAGATTTACCCCTACTCTAGTACCCAAGCCACATCTCAACATTCAGCCTCCCCGGCACAGCCCATACTTCATGAGACAAGCAGTCTCCAGCCACTTCTCCTTCATGGATGAACTTCAGTATTTTATTTTAAATATTTATTTATTTATATTTTATGTACATTGGTGTTTTGCAATGAGTGTTGGGTCCTAGGATTACAGACAGTTGTGAGCTGTCATGTGGGTGCTGGGAATTGAACCCAGGTCCTCTGGAAGAACAGTCAGTGCTCTTAATCACTGAGCCATCATCTCTCCAGCCCGAACTTCAGTATTTAGAGATACATTTGACTTACATCAAAATTGAACAGAAAGTACAGTGCCCATACACCTTCTACTCATATGCACATCCGTGCTCATTGTCAGCATCCTACACCAGAGTGGCACAGTTATTATAATCAATAAGCCTACACTGATACATCTACATTAGGGTTCTTCTTTGACATTGTACGTTCTGTGGATTTGGGTAGATGAACAATGAGATGCACCTGCCATTATAGTACCCTCAGGATAATCACTGCTCTAAATGCTGCTCTGCTCCAGATGTTCACTCCTCCTCCCCACACCTGGAAACTACTGTCCTTTTCACTGCCTCCTTCATCTGTCTTTCTCAGCATGTTATAAAGCTGGATCATATGGTACGTGGTCTTCTCAGACTGGCTTCTTTCACTTAGCGCTATGTATTTTATGTTCCTCTCTGTCTTTCCATGGCTTGATAATTCATTTGCTTCCCTGCTGAATAAAATCCATTGTCTTGATGCACTATGGTTCATCTGTCCATCTGCCTATGGAAGGGTGTCTTGGATAGTTGTGAAGCACATTGTCATAGATATCTATATGCAGGTTTTGTGTGAATGTAGATTTTCAACTTCTTTGGGTAAATGCCCGGGACCACAAAGGCCAGATCACACGGTGAGATTGTGTTTAGTCTTATAAAGAACTGTCAAATCATACGCCAAAGAGGTCCAGCTCCATTTTGAACCATTCTTTGTCCCCGTGGGAAATGGGCTATCTATGCCAGGAAGCTGATAGTTTTCCATTTTCTGCCTGTGTACTCGGAACCCCTGTGTTCTGTTGATTTTTTCCCCTTATACATGACCCCTAAAGGCCTTCTTTTTGTTCTCTGTCTCTAAAATTCCTGCAGCAATCCTAAGGATGTGGGATGCTGTGGCCATTGCAGCTTCCAGGTCACAGGGGGAAGGGAGAGGGTATAACTTAAAATCATTGGTATAAAGCTTGCTTCTCCAAGTGTGGTCCCCAACCTGCCAAGGCCTGAGGTGGTTAGATGGCCCAGTTCCTAGGTTACCCCAGAGCTAGCAGAGTACTGTCCTAGGAAGTCCTCCTGAGAATCTATGTTTAACTCCCTACCTTTCTGGAAAGAGCTGATTCTGGTAGTCACTCAGTTCTGAGAACTCCTGACCCATATCCAGAACACAGTGCTCCCTCGCCCCTTAGACCTGCTGGCGCTCTGAAACACGCGCTTTTGCAGGCCTAAGGGAAAGCCTCTGGGTTGTGGTCCTTCTGCTCTGCGCCCATTTCTTCTAAGTCTCCCCACTTCCTGCTCCCTCCTGTTGTTTTGACAACTGGGTCTGCTGCCATCCTGTTTGTGCCTTTTCCTCCATTTCATTTTAATTGATTCTGAAGTGTTAAAGCATTTGGTGAGTACGAATTTGTGTTTCACTGAAATCAATCCTTTTCTGCAAGCTTGCTTCCCCCGTCTTTCAACTCAGCTAAATCTCGTCTCCCCCAGATTAAATGGCTGTGGGCTGAACCAGCTTTGACTTGATTACAGAATTACATAGCAGCCCTGATGCTGCTGATCTGGCTTGACCCAGTTTGACCCAGAAATGCATCCTTGCTCAGGAGTATGGTTCTCATTTGCTGAAACAGGTACGCTTACACCTGTCCTCTGGGGGATGGATGACAAAGAGGAGAGGGGCCTTTCAGATAATGTGGGCCATTTTGCCAAGATGGGAATGAAGAAGACAACCCCAGTTTGGCAGCAGGGAGGAACTGGTGACAGCCTTTGATGTTTGGGATTACTCCAAAAAAAGTAGCAAATGCTCCCCTTTTTCAGTGACTAATTAAGGTTCATTATCTCACTCTGGACTTGGAGATCTGGTGTCTTTGCTCTATGAGAAAGCAGAAAGAATCATGAAAAGGGTTGGGGGGGTCTCTGTGTGATCCCATGTGACCCCTCATGTCAGGTGCTCACCCAGTGATGACTGTGTGGTTATTGTCATTAGTAATTTGATTATGCACCTCCATAGCGGTTCTGATGCTGCTGATCCAGTTTGACCCAGTTTAACATGTTCAGATTGGCAGAGGCAGAAGGGAGTCACTGGGTGGCTGTAGTTGACTTTCCACATTACACATTGTCTTAGGGTTTCTGTTGCTGTGAAAAGACACCATGACCATGGCAACTCTTTTTAAAGTTTTTTTATTATTATTTAAAAATTTTATTTTTACAAAAAATAAAAATAAAAAAATAAAGCTGGGCAGTGGTGGCACACACCTTTAATCCCAGCACTTGGGAGGCAGAGGCAGACAGATCTCTGTGAGTTCAAGGCCAGCCTGGTCTACAAGAGCTAGTTCCAGGACAGGCTCCAAAGCTACAGAGAAACTCTGTCTCAAAAAACCAAAAGAATTTTTTTTGTTTTCATTTTACATACCAACCACAGTTCACCCTCCCTCCCCCTCCTCCTGTTTCTCCCTATCTTCCCCCAACTCAACCTCTCATCCGCTCCTCAGAAAGGGGTAAGGCTTACATATCAAGTTGAGGCAAAAGTAAGCCTCTGCCCCCCTGTATAGAGACTCAGCAAGGTATTCCTCCATAGGGAACGGGCTCCAAAAAGTCAGTTCTTGCACTCAGGATACACGCTGGTCCAATAGTCAGTCAGTCCACAAATTGCCCAAACCACAGAACTGTCCTCCACATTCAGATGGCCTAGTTTGATCCTATGCACGCTCCCTAGATGTCTGTCCAGAATCAGTGAGCTCCCACTAGCTCAGGTCAACTGTCTCTGTGGGTTTCCCTTTGCTTATATAATCCCTCCTGCCTCCCTCTCTTCAGCTGGACTCTGGGAGCTCGGCCCAGTGCTTAACTGTGGATCTCTGCATCTACTTCCATCAGTTGCTGGATGAAAGTTGTATCATGACAACTATTGCTTGGAGTCTTAGCTGGGGTCATCCTTGTGGATTCCTGGGAATTTCCTCAGCACCAGATTTCTCCCTAACCCCATAATGGCTTCTTCTATCGAGGTAGTTCTTTCCTTGCTCTCCCTCTCTGTTCCTCCCCAGGTCAACAATCCTGTATCCTCATGTTCTCCTCCCCCTCCCATTCAAACTCCCTCCCAATTTACTCAGGAGATCTTATCTATTTCCCATCCCTAGGGGTACCCATGTATGTCTCTCTTAGAGTCCTCTGTATTACCTAGTTTCTCAGGGGTTGTGGATTGTAGCCTAGATATCTTTTGCTTTACATCTAATATCCAATTATGAGTGAGTACATACTATATTTGTTTTCCTGGGTCTTGGTTACCTCACTCAGGATTGTTTTTTCTAGTTCTATCCATTTACTTGCAAATTTCAAGATTTCATTGTCATTGCTTTTTAATTGCTGAGTAATACCCCATTGTGTAAATGTACCTCATTTTCTTTATCCATTCTTTGGTTGAGGGCATCTAGGTTGTTTCCATATTCTGGGTATTACAAATAATGCTGCCATGAACATAGTTGAGCACATGTCCTTGTGGTATGATTATGCATCTTTTGGGTATATACCCAAAAGTGGTATTGCTAGGTCTTGTGGTGGACTGATACCCAATTTTCCGAGAAACCGCCACACTGATTTCCAAAGTGGCTGTACAAGTTTGCACCCCCACCAGCAATGGAGGAGTGTTCTCCTTACCCCACATCCTCTCCAGCATAAGCTGTCATCAGTGTTTTTGATCTTAATCATTCTGACAGATGTAAGATGGTATCTCAGAGTCATTTTGATTTTCATTTCCTTGTTGTTTAAGGATTTTGAACAATTCTTTAAGTATATTATGTATCAGCCATTTGAGAGTCTTCTGTGGAGAATTCTTTGCTTAGATCTGTAACCCATTTTTAATAGGATTATTTGGGTATTTTGATGCCTAGTTTCTTGAGTTCATTATATAGTTTGGAGATCATACCTCTGTCAGATGTCGGTTTGGTTAAGATTTTTTTCCCTAGTCTATAGGCTGCCATTTTGTCTTATTTACCAACATCCTTTGTCTTAGAGAAACTTCTCGGTTTCAGAAGGTCCAATTTGTTGATTGTTGCTCTCAATGTTTGTGTTACTGGTGTTTTATTTAGGAAGTGGTCTTCTATGCCAGTGCATTCAAAGCTACTCCCCACTTTCTCTTCTATGAGGTTCAGTGTTACTGGATTTTTGCTGAGGTCTTTGATCCACCTGGACTTGAGTTTTGTACATGGCGATAGATATGGATCTATTTGCAATCTTCTACATGTCAACATCCAGTTATGACAGCACCATTTGTTGAAGATGCTTTCTGTTTTCCTTTGTACAATTTTGGCTTCATTGTCAAAAATCAGGTGTTGACAGGCATGTGGGTTAATGTCAGGGTCTTTGACTCGATGCCATTGATTCCTGGGTCTGTTTTTATGACCGTGGCAAATCTTATAAAGGAAAACATTTCATTGGTGCTGGCATAGAGTTTCAGAGGTTTGGTTCATTATTGTCAAGGCAAGAAGCAAGACAGCATGCAGGCAGACCTGGTGCTGTAGAAGGAGCTGAGAGTTATACATCTTGATCTACAGGTAACAGGAAGTCAACTTGTCCCACATGAGGCATAGATTAGTTTAAGCATATAAGACCTCAAAGCCTGCCTCCACAGTGACAAACTTTCTTTTCCAACAAGGCCACACCTCCTCGTAGTGCCACTCTCTATGAACACTCAAACATATGAGTCTATGGGAGGGGGGGCATACCTATTCAAACTACCACACATATTCTATATACTGTTCACAGGAAGCAGAAGGCTAGTGTTTGAATCCAGCATTGGTTCTCTCCTAGTCCTGCAAATGACAGTGCAGAAGTCAGGGGCCCAAGAGGCTCTATTCATTACTCTGACTTCTTTTTCTTCTAAGGGTAGTCTTAGCAGGTTCTTTAGCTCTTCCTCATTCATTTGTTTGGTCTACAAATGCAGGTTGCTCAGTGACGGAGACCACTTTAGTGCCTGAGTTTTGAACCTGTAAATCTTTTTTGAGTGCCTGATTTTAAGATGTGACTGTGTGAGTCTTACTAGAAGGTGACATGAAGGCGTTGCTTACATGATATTATGACGTTTGTATATTTGCATATGAGATAATTTTGTCGTATTCTCTTTATATTGTCTTACACAATTAATACTTGATAGTTTAAGAAAAAGGGAGAAAGTGTTCCTCATTGTGGTGCGTTGGTGGTCATTGATCCCCAAGGACTGAGTTTCCAGACTAAACCTAGCTACTCTGCTGTCATTGACCTCTGTTCCCTTCACTGCATCACACAACCTCACCCCTGCACCCAGGGTATTATTATGAAGAATGAACTGGTTAAGCAATGTGAATGTGCTTGATGGCATCGCATTTGATCAATACCTTTTGTGTCTGTCCATCTTTACCTATAGCCACAAATAACAGAATCTGTTAACAGATCGGCCCAAGCTGCACACTAGTTGGTGAAAGCAACCAGGACAAGTTTCAGCCTGTCTGCCTGCCCAGGGCATGCCTTCAGCTATGCAGCTCAGCGGAGGAGACATGATTCCAAATCACAAGGATACCTGTCTTTGCTAAGAGGGTGATTAGGGGCCACGCTGATTACAGACACGTGAAAAAGTTCAGACTCGGTTAGTTAGATCAGCAATTCTTCCTCCTGGTTTCTTATCACCCCAGGGTGTCTCCAATTATCTCAAGAAGGGTCAGGAACCACTCAAGATGTTATTAATTTTAATCCATTCTAATTAAATATATAAATGGGCCATGTACCACTTTGAGAAACGGGAAGGGGGCGGCGCAATATCTCAAAGCCAAATATGTCGTTTTTGAATAGTTGAAGCTCACTTCTTAAGGACTGGCATTTCCCCCTCTTTTTCTTCCTCTATGCCTTCCTGGGTGTTCTGACTGACAGAACTCAAGGCAGTGCCATTGAGAGAACCAGCAGTGGTGTGGGAAAAACGAGGCCCAAGGCTGGAGTGGGATTTGGTGTTATGTAACTGAGAGGCCTGCTCTGTAGTGTAATCCTGTCTCCTGATGCTGTGTGGCTTGGGGTCAGTCTGATCTGAGTCTCTGATGAGGTTCTGGCTCCCATGCCGCACCAAGTTGTGGTGAGGTTTGAGGCAAACAGTACCAGGCCAAGTGCAGAGTGATTGATAGGTCCACCCTCATGCCCTTCACTACAGAACTGTCATGTTCTGGGCACTGGGCCACACGCAGGGGAGCAAAAATGGACAATAGACTTCGAATCCCTGTTCTTGTGGAGCTCATACTAGAAAGGCGTTAGTGGAAATGGTCCCAGTAATGCATAGCGGTCCATGAGCCACAAGCTGCCTCTGAGCTAGCCCACTCTTTGGCCACCAAGATGGCTTCCAGAGACAGAAGAGGGACTGATGCTGCTCTCAGAGAATACTGAAGGAGGCAGGGATGCTGGCCTCCAGTTGTCAAGCATTCCCTCCAGACTCTCTCTGGGCTTATGTGCCCAGTCCATCTTGCTACATTGCTGCTCTGTATGGTTGTGGTGAAGGAGACAGATTGAGGCCACAGTTTAGAATGGGTTGGAGAGATGGGAAACGGAAACGAGAACAACTTGAGTAAGGGATGCATTGCATGCTGGAAAGGAAGAAAATGGCTCTGTCCTGGTGAGAGCCAGGTTGCTGGGGACATACTTTGTCCTTATGCTGAGAGGATGGACAGGGAAAGGAGCATGGAGAGAAGCTTCAAAAATCATGATCCTCCTACTAAGCCTCCAGAGTGCTGGGGCTGCAGGTATGTGCGTCTGGTCTAGGGAACTCCCGTGTACAAGACATTCACTTCCCGTCTAAATCTTCCCTTCATCTACATTCCTTCTGCATCCGTCCAGTCTAAAACACCCTTCTTTACATTCTTTCTTTCTATGTATGTATGTATGTATCTATCATCTATCTATGTATCATCTATCTATTATCTTTCATATATCTATCATCTATGCATCATCTATCTATTATCTTTCATATATCTATCATCTATGCATCATCTATCTATTATCTTTCATCTATCTGTCTATCATCTATCTATCTATCATCTGTCTATCTACATCTATCTATAATCTATCTGTCTATTTATCATCTATCCATCTGTCTATCTATCTATCATCTATTTATCTATCATCTATCTATCTCTCCATTTATCATCTATCTATCTACCTATCATCTCTCTATCTGCCTATCATCTATATGTCTATCTATCTATCATCTATATATCTATCATCTATCTATCTATAATTTATCTATCTATCATCTATCTATCTATCTCTATCATCTATCTGTCTATCATCTATCTATTGTCTGTGCATGTATGTGTGTTGCATGTGGAGGTCATAGAACAATTTTCTCGCCTTTTCCTTGTTGCAACATCACTCTTGTTTCTATGGCTGCATTTTGTTAGACCAGCTTTTTTTTGGTCTGTCTCCTCCTATCTTGAGGTGGGTGTGCTGGGATTGCAGATATGGACCTCTGTCTGCATCTGTCCTTTCACAAGGTTCTAGGAGTCAAATGTAGAATGCTAAGCCAACGAAGCAGGAGCTTCTACCTGCTGAGTCATCTCCTTGGACCACACTCCAGATCTCATGGGAGATTTCTTTCTTAGATGGACCCCTGGCTGGGGGGAGCTGCTCCCATGCATCCTTCATGGCTCTCAGCTCCTCAGTCATAATGGCCTGTTTCCACACACTGTGTCCCATGTCTCTAGATATAGAACACAGCACCTAGTGGATGCTTAACTTGTGTTTCTGGAATGAACTCCATATGAGGGTCTGGGTATAGGACCAAGATGACAGTGGATGGAGGAGATGGGTATCATGATGGCAAGAGACAGATGTTACTCCTTACCATCAGACGTTGTTGGATCAGGCACTGTCTGCCTGAATCATAAAATGTGCTGGAAGTTTCTTCCAGCTTCCTTTGCTCAGGAGCTTGGGGCTGTAACTGCAGCTACATTTCAAATTCTTGAAATGTCTTGGGTGATTTTTTTCCAAACGTTTTACCTTCAACGTGCTTTGCATACCACCACACATTTTTTAAACCCACATATAATTTAGGGAACATTTAATCAATAGAGTCTTGATTCATTTTTCCCTTAAATCATCAGTATTATTGTTGTGAAGAGCCCATTTGAAGTTCAGGAAGGCTCTTAAGCATTTTTAATAACCAATTTCCTCCCCTGTGTCCTATCTTTTTTTCAAAACGATCTTTTTGAAAGATACTTTTCCCAATGGTTGAACAATCTCAAAATGCCAGGTTCTCAATTGCTTAAATGGTGGCCAATATGTAATCTGGTAAGGAAAATGGACTCTTACAGAATAATTTTATTCACACATAGACACACACACACACACACACACAATCTGAGTGAATTTGCTAGTAGTTGTGTAAAAATTACCTGGCAGTGACTCTTTAGCTCCCAGTTTTGGCATAAGGGTCCGCCATTGTGTAGCACAATTAATAAAAACCCAGAGACAGATATTGGGTTTCAGCTTGAAGGTCAGAAAAGCAAAACAGCCAGCCACTGGCTCTTATCTCTACCTCAGTCCAAAATGGCGATCCTACCTCCAGGAATTTGAGAATGAGACTATGTCTGAGAGCTGTCTCCTCCCAACTATAATTCCTCCATTGCTGGGATTAAAGGTGTGCAACACCACTGCCAGGTATCCATGGCAAACAAATTGGCTACTGGGATAAAAGCTGTGTGTCAGCCCTGCCTGGTCTATAAGGCTGATCAGCGAAGCTGTTTTACTCTCTGAACGTCAGGCAAGCTTTATTTATTAAAATACAAATGAAATATCACTACACTGTTGAGCAAGAGAGATGAGCCCTACAGCAGTGTCTTGCTGCTCCAGTCTCTTGGGCTCCTAGGACACATACATCAGGGCCGATGCGGCACTGCATCCACAGTACTCTGCTTGCTGTATCTGACATTTCCTGAGTACTTCGTGGGTATCACCTCACAAAATTATTTAATTTCTGTTCCACTTTTCAGATGGAGAAACTGAGGCATCTAAGGGTTTATTGTTTCCGGGGACTGCTGAGACTAACTCACTACAACAACTTGGTGGCTTAAAACTACAGCGGTTTGTTCTTTCCCAACTCTGGAAGCCAGAAGGATGACATTCAGATGTCATTAGGGCTGTACCCTGGAAGATACCAGGGAGTAATCTATTGATCTATTCCTATCCCTTTAGAGCTTAGCTTCTGGTGACCCCGGGCATTCCTTGGCTTGTGGCTTCACCATTTCAGCTCTGCTCCTGTGGCCTTAGGGCCTTCATCTCTGGTGCTCCATCAGTTACTTTCTTCATTGTTGCAACAAAATACCTGATATGAGCATCTTAAGGATGGTAGGGTTTCTTGTGCCTTACAAGTCAAGGGTACATTGCATCCTGGCTAGGCAATAGGAGCTGCAAGGGACTGGTCACACAGTCACAGTCAAGAAGCAGACATGGATACTGCTGCTTGGCACACAGTCTCCTTTTTATGTAGTCTGGGATCCCAGTCCACAAAAGTGGCACAGCTCACGTTTATGGGTCTTCTCACTCTATTTTCCATCTGGAAACTCTCTTCTTGAAGAATGCCCAGAGGTTTGTCTCCCAGGTGATTCTAGCTCCTGGCAATTTGACATTATTAATTATCACAAGTGTCTTTCACTTCTCTGTCCATCTTTTATGATAGTACATCAGTGGGCAACCCATAAAAAAAGCTCCTTTCATCCAAGATCTTTAGCTTAACTAGTTTCTGTCATAGAAGGAACAATATCCACTCACTTTCCATGTAAGGTAATATCCATTTAAGGCTGGACGATTGGGACACAGATGTGATTTTTTCGGAAGGACAGCATTCAATCCACTGGAGCTTGTAAGGAGTAAAACAGTATAACATGCATCATGGATGCCTACAGCTGGGTGGAGCCTTGGTTCCTTACACCCTTCCTATTGCTTTATTTTTCCCTTCCAAGCCTCGAAAATGCTTGAGTCTAAGCCCTCACATCATGGCTGGTGTTCTGCTGTAGACAGTATTTCTGCACTGTAGATTGTATTCCTGCACTGTAGGCAGCTGTAAGTCTGCTTCTCCTTCCCCCATGCGGGTGCTGACTGAGATGTGGGACTATGTGTACAGAAGATCAGACCGCATCAAAGGGCCGTGGTTTTGATGAGCAGCGATCAGGTATCAGCACTTCTCTGCAGCCCGAACCCGTTTTAATGTCAACCACGTTTGCCATCAGCATTCTCATCTCTTTCCGCAGCCTGCCTTCATCCTCGTGCTTCTTCTGAAGGCCAAAGGAATGTTCTAGCTTCCTACACATGCCTTTGATTTCAGCATGCGGCTGGCCTGACCCATCCCTGCTCCTGACTTATTTAGGCACATCTTTGGAAGATTTGGTGCTTGGTCACGCCCCAGATCCCATCTTAATTTCTGCTGTCTCCAAGGAAGCCACAGAGCAGCCGGCCCATCTTGAAGTCATCAGCTTCCACTGAGGGCTTGGGAGCATCTGTCTGAAACCAGCATATTATTTTCCTGGCTGGCAAACCAGTAACAGGACTGTGTGCTGTGCCCACTAGCGCAAAGTACTTACGGGTAGTGTCAAGTCGGGTCCAAGTCTAAAAATACTCTCTTCCCTTCAGCGTACTATTGTTTCTGCAGCATGACCCAGCTCGGGACTGCAGCCTCGCTGTACTCTGAACAGTTTCAGATCTAATGCATGCTGAAAAATTAACCTGCATTGTGCCTGCCCTGCAGTGTGGAAGTTTCCTTTCCTGGCAAGGCCTGTCCTATTGGAAATCATTTGTTGAGATTTATGTTCTACCTAGGCTGGAGGGCTGCTAGCATTGTGAAGGTCCCAGAACCAAGCTGAAAATACTGAAATCGGGGTTCCAGGGAGATTCGGCGTCATTAGGAATAACTTGATCCTGGCTATAGACCAGCACCAGCCAGGGACCTACTGAGCAGTAATAACGCACAGGCTGTGGGACTGGGAAGTACTCCACCTTTCTGAATACTAGCTTCCCATCAGCTTGATGGGGTGAGAGCAGCGGCCCATATTTTTAGGGTTAATAGACGGGCCCCTGTCTTACCATGTGAAGAACAGAAGAGGATTTTGTAAGCAGCAAATTCATGAAAGCTGAAAGTGTTGGGTCAGACTGAGAGGGGGATCAGCAGGACTTTGCTACAGGATCCCTGCAGCAGGAAGGAAAGGCAGCAGGGGAGTCAAGGATTGCATTGCTTTTTGTTTTTGTCGTCCGGGAAAGGAAGTAAAAAGACAATGAGAGGTAGAGTGAGAGATCATCAGAGACCTTGGCTCGTAAGGCTTAGTGCAAAACCTGACCAGAAGAAGATTCACACTTGGAAGCAAACATACGATTTAGCCATCCGTGGCACCAAAACTACACATCACAGGCCAGGTCACTCAGACAATGGAAACTCTGCTGCTCTCAGTTCTGGAAACTGGAAGTCCAAGACCAAGGTTTTGGAAGGATTTGGTTGGTTTCTGATAAAGTCTTCTGGGCTTGTGGGTGGTCATTTTGTCTCTGTGGATTCATTTATCTTTTGTCTGTTGATATGGAAAAAGAGGGAGCTGGCAGTGGTGGCACACACCTTTAATGCCAGCACCTCCAGAGACAGGTGGATCTCTGTGAGTTCAAGGTCAGATTGGTTTACAGCGTGAGTTCCAGGAAAGCTCTAAAGCTACAGAGAAATCATGTCTCAAAAAATCATGCACGCGAGAGATAGAGAGAGAGCGCAAAGGAGAAAAAGGGAAAGAGAGAAGAAAGATGAAAGAGGGAGAGGAGAGAAGTCTGGTATTTTTAGTCCTAGGGCTTCATCCCCACAGTACTATTTTAATTGCCTCCTTGAAGACCCTACATCCAAATATGGTCACATTGGACAATAGAATTTGACCATATGAGTTTGAAGGAGCCACAGTAATAATAAAATGTTCCCTATTTGAAGCCAATTACAATGGCGGCATGCCCATAGTTCCAGCTACTTGGAAGACAGAATCAGGAGGACCACATAGCCCAAAAGTTTAAGATGAGCCTGGGTTCTGTGATGAGACAATTTTGCAGAGGAAAAACAATTTGCATTTGGTTGGCAGTGCAGGAAGCAGGAACAGTGTCCTTGGAACCTGGCTGCATGGTTAGTGCCTAAGAGTTGACGGTTTTACCTTCAGGATCAGCTTCTACAGCTCCCTAAGCAAATGCTGAGTTCCTTGTTGGTGCAGACATGCAGAAAGCACACAGTTGTTCCTTTGTCCTCCATGCCTGATTATTGATCGGTACACTGGCTGACCTGGCAGAAATGCTCCAAGAGTTAGGGCATGATCGGGTGTGTGTGTGCAGTGTCGATGGGTTCTGAACCTTTACAAATAATGGAAGTTGGGCTAGGGAAATGATTCGGTCAGTAAGGTACCTGCTGCACTAGCCTGAAGACCTAAGTGGGGATTCCCACTCTCATGTACAAGCCAGGTGTGGTGGTACACGTGTGACCTCAGTGCTGGTGGACCAGAGAATGAATTTCATTGGCCAGCCAGTTTTGAAAATCAGTGATCTCCAGGCTCAGAGAAGATAGCCTGTCTCAAAAATAAAGGTGGAGAGTGGTCAAGGAAGACCCCTGAAGTCAACCTCTAACCTTTTGAATAATATCATTGCTATTCCTTTACTTTGTGTCCAGTATGGAAGAAGGACAATACATACACTTTCACTGAATGAGGGAACCATGAAGTAACAGGGAGGGGAGGAACAATGCACTTGGTGAATTAGAGGCTCACACTGATTTTTGAACTGGAATTGTGTAGCCTCTATCACTAAGGCCAAAACATTCTTTAGTCTAAGGAACTAGTGTAAGGCAGGAGAAAGAAAGTAAACCTTAGGGACAAATGCATGAGTTCAAATCCTGCTCCCTAGCATTTCCTAAATGTGAGAATTAGGGAAAGTTGTTAGTTGCCCTGTGCTTCAGTGAAGATGAGAATCAGAGTCCAAGAAACTTGGTAGGCTAAAGGATAGAGATGGCTAAGCAGATAGAGACTTGTTCTTGCAGAGAACCTGGGTTCAGTTCCCAGCAGTCACAGTGGGTGGCTCACAACTGCCTGTAACCCTAGTTCCAGGGATTCTGGTGCTCTTCTCTGGCTGCACTCACGTGCGTGTGCATATAGACAAGAACACACACACACACATACTTATCAATAAAAAGAAATAAATATTTCATAGATTTGAGGAACTGAATACACAGGAGCTAGTGTCACGGAGACCCAAATGAGACTCCAGCGACTAAGCATACATCTGAGCTGTCTCCAATTCCACTGCCTTTGCCTGTAGGAGGATTTCAATGGGGAGGACCCTGATGATCTAGCAATACATCCTCCCCACAGCCTCTCCATAGCCTTCAGTCTCCTTCAGTCCTTCTTGGGCTCCTCCATCAAGAGACCCTCTCCTGGCAACACCCTCCCTGGCCAGTTCTTAAGCTGTAGATGATAGAGAACCACAGTCCTTTATCCTTAGTGGGAGATTCCCAGTCAGAGGAAGCCTGAAGCTGACTGGTGGCTGACCATTTTCTACTCAGAAGGAGGCATTTTCCCTGAAGCGTCTTCTTATTGTGAATCATTGTAATGGCTCTTAGTCTTTGGGGAAAACTGACTTCTCACCTCGGACTTCACATGTCTTCGGTTCCAGACAAGCCCTCCTGATTCCTGTGAACACTTCTTCACCCTTGCCATGTTTGAGGTTCTGGGGGCTCCCCTGGCCCTGGAAAATGACCTGATTGCTACTGTCCTTTCTTTATAACTCTGTCTTCCTTTTCATTGTGCCTGCTGGACCATAGGGCATGGGGGAAAGAATTCCCTCAGGCTGAGGCCCAGAGATGTGGCTGCATTGATGCATAGACCTAAAAGCATTCCAAATCCAGATGGCTGAAGGTGCCATCAGGATGCTCTCAACCATGTGGAGGTGGCTAGCTGGCCTTTTAGTTGGGGCAACCTCTGACTCTGGGTGAGACCTTGGGAAAAATGCTTCCAGCCCTAGGGATTGTAACAGGATAGAGTATTCCCCAGATCTGCCTTCCCATGAGCTCATGCTTCTGAATCCATAACTAATATCTCCCATTGTAGTAGCTGTATCCCAACACCTCTTTGACACTTACATTTCTCAGGTCACATGGAACCAAGCATCTGTCCTCCGTAGTCCTTATCTCCCCCTTTGTTGGTCGATCCTGCAGGTTATGTCCACTCTGCAATGACAGTGGCCTCTGTGGAGAGTTGTGTTCCCCTCACACTGCACTTAATGAAAGTGGAGGCTGAAGTCGGGCTCAACTTTTCCTTGTCCACCACATGTTCTGCTCTGGAACTATTCTCTTCCACGCATTCTTACGATGGCATAGTAGTGCCCATCAGCTACCCTGGTCTTAGTGCAGTATCTAACCGAGAGGTTCTTATTTTATTTACTTTTCTTATGTTGAGGAAAGGTAATATTGTGGGATCTGCTTGAATTTGAAGCCTCACCTTCCAGAACTGTGATGTTTTAAAAGTGAGCCGCTTTGTCTCCGTGGTTCTTTTGTGCTTGGCTCACCTGTGTGATGGATAATCTTGCTTGTTGACTTGATGGGAGGAGAAATATCTCACAGTTTAGGAAAGTGTATTTCTGGGTAGGACTATGCTGGCCTTTCCAGATACCAGTACCAAATTTGGGTGGCACCATTCTATAGACTGGAGACTCCACAGACGAGGGACTTAATGGAACAGAAAGGGAGAAAAGAGGAAACCAAGAGACCCAGCTTCTTTCTGCTTCCTGGCTGAGATGACATGAACTTCCTGTTCATTGTGCCCACCCAACCATGACAGACTGGCACTGTGAGCTAAAGGAAATCTTCCTTCCCCGTGTGTTTGTTTTCTCAGGTGTATGGTCACAACAATGGTCCTGACACTGTCTGTGTGATTACACAGTCTGGGACTCCTGAGCTCAACCTTGAGTGTCAATCCTCAGGAGTGACCAACCTTGATTTTTAAGACAAGGATCTCTCACAGGGACCCTTGCCAATTAGACTGGGCTGATCGGTCAGTAAACTCCATGAATCAAATTGTCTTCATTTCCCAGTGCTGTGATTACAAACACGTACCACCTTGTCCAGCTTTTTATGTGGATGCTAGGGTTCAAGGGCTTTACTGGCTAGCGCATTGCCAACGGAGCCATCTCCCCAGTGCCTGAGCTCAGCCTTGAGGTCTACTGTGCATGTCTTCTGCTGGAGCCAATGTGACCCCTGTAACTGGAATCTGGGTTTATGGGTGTACGGGCCAGTCTGGTAGAGAGAAGCATTTTTTCCCCTAGGCTTGTCACCACAGTCTTAGAAAGACATCTGGGTTTATCTTGGCTGCTGACAACACAAGAAATTGCTTCTTGGTCGGTGTCACCCTGGAGGCCAAGGTGCTGCTATGAGTTCATCTGCCAGAATGTTCTCAAGAGTTAGTACAAAGGTAGAGAAGAGGATGGTTCCTCTGATTAGACCAAGAGAACCATGTCAGCAAGGTTCCCAACCTCTTTAAAGGGCGAGTTTGTGAATCTGTGAAAATTCCTTTCTCGTCACTATTGTTCTTTTCTCTCTTCTTGACTGTGCAACTTTTTCAAAGGAAACCTTGAGGCGGTCACACCAGCAGAATATGGCCGTGCTGGCTATCCAGTGCTCAGCACATTTCCAGATCTTGATGTTTGGCTGTGGGACCCACACTGGACCTGGGATGGGGGCCCCATGTTTGCTGAGCCATCAGTCAAAGCAGGCTAATTATTGAGAAATGCAGCTGGTAGAGTTTCCCTTTGCCCACTAGGGTCCTCCTGGGCTTCCTTCTCTGGACTCACTTGGCCTCTAGCAGGGAGAAGTTTCTGAGGCTGTGATGGTCTGACAATGGCCTCCAGCACAGGTCCCAAGGGCTGGTTGTTCTGTCTTCCAAAAGCCAGCACTCCAGCTGGTTCCACATCCTTGGCATGCTTTCCACAGCTCCTTCCTATTTCTGCCTCCCCCTGGCACAGTCTTCCAGCTTAGTGTAGAGACAGGCTCCTCTTCACTTTTCTTTCCAATGGGCACAGGCGAGTAGCAAACCAATGGCTTAAAAGGCGGATCCATTATGAGTGGAGTAGCTGGAGTAGTCGCAAGTCTTTGTTCCTTCCTTGTGGCAGGATTGGAATCCATGCCCCTCCCCATATGACTTAGCAATGTCTTTCTACAGGAAAGGAGAAATGCCTTTTCTCTGCCTCAGTGCACTTTGACTTGACCAGGACACTAACCATATAGTATATAAACAGTTGTGACAAAGCTGTCTTTAATTGTCCTTGTCTGGTTTGCTCAGATTTGGCAAGTCTGTTTGTTCTGAACAGACATCACAGAGGAGCTGCTTATCCTGGAGAGAGATGAAGATGAGAAAGCAGATCCAAACTTATCTGTCTCTTCCCCCAAAGCTAGAAGCAGTGACACCCTCATAAATGTGTATGTAAATTTAAGGGCTGTGCGTGGTGTATGTCACATGTCACAAAAGGACAATATGTGCTGTTGTACCATTGAGACCCTGGTTTCTTACACAGCAGCATTTTGGGAAAGCATCTGACTGCCACAGGGATAGACTGGATGCTGGGGTCATGTCATTTTGTTTTCTTAATCCATTATTAAGTCCTTGGCAGCACAAAGAAAGAATGCCAAAAATGATGCGTTGAATGCAGATAGATAACAAAGATAGGAAGGGCAAACTCTGGTGAAATTACAGTCAGTACTTGGTGGTTCTGCCCATCTTTGTCTGGGTATAGGCTTCCATGTTCAAGCCATCTGAGTCAAGTGAAATCTGTTGCCAGCACTTAGCTTGGATTTGAATATACAATTTGTCCATTTTAAGGTATTACTAACTTGACAGAACCTAGACCTCCCTGTGGGAGGTTATCTTGATTGTGTTAGTTGAAGTGGGAAGCCCACATTCCCTGGCTGGGATCCTGGACTACAGAAGAAGCGAAAAGGAGATGAACAGCATGAGTTCATCCGTCTCTGCTCCACGATTATGGATGCAATATGATCAGTGGCTTCAGCCTCCTGCCACCTTGACCTCCCCACTATGACTTCCCCACCATGACTTTCCCACCTTAACCTTCCCACCTTGACCTCCCCACTATGACCTCCCCACTATGACTTCCCCACTTTGACTCCCCACCATGACCTCCCCACCTTGACCTCCCCACCATAACTTCTCCATCATGACTTCTCCATCATGACCTCCCCACCTTGACCTTCCCACCTTGACTTCCACACGGTGACTTCCCCTTGAACTGTGAGCCAGAATAAACCCTTTTCTCCTTAAGTTGCTTTTGTTAAGAATATTTCATCATCGTATAAGGAAAATTAACTGAATTTAAATCATTGAAGTTGAGCAAAACGTTCATGGGGAAATCCAAGAATGCAGAGTAACAGTCCACCTAGTTGGTATACTTTGTTCCCTGGACAGCAATCCTCTGATGCTACAGGAATAGTTCCTAATTGACTAAGACACAGAACCCAGAGTTTAGATTTGAATCTAAAAATCTTTGAATTTAGGTTTGACTGGTTTTGTGACACTGTATTGTGAAATATTAGTTTAAGACGTCTTATAGCCATTTATGTTGTGGCGTATTAGTTTAATGACACAAAGATGTGTTGCATTTGTTTAAATCTATAAAGCTGTGCTACTTTGCCTAAAACACCTGATTGATCTAATAAAGAGCCGAACAGATGATAGCTAGGCAGGAGAGGGCTAGGCCGGGCTGCCAGGTAAAGAGAATAAATAAAAGAAGAAGTCTAGGGAAGAGAGTGAGGAGCGAGTAAAGGAGAGGAGGATGTCAGGGACCAGCCACCCAGCCACACAGCCATGGAGTAAGAAGGAAAGATATATAGAAGAAAGAAAAGGAAAAAGCCCAGAGGCAAAATATAGCTAAAGAGAAACAGGATAATTTAAGTTAAGAAAATCTGCCTAGAAACAAGCCAAGCTAAGGTCTGGCATTCAAAAGTATGAATAAGTTATCCATGTATTTATTTGGGAGCTGGGTGGTGGACACCAAAGAGTAAAAAAAAATAAATAAATAAAATAAAATACAACTACAACATGGAGTGAATCACTTCCATTTTCTTGTCTTTAGCTTCCCATCTGCATAATGACTTTACTGCCTGTGTGCTGAGAAGCTGAGAATCCATGGGCCAGTCATATAACCTCTGCACAGGTCAGCATCCTTACCTGTAAAGCAGCGGTCAGCTGGCCTGACCTAGTTAAGCAAGTAGTGGATAAAATAACAAAAGCCACACTGCCTGCCGCTAGGGCCCAATGGTTCTTCCTTATGACTCCGCAGGCTTCTGATAATTATAGCAGCCATGGTAATGAACTGAAAACAGCACTGCATTCAAAGCGGGGGCTGGATTAGCAGGTGAGGGAAACTTGCTGGAAATCATCTTGGAAGAAAGAATAACCGAGTCATATGAGGTTGAGGTAGGGCTTTCCCTGTCTCTGTTCCTTTCTCTCCTTTCCTCCTCGTTGTTCCCCTTTGGCTCTAATTGTTCTTTGCTTTTGTTATGATTTTTCTTGAGAAGACATGAATAAATACTTATTTACTCTAGGTAGGACCCCTGATGACAAATAAATGATTCCAGACAAGCATCTACTTAGCCACTAAAATACTGGTATTATTTAGAGATAAGCGGCTGATTTGGGGGAAGCTTCATCACCAGAAATCCCACTGCTTTATTTTTTTTTTAAACTTTATCTCATTTATTTATACTGTTGTTGGTATGTATGGGATGAACATGTATGTGGACATGGTATGTGTGTTATAGTACTTTGTAGAGATCAGAGAACAATTCTATGTAATAGATTTTCTCCTTACACCTTATCGAGGTTCTGGGATTGAATTTAGGTCATCAGACGTGCACTGAAAACACTTTCAGCTGGCGCACACCTTTAATCCCAGCACTCGGGAGGCAGAGGCAGGCGGATCTTTGTGAGTTCGAGACCAGCCTGGTCTACAAGAGCTAGTTCCAGCACAGGCTCCAAA
>JAQHUG010000086.1:6270239-6304822 GCA_028555095.1 Dicrostonyx torquatus | reverse complement strand
AAAAACCAAAAAAAAAAAAAAAAAAAAAAAAAAACAAAAACACTTTCAGCTGCTCAGACATCTTACCCACCCAGAGCTGCATTCCTGAATCTTCCTACCCAACATCCAGCAAGTATAGAGAGGAGCTCTATGAAAGTCTCCTCTCGGTAGTTACTTCTTGAGAATAAATATAGTCACCAGGAGGAGTCCTGTGAGTTCTGCAACTTTAGGGAGTTTTCTGGTCCTTTTAACTTGTTTCCTGATATTCCTAAGCCTTGTAAGCTTCCTCTGCCTCCTGAGGCTTTCAAAGCTTCCTCCCCCTTCCAAGAGAGAACCTGCAGTTGGGCAGAAACAGCTCTTCAGTAGCTTTACTTCTGTTCTCTATACCTTCATGGAGTAAGACAGGTGATACTTTAAACAGAAACAAGATGGCTTCGGGCTCTGATGACTGCTTCTGTAGTGCAGGAGAGGCAAGACCAAGTTGCCCCTAAAAGATCTGGGGTGTTGCGCCAAGCCTTACTGTGGTGGGAATACGATCTGATCTGTCCTCTCTGAAACTCATGCTAAAGTCTAATCCTCATTATGAGATTTTGAGAAGAGAGACCAAGTGGGGCCTTTAAGAGGTGATTAGGGCTCAGCCTTCGTGAATGGATTAATCCAGTCATTCGATTAATGGATTAAAGGATTTACAGGTTAGCGGTCATCTGAGGTGTGCTTCTGTAACAGGAGCCAATGTGGCTAGGTGTCTTGTCTCTTGCTGTGTGTTCCCTGCCCCACTTTTGGACCCTGTCAATCAAGATGTGGCCTCTTGACCTTGGACTGGGACCATGAGCCCAAGTAAACCTCTCTTCTTTATAACCTCCCCAATCTGTGATATTATTAGCAACAGAAAATGACTACAAGAGGCTTCAGGTCATTGGTTTTGGTTCAGTGTGGATTTCATACAGAAAGGTGAAGAAGCAGAGATATTGTCTTGATTCTGGGTGGTAGAAATGGCTAACACACGTGTTCAGGGGACAGGTAGAACCTGCTGGATTCACTGCCCCAGACACATCTGTGATGAAAGAATTCTAAGCGAATTTGCATACAAACACAGTCACCTGACACAGGTGCAGGGAAGCAGAGGCTGGATATTGGCGATCAATAGGCCTGCCTGTTTCTGAGTGACCTGCAAAGAGCTCATGATTCTTCATGGGGGTTGACTAGCTGCATTATGTTCTTTATGGTCCTTCTGCTTCGTCCACTCCTTTCTGTGTCCCACACGGTAGCATGTCTTCTTGGTCTCCTTTTTATAGTCTCTAATGATGCACGTGGCCCAACAAAAGCAGGCTGTAGGAACTTAGTGTTATGTGATGTGGTGTGTGATGTGGGTGTGGGTGTGCATGTGTCTGTGTGGTGTGAGAGTGCATGAGTGCATACGTATGTGTGTGTAGTGTGTGTGTATATATGTATGTATAGTGTGTGTGTATGTATGTGTGTGGTGTGTGTCTTTCTTTCCTTTTTTACCTTCCAGCCCTAGGAACGGAACTTGCACATTCCAGGCTAGTAGTGTTCTATCACTGTGCTACTTCCCAGCCCAAGTTCGCATCTTCCCTGTAGTTCTTCTGAGCCCCATTATGCCCTCCGCTCTAGAATAAAATAAACACAGACGAGTACAATGCTCTTAGGTTTGCATCTTCTTGCTACCTCTAACTGGCCTAGTGATACTGGCTCTGACAGCCACTCTTTCAGGAATTCTCAGCCTCTTACTACCCAAAATTCGAATTCTTCTCTTCTTCCCCCTTTTCCTTTCATTCCCTCCCTCTTTCCTGCCTTCTTCTCACTCTCCTTTTCCCTCTTTCTGCCTCCCCTGCACGCATGCCTTACTGTGATGTCCTAGGATTAGGCTGCACAATGCACAACAGAGAGGCACCCAGAACACAGTGGTATGGAGGGGACCTCAGCACTTCCCTATGGCCTTGTACATTCTAGTTGTACAATAAAATGTTTGTCTGAGCCAGATATCATGGTGCAGGTCTATAATCTGTTAGTCAGGAGGCTGAGATAGGGCCTGCCAGGGCTATGAAGTGAGTTGAAGGCGAGACTGAGGTGAGAAAGAAAGGCTGGGACTATATCTCCACTGTAGCATCCTGCTTAGCCTGGGTGAGGTAGGAGTGTGAATCATCATGTTCCTGAGGTGGCAGAAGCAGGGAAGATTGGGCTGGCCTTTGTCCTGGGCTCTTGACATGGAGAAAATACAATTCTCACCATTTCTGGATAACGGTATGTCTTTACTCACGAAACTCTCCAGTTCACTCCCAAGCATAGACCAAGCATAAAACAACCCCAAATAAGGACCTTATGATTCTAGGGATAGGGTTAGAGCCATGCTAACCCTAGGGAGAAGAGGAGGGGTGGTCAATCATTTTGCTGTCAGGGAACCACATACAACTTTAGACCTGAAATTCAGTGGAAGTTCCATTTCGGGATACTGCGATATGTGTGGGCAGGGGCTGACCAGTTCTGATTCTCTGGGGAAATGGACACTATTGCAGTATTCTTGGAACAATTTTTGTTTGGCTAGTATTCTTCGTAGTGAAATAATATCAAATACAGAACTTTGCAGAGTTCTGAGAACTATTCTAGTTGGTTGTTAAATCTGAAAGGATCATGGGAACTCCCACGTTTGTTGCCAACTGTCTAAAAATACAGGTGGCCTGGGGACTCTACTTTGGCTGGTATTTAGGAAATGGGCAGTGTCATGGAGGATGGAGCATCTATCCTGTAGACTTTGGCTGGCTCTGGATGGTTAGTGTCTGGATGGAATTGTAATTTCTGCTTAGAGCAGAAACAGATAACTGTCCACCAGACTGTACACCTTTGGGGGCAGCTCCAGTGATATATTTAATTCTGCTCTTTATTTGACCAGAAACTTTTATTTATTCTGTAAAATCTATACCAAATGCCAATGCCTCAAAGGATTTCTTTATCAACTTACTAAGGACAATTATAAAATTGCATTTAAGGGGAATCCTACAACCAGCTCCCATGGGCCTCACCAACTTTCTGTTGTTCTTATACTTTCAGAGACTCCTCATGGGTCTTTGTAGGGAGAACTGAAGTGTCTTTTGGGGTCAAAAGCATAAAAGCCAGGCCATGGTTATTTATTCCCTAGGGATAGCTGGCAGCCCTGGGGTTTGGCTGCCTTGCACCAGTGACTTGTGTACGGAGGAAAACGGAACAGGGAATGCACTTACATAAAGCTGAGTTGGCACAACAAGCAAATTCACAGAGAACTGTGTTGTTGGAAATAATCAGACCAGCATTGTACAGAAGGCAGCAGATGGGAAAGAACATGTCTTGTCAGCCAGGACTTCGGTTTGACAGTCCTGTGTTAGTTCGGGGCTCTTATTTCTCCGTGAGTGATGGTGCAGGCAGAGCTATCAGCCAGGAAGTAGTCAAAGGTTGGGAGTGGAGTGAGAGAAGGGAAGAACATGGTTCAGGCTTGCTTAGCATCCTTCTCTTCCTCTTCCACTTCTGCTTCTGGGTGTACATGTTTGTGTGTGTATATATATATATATATATATATATATATATATATGTATGTAGTCATAGGTGTAGAGGTCTGAGGTCAAGGTTGGGTGTCTTCCTAAGTCCCTGTCCGCCTTATTTTTTGGGGCAGGGTCTTTTCTTGAACCTGAAGAACACCAATTGGTTAAAGTGCCTGGCTAGCAAGTGTCAGGTTTCCTTGCCAATATGAAGATTTTACATGTATATATAAATGTACTGACATTTTTATATATATATATATATATATACATATATATATATGTACACACACATATATGTATGTGTGTGTGTGTGTGTGTGTGTGTGTGTGTATGGGTATTGAGGGTTCAGACTCAGGTCTTCACACTTGCAAAGTCTTTTACTGATAGCCATTTCTCCAGCTTTATCTTTCTTCCTTAAAGTTTTTCTCTTGATCCTCCCTCCCTCCTTCTTTTTTTCATTCAGTCCTCTGCCTGTGAGCTCTTCCTCTGTGCTGAATGGAGGAAGTGGTGATGCTGCTGATAAGAACGTGGAACTAGAAGCACTTCCCAAGGGCCGAGCACATGACAGGCACAGTCCAAATGCTTTCCATGTCCTCACACTTTGGTTTCTAACACCAGATCTATCGAAGGCTGCTGCTGTATTAACTGCTATCTAGACGGAGAAACCAAAAAAAAAAAAAAGGGAAACTCTCATTTCTAGAATCACACAGCTGCTAGATGTGTAGAGGAGACCAAGGGACAGGGCCACCAGTTTGCGTAGGCTCTCATAGGCCAAATTTAGACAACAGTTTTGAGCATCTGGTACAATAACACCGTTTTCACTAGGCCATGCTTCTTCCTAGATGGAGCAGGGGGAATTCTTAACAGAAGAAAGTCAATTAATTAATGTGGAGTGGATGGGGAAACTATAATTTACAACCCCAGTGCAGTCATGGATTAAAGCCCAGATCACAAGGGATGCTGAGACTATCAGGGGAACAGCACATCCATATGTTTCCCAAGATTAACTACACATTCTGAGGGATAGATGGCCTTCCATAGATGAGAGGTCTGGTAGTCAGCACCTTCGCTGAGCAGTTAGACTTTGCATCACCTAGTGTGGGAAGCCTGACATCATCGGCCTTCCCTTCTGATACAGGGAAAAGCCAAAGTCATCACCTACATGGAATTCTTACCTATAATACTTTCTCTGAATCTACTAAGGAAGCAACACACAGGTCTACAGCTTTTCAAACCATCATTCCTCATCAAAAAGAAAAACCACTGTCCATGAAAGACGCTAAAAGACATCTGTATGGCTATCAGGTGTCAAAGATGTGAGTGCATATATTATGTAAATATGTATATGCTCATGTGGAAAGCTATATATACACATGCGTAATGTGTGCACATATATGTAAAACATAAGCAGGTATGCATATATATGTATGAGTTTATGCCTATATATGCATTGCAAACATGCATGTGTATTTATATATACATATGTGTATATATGTATCGAGTAAATGCTAGATGCGATTCTTTAAATTTTTTTTCTTTTTAAATATTTTGCTTTGCTCTTTGAGAAGTTCATACATCCATGCTATGTATTTCAATCATATTCGCCCCCCACTATCCTCCCAACTCCTCTAAGGTTCCCTCTCATCCACCCTCAACTTCAGACTCCCCTTTCACATCCACTTCCCAACCTCATGTCTTCTTCTTTTTTATTACAAGTCATTGAATTCAATTAGTGCTGTTGATATATACAAGGCTGTAAGGCCAGCCACTGGAGTATTGTCAACCTACTAGGGGCCACATCCCTAAAAAAAAGCTAAACAAAAATAAAACAAACAAAACCCCCTCATTCCTCTAGCATCCATTAAGTATCAAAATTAGTTGAAATTTTAAAGTTGTGAATTTTATTTGTAATTATACAGGAAAATGCTCTTTTTGGGAGATACCGACTTAACATGTTTTCAATAGTGCATACATATATGTATGCAAAGAAAACATGGAGAACATTAATAATTGGTTGTCAGATGAAGAGAGTGTGGAAGTCTGTTGTACTTACCTCCAGTTTTCTTATCAGCTCCACCATTTTCAATGGAAACCATGAGGAAAATGAGGTAGGAAGAAAGATGAGACCCCGTGGATTGTGCTGAGTGAGAACAGGTGAGTCCTGGAGTTGAGAAGGTGGACTTGGAAGTAGACAGGAATGATGGGAGAGTAGTTGTTTTCAAAGTTACCCCACATTTGGTGGATCTGATAACTCTGCAAGGTGGGCCGTGAGAAAGCTGCTGTCTCTACCTTTCCCTCAACTCCCCTCCTCCCAGAAAAGACCACATTTCAGACTTGAAGAGGACTCTGGGCATGGACCCATGTGTACAATAACTGCCCATATTGCAAGCCTTAGCCTCTCAGTTCTGAACATTATTGGATGCTGTCTTAACTGAGAGAGGAGGGTGAGTTGTCTCTTACCCCCACATACCTTTTATTCGCCTCCAACTTCTTCATATGATTCTATCATCATTTTCATTAGATTAATGGTCAGTTTTCATTCTTTCATTCAGACATATACATGGTGTCCAAAAAAATATCAGCCCGTCACTTTTACCATTTTTTTGAGGGGGGACGGGCTTACATAAAGTCTCAGGAGAGGATTGTTTAAAAAGATGAAATGCCTGAAGAGGGAAGGAGACTTAGATAATTAGAGGAAGTCTGGGGGTAGAGTCAATGACTCATATGTAGAATCCAAACTTCTGGAAAGAAAAAAAAACACAATTAAATCTAGGATAAATGTTTTAAAAAGTAGTGAAAATAAAAAGGGACTCATATTTCTCCACTCCAGTGTGTGGGGGATACAGAGAATGGAACATTTTGGAGCGTTCAGCAGAGTCAGGGAGTCTGGGGCTACAAGGAGTAGACTGGCCATGAGTCAGAAGGTCAGCCCATGCCTGCTGAGCGGCCTTCACTTGGTATCTGGGCTGAGTCAGCCTCTACTTCACGGACTGGGAGAATTCCCTAGCCTGACTCCCCAGCTCCTGGCTGCTGAGCCCTTGGGCAATTCACATTGCAAATGGTCTGGCTTCTCTCCTTCCTACAGCTCTAGCGCATATCCCCTAGAGTCTAGATTGTCCCTTCTTCTTTACCCTCTTTTGTCCTGGTCTTTGGCTACCATCACCTTGCCCAGCCTTTTTATGCTTGCTGCTTTATTTATTTATGTTCTAAAATCCACTTCTCGGTTCTATGGGACTCTGGGAGGGAGACAAGGTAAGTGTGAGCATCTCTCACTTTCTAGCCTAGCAGACGAGCTAGGCACTTCCTTTTTCCGTTTTAAATTTATCTCCTCTCTCCTTGGTCCCATTGTGAACAGAAATCTTGTCATTCCAAGATGGCTGGGACTGGGGTAACATTGTGTCTTCATGTACTTTGGGTCCAGGCTTTCTTGAGCTGCAGAATAAAGCTGAGCCTGTGTCACGCGTCCCCTTTCCTTTCGGTTGTACTTCCCCAGTGCACCGAAGGCAGTTTCTGTCTTTGACCTGGCGCTTGTGTTACGGTTTCTTTGTCCTTAATAGATTCAACATTTATGGGCTGTATTTCTGTTTTAAAATTAATTGGTACCATCGAAGAGGGAGGACAAAAAACGAACAGAGAGTGAGGCAGCCACGGGCTACTTGACTCCAGCCTCCAGCCACAGCGGCTGCAAAGACCTCTTGCTTTTGAAGGGGCTTTCTGCTCTCTGAAATATTTAATGAAGGCGCGTGGCAGACCAGGCAAGGGAAGGTCTCTGAACCTGTTGGCCTCCCTTCTAAAGCGAGCTGCCCTGCATTCTGTAACAAAGAGCCCAGAAGCGCTGGGAGGGCTGGTGGTGGCTTTGGGAGCACCACTGAGGCGTGTCTGCTCCTCTGGTCAGGTTGGTGTTGGCCTTTCAGCCACCTGCTGCTGTGACCCCAGCTGGCTGGCAGCTGCATTGTCTCTGCTGAAGCTGTCTGCTGTCTGTGATCTCCGGAATGAAGCATTACTTCCTGTGGTCTGCTCTGCTTCCTCCCCCTGCTTTGGACTTGAGCATCTTTTGGTTCCACTGCTCTTACAGGGCAGAACATACATCCTCCCTGGAATGTGATCTCTTCGTTAACAATTTCTCCTAATTCCATTTAATGGTTTCTTAACAAAGTTTGGGTCCCAGAGATAAAAGGTCTTTTTCTCCCGTTACCCCTGCCCAATATCTCCTTCCTTTGTGTCGTTTCCTAACTTCTGCAGCTTCAGGAGGGCATGGTTTACCACAGGCTTCCCATTTGCCTGAGGATCAAGGCCCTCCCCAGCCCAGCCTGTTGTGAGGAATGTTCTTTCCCAAACAGAAACAGAGACAAGCCTTTTCCTAGCCTCAGTTCTTCACTGACTCTGTCTTAACAAAGAGGAGAAAGGCGGTCCAACCTAGCCCACTGGAGACACTTGCAAAACATTGGCTCCTCATCTGAATTTAAGTGCCGCACAGCCCCCTTCCCTGCCTGCCTTTCTGGGTTTGTAGCTGTAGCTCTGCATATTTGAAAATACCAGACTCGATTTTTACCCGCTTCGATCTCTGTTCACTGGGTTGCTAAGTACCGGGGGTCTGTTTGTATATCAAATATTTTAGATCGGCACTGTCAGATAGCTACATCATAAAAGCCCTTTACTAGTAGTGAGGCTGGACAGACAGCTCAGCAGTTGAAAACACTCCCTGTAGCTAACAATTGTCTGTAGCTCCAGTTCCAGAGGGTCTGATGTCCTCTTGTGGCTTCTGTACTAAGATTTTCTGTGTCATTTTGTCCTGTCTTTGAAGTTCAGCATCTGTGTTCTCCAGACAGCACATTCTGATCCCAGTGCCTACAAGTGCTGTGAGGACTGTATTAGATGGTGTGGCTGTGGGTGATGAGGACTCAGACCGAGCCACACTTGTAGAACCCCCCCTCCCCGCCCCGGGTGGTTTCCATGTTAGGTGGGAGGGAACACAGGGAGCAGGCTAGCAAAAGGAGCACACTTTCTGCAGCCCTCTGTGCATTTCTGGTTCTGAGCACTCTGGCGACTGTTTCTCTCTCGGGTAGTGGTTGATCTGTGGGATGAAAGCTCCCCTCTCACTTCTGCCCCTTACTACTTGCAATAGATGGGGCTGCACCAGGGATGCCCATCTGTGAATCCCCAAGACCTACGAACAGGCTACCTTACAAATGGCATAGGTAGCTTCGCGGAAGTGATTAAGGAAATAGAGCTGAGGGCAGATTATCCTCAGTTATCCAGGAAGTTCCAAATCACATGCACTTAAAAACCCATCAGTTTTGCTGGATTCAGAGAACTGGAGTGATGGCAGCAGAAGGTCACAGCCCAGATTGCTGGCTGTAAAGATGGAGAGGGGGCCATGAGCCAGGGAATCTGGGGGCCTCTAGGAGCTGGAAAACATGAGGAAACAGATTGTTGCGTGCTGTATCCGGAAAGATCACGGCCCTGCTGATACCTTGTTCTTAGCCCAGTGAAACCTCTGTTGGATTTCTGTCTTACCAAACAGTAAAATAACAAATATGTGATTTTTTTTTGAGATACAGAATCTGTGATGATTTGTTATGGCGGCAGTAGAAAACTAATACACTAGCTTTAGGGCTAAGCGATGAATAATTCACCTCTCCGAGATCCAGACATAAGTTATACCTAACTCAAGGGATTGTCAGAGGGTGAAAATGAGGCACCAGCTGTAAAGGTCTTAGTCCAGTGCCCAGCTCGTCCTAAAAGCTCCCGACTGATAGATGGAGCTACACGGGTTGTTATGTTTTCCCACCGTGGCCTGTCTGCAAAAGGGCTCCATGAGCACTTGCTGAACAAGTTTCGAGTGGGCTGGTCTAGGACTGTGACCTCCTCTGACATGGTTGGCAGCCTTGGAGAGCTCATCAGCGCCATTCTTTTCCTGAGTGTGGAACCCGAGTGGATTTGGGTGGAATACAGTCAAACATGTTTTCCTTGAGCGGTTATGCATTTTAATATGCGTTGGGAAAATATGGCTGGCACATCAAATCCATAATTCACAGAAAAGGATAACAAAGGGAATCCATTTTTAAAGTGTGTTATGTAAACCCCAGCTCTCACGGTCAGGGACTGAAACCTTGGTCTGTGCCGCTGCTGTCTCATTCTAGAGATAAGACAGCTGGGGCTGAGATTGAGGGATGGACTGTGTGTGACCACGAAGGAGCTACATCCCTTCATTCCCCAGATTATTGGGTGATGTACCGGCCTGAGTGAGATAAATTTCAGATTCTTTTAACTAAATCTCGGGATTGGGAATTGTTGTTACAAGTGAATTCACCTCATGGTTTACATTCAAGGGACATCCTTTGCCCAATCTGCTCTCAGCCTTACTCATGAGATTTCCAACCAGGCAAGGACTAGAAAGCCTGTAAAAAGCGCCCTCCTGTTTGTTTGAACTCCTCTTTGGCTGCTAACCTAGCATTTCAATGCAGACAGCCAGAAGGAGTGTATTGGCTCACAGAGAACAAAAGAGCCCTAAGCAATGGAATCCCAGGGAGAGAAGAGGCATAGCTGGGTCTTAGGTGCTACCCACACCAGAGGCTGGGCACTCCCACTTCTCTCTGCTCCTTTCCAATCTTTTCTTTCTCTTGTCAGTGGCTTCCTGCTGCTCTTGGACTTCATCTCAGAAATATAAGATAGGATCTGACCCTGTTTTCCCGTTCTAATGTGGAAAATTCTATAAAGGGATTATTATTGATTATATCATTATTATTATTGATTATTATTGATTAGATATGGCTTGAATATCAATACCTGGACTATAACCAGTGAAAATAAGGCAGGGCTAAGGCCAAGGTCAAAGATGACATTAGCTGCCTTAGCCCGAACCCTAGGGTGCTGTTTTGCAAAGAAGACAATGGTGATGATAAGACCTGTTTATATGCTCACTTCACACTGTGAACAAGCTTGTTGGTCACATCTCAAAGCTGCTTTTTACTTACCAATGTTAAAAAAAACTCTACTATATGTTGGTTTATTTACTTCGTGTGCATATTATATGTGTGTGTGTGTGTGTGTGTGCGTGTGTGCATACATGTGCCATGGACTGTGGGAGGAGGTCAGAAGACTTCTCAGGAGTTGGTTCCCTTTCTATTATGTGGGTTCCTGGGACTGAACTCAAACTGTTAGGCTTGGCATCCAGTGCTATTTAACAGAGCCATTTTTCTAGCCAGTTTTTTTTTTATTTGTTTGATTTTTGATTTTTTTTTTTTTTTTTGGTCTTGAGAATACTCCCAACTTCTATAGGCTCCAGTTTCCCCAATTGTAAATGTGGTGATTGAAACTTACTTTTCAAGATTTAAGGAGGACTGTGGGGTATTATAAGTGAAAATATCTAGTGCACAAGAAAGGATCACAAAAACTTTGCTACCATTTCTCCCAAGTGGCCATTTTTTTCTCCTTCTGGATTTTTGCTTAAGAAACAGATTTCATAGCTCATGATAGAAATCCTTTTCTTATTATTTCTTCCTGTTGATTGGAAAGACACAAAACCAGTTCCCTGCTATAATTACTACTAAGACTGGTTTTAAAACATACTGGGTTAATGATAATTGGAGAACACCTAGGACATGAAAAAAAAATATGTAGGTCAGGCTAATAGTGACTGCTGGAGTTCCTGAAATAAGCAGCATGGAAATGGGCGGGGGAAAGCACATTATGCAAAATGCTAGAATGGGTGGGTGGGAGGCGATGGGGAAGGAAGGCATCTGGGTCCTCTGGGGAAACTACCTGGAAGATGGCATGAGACAGTGATCTCGCCAGCTGCAGGGCTCACCATGGCCTAGGAGGAACCCTTACTTCACACAAGTCAGGAGTGGGTGGGCAGGAATGGAGCACACTGCTCACCAGTCCAGCGTCTCTCCACCTGTCAGCCACCCATTCGCCCTGTCTCGTGATCACCCATCTTGCTGCTTACAGAATTCCATTCCAGTATGGGAGACCGGGCAGAGGAGCTAATCAGCCAGCGCTGGAGAAATGGAAGTGAATCTGACAAGGTCTTTCCCGTATCGCCAAGGGCATCACCATATATTTTACACATTGCACTGTGTGGAAGGGAGGCGTTTGCCCTGCACACACAGAAGTAGGAAAACAAGGAGAAATATTTAGAATACAGCACACATACTCTGAAACTCTATCCATCAACACTATTATCCCTGCCTCCTTCTCTTTCCTTTCCCTAAGCTTTGTTCTACAAATAGCCTCCTGATTCCCCTGTGGAGATTTGCTAGATTCTGTTTGAATTGGGGTGCACAGAACAATTATTTTTCCCAATGCACTGCTTCCCTGTTACTACTGGCTTACTTTTTAAAGAATATTGCATTTTGACCTGCTAAAAAGATCAAGATCTAGCCAGTCCTGCTCTCACTTGCCTTTTGGGTTTTGTGAGCAGTTGTATGACTTAGTGGACAGGATGCTTGCCAGGAATTTCGAACCCTAGCTTCTGTGCTGTTGGTGAGTCATTTCCTGCCCCTCACTGGGTTGCATCATTTCTGTCTCCCTCAGCATTATCCTTCCAAGGTCATTCAGTTTTATCACTCGGGTATCTCTGCTTCTGAGTGGATGTCTTTGGAGCAACATTTTGATCTCCTTCCCTCTGGAGAGGGGATTTTGCAGGGTGGCTACATCTGTAACTATTTGAGTGAGCAACCTTAAGCCACTTTAAAAAATCCTACCTCCCCCCAGTAAAATGTTAACAATGCTCGTGGCACTTAGAGGACACAAAATGCAACCAAGGACAGAAGACGTCATGTGTCTCTTTAAATCATGTGTATGTGTGTAAAGCTCTGAACTTATTGACAGATTAAGACTTGATGCTGACTTCAGGTGGCATACATCTTACGACGGAGGTGAGGCAGCATTAGATAGATGGTCATGGGTCCTTGCACACAGGATGGAGTTAGCATGTTCCTGTATTTCAAGGTGGTCGTGGTGCGGAACCAGAATCTGAAGGCACAAGTAGGAAAACCACAGGTGAAAGGTGTCTCTAGTAAGAGACAGCTCAATCCAGAAGGTTTGAAGGTCTGCAATGAGTGCTCAGCTTTAACGTCAGGGACAGGAGGCTCTTGGAGGTTAATGGAGAATGAGAGTCAAGGGCTGGGTTCTCCAGCTACCAACCCTTCAACCTACAATGGTGACCTGCCTGCATGATACACTAGTGTGACAGTGGTCCCAAAGCTGTGGGAGTGACCTATCTGATTGGATTTAAGGCCCACTCCATGAGATAGAATTCAGACCTGACTCTGCTTGGTTGGCCAAGAACCTGAGAGTAGATAGGGCAGGGATCTAGGGGGATCCAAATATTACCTTTCTTCTGCTGGAGGAATGTCGCCATAAAGCGACTTACAATGATATTCTGCTACACTCACAGATGAGAGTCTTGCTCATGACAGAAGCTTCCTCCTACTATATGGAAACAAACCCAGAGACCTACAACTGGACAATGTGTAGAGAGCGAGAGACCTAGGATCACTTATTCCTAAGTGGAATGACTCCATCAAATCCCTCTCCTCCAATCTCAGGGATTTCTGTGGCAGGGAGGAGGAAGGATTGTAAGAGCCAATGGGGATGGAAGGTACTTAGGAATCAAGGCCTTCTAGATACAGCAGGACAGACACACATGAACTCACGGAGACTGTGGCAGCATGCACAGGTCCTGGGCAGGTCTAAGCCAGATGGGCTCTTAGTACTGAGAAGGGAAGTGGACAGGTACAAAGGAAAGGTTAATTTTCCCCAATGGAGTCTCCTTGGGTATAGAAACCACATTGAAGGGCAGGGGCCCCATGTCCAGGAGTAGACGGCTAACACAAACTCAATGGCATTTTTAAAAGCTTTTTGTCTTATAATATTTTATCTATGCATTTTCAACTTTAAAGATCATTGCTTATATATTATGCTTTCTGTTTTTGTGTTTTTTGAATCTCTCTCTGTCTCGGTATGTGTATGTGTGTTTGTGTGTGTGTTTTCTGAATGTATATGTGTTTCTTGTGCTTTTCCTTTGGCTCAATTTTCTGTTCATTTTGTCCTATTCTATTTTGTTTGTTTATTGTTGTTGTTTTAGTTTTTAGATGCCTGTTTGTTTTGTAATCAGAGGGGAGAAAGAGAGAGAGAGAGAGAGAGAGAGAGAGAGAGAGAGAGAGAGAAAGAGAAAGAGTGTGGATTTGGGTGGGTGTGGGAAGGACAGCAGTGACAGAATGCATTTAGAATTGGTTATCTATCAGCTCTCAGCCTTGCTGAAGGTCTTTTAACGAGTTGTACAGAACTGGTGCGGGAGAATTGTCTGTATTCTGTCAATCATGTTTTAAATAGAAGTTGATTGGCCAGGCAGGAAGTATAGGCGGGAAAACCAGACAGGGGAACAGGGAAGAAGGAAGTTCTTCCCGCACTCCTGCCAGTCGACCAGGATGTAAGCTGCCTCGCTGAGAAAAGGTACCAGCCATGTGCCTGGCATGGATGGGAACAATGAGTTAATATAAGTTATGGGAGCTGGTAGGAAGACTGAGCTATTGGGCCAATCAGTTGATAACCTAATGTAAACTCTCTGTGTGTTTTTCTTTGGGGCTTGCTGACTGTGGGGTACCGGGTGGGACAGTAACCCCAACAAGCCAGCCCTCATGTTACACAGAACACAGCCCAGAATTGTCACACTGAAGAGTGGAGCCAGGGACACGCTTCAGTGGTTGGAATGTGAGATTCACAGGTAATAATTCCTTATACTTTGTGTTGCATCTACCATTGGAGTTAGCTGTAACTCCAGAGAAAGCTCAAATATAGAAAGGCAGAGTGACATCTCAATGTATTCTTCAGGTGGGATGTTGGCTATGGGCATGAGATTGTCCATCACATCTGCTCTTAACTCAGCTGCCCTTTGCGGGTGTGGGTCATTTGTTGTGCCTGTGGCCAGATGTAACTTTCAGAATGTAACTTTGGTGTTAACGAGTATGCACCGGAAGGGGCAGGGTAAGTAGTAGGCAGACCCAGGTTATGGGAAAGAATTTTCCAGTAGTTTTCTCGTCTCTTCAAAGCTATGAAATCTGAATACTTTTTTGAGTCAGAAACAAAAGAATGCAGAGTAGTAGTGGCTGTAGGTCTGTCCAAAAGGAAGACAGTGTGAGAGGAGAAAGTTAGTTCAGTCTATGATAACTGGTGTTGTTGTAAGTCATTGTATCTTCAGGCTTTATCTTTGGAAGCACTTAACAGGAATATAAGTGAGGTTAAATGCCAAGGGGTCAATTATAGTTTTAGCCATTCCCCCTTTCCAGAACCGGTGGAAGGCAGGTCAATACCTAGGGAGTTACAACTCCTGCCTTGAGAGCTGAAATTTCTCCTATTTGGTGGTGCCATCAGACACTCACCTTGTTGGGGGGAAATTAAAGATGGAATCAGAACTTTCAAATATCCTGTGGTATGTATTGATGTAAGCGTGGGACATCCACATCAGATGCCTTTGCTCTGGGGAAAGGAAAGTTGTCATATTTCTTTTTCTTGAGGAAAAATAACATTGAGAGCCAGTGGGGGTTTGTCCTGTGTATTTCCAGCGTCTCCGGTGGAATTGAGATAATCCCGCTCTTTCTTTTACATTCTTTACCTGCTGCTTGGAGGAAATGACTCCTCGCCTTCAAAAGCAGCTTTCCTTAGTCTCCGAGGGGAAGAATTGCTTTGCAATTCTTTGGCTGTAAAGAAACGACAGAAAACTCAGGAAAGGGCGAGGTCAGAGCAGCAGTTACCATATTTTCTGGAAGTTCCTGGACCACAGCTCTGGGGCTTTGCCCATTTCCTGCTGTGAGGTTGTAGTGTTTGTAATGACTGGTGTGTTCTCTTCGCCATCTCTTCTGTCTGTGTTGCAGGCTCTGACCTCCATCTCCATCAGAGCATTTTGCACACGTGGAGATGGTGGCTTTGTAGAGCAGACAGTCCCTGATAGCAAAGGACCACACCTATCCTTTGCCCCTTGGCCTGACCTGCCCTTTTTGTGACTGTCACTTTTAGAGTCAGATGAATGTCAGACAATCTTTTCTCTGTGGGCAAGGAATTTAATCTTTCTAAATCACAATCCCAGTGCATTCATTTGTGTTGATGGATTAAAGCACCCAAGGCTTTCTTTCATGTATGTATGTGTGTATGTATACACAGACACATCTCTCTATGTGTTTGTATATATGTATACACACATATGTGTGTTTATATGTATATGCGTATGTATGTATACACACACATATATGTATACAGAGAGAGTGTATGTGTGCATTTTGTTTATGGTGGGGCAGGGACAACATTGTGATTGTGCGTGTGGTGTGTATGTGTACGGAATATGTGTGTATTTGTTTTCATGCCATGTGCTTATGTATATACACACAGAGAGATCAACAGAAGATGTCAACTGTCTAACTCTGTCATATTCTACCTCATTCCGTTGAGGCAGTCTTTCATTTACTCTAGAACTTAGGCTAGTGACCAATAAACCCCCATGATCCTTCAGTCTCTACTCCCCCTGCTGGAGTTACATGCCCATGTGGCCATGCCAAAAATTTTATGTAAGTACTGACCCTAATGTTTGCACCACAAATACTCTTACCCACTGAGCCACCCCCTTAGCCATCAGTGAAACTTGTACAGGACCCTGGCATTGTACACAGTAGGTGCTTCAAAACATTTTCTAATGGTTTTGCATTGGCAAAGAAGATTCTAAATTATTAATGATAATTAGAACAATCAGGGCATGGTACAAAGTAAAAATACAGGAAGGAATGAATATATTTGAGATGATAGTAGAACACTGAACACAACACAAGAAACTTCTAAGTGCCAGGTCTTTGTGAGGGCAGGTTGGACATCCATGCAGCTGGCCTTGGTGGTGGTTATCTTTACGCACTGGGATTATTGAGCTGCCGTTCCATATCTCAAACATTCTATAAAATGCATATACTTGATATAGAGGGAGGAAATCATTTTATTAGTAACCCCATGGAGGAAGAGCAACAATATGCATGCCAGACCGCAGGACAGGGGCTCCTTCTCCTGCTTAGGTGATTGTGTACAGTCTTATGCAATATGCACTTCCTAGTTCCCTCCCTAGTACCATCTCTGGGTTGCTAAGGGCACCTGCTCCCATGCAATTCTTGGATGCTGAGACAACCACTGGGAGAATGCTCTGAGAGAGATTTCTTTTTGAGGATACAGAGGTTAGAAGAGCATGGGAGGGTAAGGTCTGCCAACATTTCTTTCTTTGGAAGAGTTCTAGCCAGGCTCTCAGGGGCATCACCCTCTTTGCAGAAATACTCTCTTGACAGCAGCTGGTAGTCTCTCGGGGACGGACACTTTGTGTGACTCATAGTCAGCAGTGCAGAAGAGGCAGCCATGTGTGTCACTTTAACTCAACACCTCAGTCCTGAGTGGGGCCTGACTGGGAGGAAGGGAGGGGAGAGATGTGCAGCCCGTAGTCCCCTGTTTTCTTACAGCAATTGCGTGAAGACTACAAATATTTGAGCTGATTGTACTCGCTTACACGCAGCAATGAATCATCTTGTGATGAGAGGCCTGAAATATGCTGGGATGAAATTAACGTCAATTGAAACAGAAAATAGATTCTAGCTCCTTCCACAATGAGCCTCAGAAGATGGGCTCAGAGAATGGGGAGCTGGCTGCAACTATTCTTAGGGGCAAAAAAGCCCCTGCCACTGCTATTGCTTTTCTCTATTTTTATTTTCTTATATAGCTTCTTTTTGGCTCCTCCTCTGGGGTGCCTTTTAATCAGAGACTTTGTCTGGTTTCAGGCTCCGTTTTGACTTCTTGGATCTCTGGGGATAAAAAAAAAAAGGTTTTTTTTTAAAAAAAACTCATATAGACATTTAGAATCTAAAGGAAAAGAAAAATTAGGACCTTTATCCTAAAAAGTTCACATTTCTCCCGAACACTAGATGAAGAGTGCCTAGTTGCTGAGGTCATGCGATTTTGTGGGCAGGTGATGGGAAGATTCTAAAACATTAACCCATGTTCCCTCTACAGCTCCCCACTCCCATTCCAGGAGTTTCCATCGCGGACTTTTATTCTCATACATACAGGCCCTATAGGAGACAGAAGAATTCGTGCATGGGGTAGGCTTAGAGACTTCATGGTGGGTCTGACTGAAGTTCACTAGGGTAGCGTTAGAAAAGGATCCCGGGGGCTGTGATGAGCACAGTGTGAGTGATGGTGGGTGTCTGGGAAAATCCTGGGGCTCTGGGTCCTTTGAGACACTGGGACTCTCCCGCAGGACATCTGGGTGGTGAATGATCTTGGTTGTCAACCTGATAGACCTGAGAGGAGGGAGCCTCAACTGAAGAATTTCTTCCATCAGATTGGTCCACGGGGCATATTTTGGTCTCTAATTGATGTGGGAGAGCATGGCTCATCATGGGTGGTACCCTCCTAGCAGGTGAGCCTAGGCTGTACTGAAAAGCTAGCTGGACAAGCTTGAGGCAGTGAGCCACCAAGCATCTTTCCTCCATGGTTCCCATCTCTGCTCCTACTTGAGTGCCTGTTTTGACTTTCTTTAGTGATGGGCCTGTCAGATGAAATAAACTCTTCCCCAGCATGCCTTTGGTCATGGTCTTTGTTTATCTCAGTCATGAAAAGCCACCTACAGCACTCTAATATTGGTTTGCTTTGTTTGTTAGCCTAGAACTCTGGGCTCAGTTCCTTGCATCCTTCCATGACTGATGGGAAGGCTGCCCACAAACCACCAGAGACTGAAGATCTCTGCTGTGGGATGTTTGTACTCTGTGTGAAAATGCATTGCTCTGACTGTGTAATCAAAGGCTGAATGGCCAATAGTGAGGCAGGAGGAATAGGAGGACTTCTGGGAACAGACAGGGAAAGGAGAAGGAAATAAATGAGGCAAAGGGCTGATGAGACCCGGAAGGAGTTGGACATCCAGAATGACAGAAAGGTAAAAAACCATGAGGCAAAATGTGGATTAATATAAATGGGTTAATTTAAGTTTTAAGAGTTAGTGGGACAAGCCTACACTAAGGCTGAGTTTTCATAGTTAATAATAAGTCTCTGTGTTGTCATTTGTGAACTGGTGGCCGACAACAAAGCTTGCTACAATCTCTGTGCACCTGCTCCATCTACCTGCTGCAGCACCTTGGATGATATGAATCTGAGCGGCACCAAATCTGAGCGGCACCAGGAGTTTGAATCTTGTAGGTCAGAAAGACTCAGGGGTACTAGCACTTCACCGGTCTTTGATTTCTCACAGACTTGAAATGAGAATAATGCAGTGTGCTCAGCAGGGGTGGAGAGCACACTGAATGTCTGCATAGTTGCTCACAGTTTAGTGGCTCCCCCACCACTCCTGCTAGGCTCCCTGGGCTCTGCCCTGAGCCCTGGCACCTTTCTTTATCATTGCACAACTCCCAAGATTCCAGCATCACCTGGGACTGCATCCACTTGAGCAAAGAGGTCCAAAGGCATGCACTTTGGAGACTCAACCTATGCTTTGCAATTGATATGCTCTGGAAAGACAAAAACCTGCTCTCTAAAAGAAGGGCAGACCCAAGTGAATGTCATATGGACCAGCTTGTTAAGTCATTTAGGGGATCAGCTGTCTGCATTTGAATCTTAATCTAATGCCCCAGAAATACAAATCCCTACTCTTGACCTCTTTGCAATCCATTTCTCTCACTATTGATCTGATAATGATCATGACTGTAGCCTTCCTTGTGGATTGTGAGGAGTGTATGGGTCAACAGCTGCCAAATATTAAAGAAAGCACCAGGTGTCTGGAAGGGCTAGTTTAGTTTGGACCACATGTCTAACAATATCATCTCCCCTTCCTTTTCCTTTTCCATTGATTTATCTTGCTGATCCAATTAGGTGTTTTAGGTGGTAGAGATTGGATATTTTGCATGTTTTCTTTGAGAAAGAATGATTTCTCTACGATATTCTTGGGCACAGGAATGAATTTAGACAGCGCTGCAGTGCTGAACTGCCATAGAGAAGAGGAGCCTAGATAGCCCTGCAGTGCTGAGCTGCCATAGAGAAGAGGGGCCACGATGGCCCCTGACTTTTCCTTCTGCCCTCTTTACCCTTTGCCTCTTTGCCACAGATTCTATTTGATTGCTCCGAGTTTCTCCATATCTTTAAGAGCTCCAGAAGACAGATCCCAACAGCAGGTCCTGGCATGAGGATTCACAGGCAAGTGGCTACTGGGAAGTGATTCTAGGAACTATAAGGAAAGGGCTGGAAGTGGTTGGGGGAAGAAATGCAGGGAAATGAAAAAGGCATTTCATCAAGTAAGTCACTGTGATGGACAACCTGGCTCTAGCCAGTCTTGGGGAATCTGTTGGATCAACGTAGAGGAAGAGACTCCAAGATAGTTTACCTGAAGGGCACAGAGCTGAGGATTTTATGTATCAAATACTCTTCAGTCTTTAGGGCTGACTGTAGTGTGGGCTCTGATATCCGCCAGCCTGAGGATGCCATGCAACTCAGTAGCTGAAAGCTAACAATTTAGAAAGATAATAGATAAGAATTTGGCTCCAGCCTTCCTTTTCACTTGTAGATTGCTCGATGAGAAGTCGCTAACTCCAAAGCTGGTAAAGGAATGCAGGTGTGTGTGTGTGGGGGGGAGATGCCCTGGAAAAGGAATATGAATAGAAAATTCCTCAAGAGTTGGGGGAGGATTCAGAGCATGAATTAGCTTGGGAGAGGCACAATAAACGCAAGGTCACGCTGTAAAGGACAAGAGAAGTCTGAAGCGGCCTTTGAACGGTGATGGTGTGAAAGCCTGTTTCTTCCTCGCGCCTCCGGGAACACATTTGGGGAAAGATACCAGTTTCTATGTTGGGGCGACGGTCCCTGACATAATGGCGCCCAACGTGGGGCTCATGACTGAACCCCGAGAAAGCCGGAGAAAAAGAAGAAAAATGAAAAGACCACGAGGAAACCGCGACCACGAGGAGACCGCACTATCTCTTAGTCATTTTCCATGCTCTCTCTGTGTTGGCCAGAGTTGTGGATATTTGTAGAAAAGCTATTTTTGGTACATTCAAGGAATTCCAGGACCTGAAGGGCAGGGGAGTCAGGCATCCAAAGTGTCTACCATGATTCCTCATTGCTAGATGACAATTTGTCTTTCCAATTAATATTTCCAGATGTGAGGTGTGAGCAAAGGAGAGAAACTGAGGAAAAATGGAGGACATGAGAAAGATGGAGGAAAAAAAACCAGGAAGAGGCAGCATATCAATCTAGAAGATGCCATTCTTCTTGTCCTCCCAACACACCCTAGTCCCTTTGATCCACTGAGTGATGGCCAGAATGGATGAATCCTACAATCTATGTGAGGAGACCCATCTGACTGGCCTGGATGTTGACTATTCCATTTTGGTATCTTTTGTATAATTTCCCGTAGAGGAGGAATATAAAACTGGGTTTGCTCTGACAGCTTGAGGCTAAGAGAGGTGACATCAGATGGTCTCGGCCTTGTTCCCATGTTTCTCAGCATCCGCATCAGCAAGATCTACTGAATTTCTTCCTGCTCACAGCTGAGGTGATGAAAAGTTACATCAAGCCAGATGAAGCCCTGGGACAGCTGCCAGCCCAGAGCAGTTGTTTCACCTTAAAACAAGCCTCATCTTGACGGTGTCACCATTGTGAGAGAAGTCACACATGGCTATGTTGTCTTCCCTTTCGTTTGCAAAAAAAAAAAAAAAAAAAACTGGAAGAGAAAGTAACAGCTTCAATGCCTTGACATGTGTTTTCTTTTCTTTTCTTTTCTTTCTCATTCAAGATTAATCTCAGCTAGGACTGACAGAATAGCATAGCCAAATCCTACTGAGAGGAAAGTCAGAAGCATTTAATACATGGGAAACCAAACAATGAAGGATGCTTGGAAAAGGGTCTTCTAGGACAGTAACATAGAGACTGGAGTGTCCATGAGACGCCTTGTGATGTAGATCAGGTAGCCTCTAGTGGAACCAGGGAGTCTGTATCTGCTAACTAGCTCCAAGACGCTGCTGATGCTGCTTGGTCCAAGGACTTTGGGTAAGTAACAAGGACATCATCTTCCAACTCAGGGATGACTATATTCAAGTTATGTAGCATGCCTTAACTTGAGCTCCTTGGCGTGGAGCATGTGGAATGGAATTAGCACTGCTCGGGGTTACTGTGAAAATGCAAAGGGTTAAGATGTGCTGGTAATCCTTCCAAATATTCCTCCTCACTGTTATGGAACAGCTGGCATCTGCTCATCTTACCTTTACTCTGCTTTTGGCATGTTCCCCTCCCCCCTCTATACTACTTCCTGACTTCAGACTCATTTCCGATTCTGTTTCTGGCTTGGCACCCTTGTGCCCACTTATCTGAGCTTACAAGCCCTGCTAGACTTATATTGCAAGGACTGCTTGTCTCCAGGCAACAGCCCTGCTATCTTTACCTAGAGAGGATTTCCCTTTCTAGGTCTCAGTTTTCCTATCTCTACAATGCTAAGTGTAGGTCTAAGCAACATTCGATAGTTCTTTCTTTAAGCAATGGGGTTGGCTGCAGTAGACTCACATAAACTTCTTTCAACAATTTTCTTTCTTTCTTTTTTTTACATTGTTGTTGTTGTTGTTGTAGGCCATTTGCTTCATGTCTTGCCCCAGTACAGTACGAGTGTCTGTTCAGATAAAAGACGCCTTCTGGAGTTGTGCCGTGCATAGATGAGCGTCTTTGCACTGGAAGCATTCATGACTATACCTTGGAAACTTCATGATACTTTTTGAATTCCAGAATCCCATACTCTTGATTCTAAACTCTTTCAACTTAATACCCACTCTCAGGTCCCCAGACCCTAGCATTCAGTAAACTTCTGGGTTTTTCCTAAAGAGTCCCAAATAGAGCTAATGAGGCTTATACCGTGCACAAATAATCAAGGCACAAGTTCTGTGTCCATGGAGGCAGATGACCAGACCAGCTGTCAGTAGACTGAGCCCTTCTCGGATTTGTGCCTCAGGCTTCAAGCTATGACTCACTGCCTTAGTGAATATCAGAATTTGGTGTGCTTCAGAAAGCTGTCTTGCTCAGTCAAGAAAGAGCATGGCAGATCAATTTTGGTCACTGGATAACAAGCTTCGGTTGTTTAACAAGAATTTGTCTCTGTGGCATCCACACGGCTATTAGGCATCTATCAGCCTCATTGCTAGTTCCTTTTAATGGAATTGACTTCAATAGCTTTGTTTCTAGAATAGCTCTCTTTTTCCAGCCACAGGCTCAATGTCACTGTTCATGTTTTGATGTTCATGTTTCAACATTTGTGTTTCAATGCCACTGTTCTTGCTAGCAAGGACCCTGTATCTTGTGCTAGAGTTTCGTAAATGTGAATTGAACAATAAATCATACTTAATGTATGAAACAGAAATGTACAATCTTTTCCATCCAAAGGTTATCTCAAGGCCATGTAAATAAGGGGGAGGGGGACAGCCTACAAGTGAAACACTAAACCACACACTTGACATGGTCCCTACTGGCTACGGTTTCAGCACACACTATGTGGCAATCAGGCCATGGACTTCAGAGCTGAATGTGTCCACTTCTTCCAAGCTCTTCTTTTGGATAAGCCGTGTTAGTGCGCTGAGATTGGCCACAGTGAGAGCATTTTCACCATGAAAATTGGTCAGTGCCTCAAATAAGAGGTATTGTTTATTCAGCTATTTTCTAAAAGGTTAAATATTTTTTAGCTTATGACAGAAGGGGATGGCAACTTCCCAGATCCTCATGCAAGACAGACCTCACCAATGGATCCCAGCACATTTTCTCTCAGCTCCCACAAGGCCTGGGACCTTCCCTAGTACATTTTCCCAGTAGCGATTTCTAATGAGCTGGTGTGAGTTCCTGGAATGATGTTCTTCCAGCAATAATCTGCTTACCTTGGCCCAGTACATGTTGCATAGAACTTCATAATAGTACGAAGAAGTGGACCTTAAACTTCTGATTTTTTTCAAGTACTTTAAAATGCGCCCCCCTTTTTTAAGAGAACCTTGGAATAACTTGTTACATGGCCAAGTAAGGAGATAAAATACAATAACAACTTAATATCAACCTTATGCCATAATCATTTCAATCAGAAGGACATTGTCTCAGCTACTTTCTGGTGATAAAATACCCCTGCAAAAGCAACGCAGGGGAAAAAGAGTTTCATTGGCTTATAGTTCCAGGGAGCTATAGTTCATCATTGTGCAGAGTCATGATAGCAGAGAAGACAGGACACCAGGAGCGGAAGGCTCTTTACATTGCCGCTCAGGAGCAGAATTTGAACCAGAAGTCTATAGGCTATAAAGCCTGACCCCAGCCACCCATTTTCTGTTCTTTTTCTTTCTTTCTATTCTTCTCTCATATATTACATCCGGATTGGAAGTTCTCCTCCCTCTACTCCTCCATTTCTCTTAAAAAAGGGGGGGGGGGGTCGGCCTCACAAGGGTATTCACCAATGTGGCATAACAAGTTTAAACTAGGCCCAAACCCTCATATCAAGGCTGGATGAGGCAATGCAGTAGGAGGGGGAGGGTCCCACCTGGAGGCAAAAGAGTCAGAAATACCCCCACCCTCCATCACAGTTCCACTGTTGGGAGTCCCAGAAGAACATCAAGATACACAACCATAACATATATGAAGAAGGCCTGGCTCAGATCCATACGGGGTCTGTGTCTGCTGTTTCAGTCTCTGTGAGCCCCTTTGAGCCCTGGTTATTCGATTCAGCCCTAATTAGTTGTTTCTGTAGTGACCCAGATTCTTCAATGAGGCTGCATGTCCCAAGGGCTCCTCAACCTTCCCAAACAGCACCACCTGCTGGGGACAAGATGTTCAAACACGTGAGGCTGTGAGGAACAATTTACATTAAAACCACGACAGGTATTCTACCAAGTTGTTCCAGATAACAGTGTGTTCCTCAGGACAAAGGAAGCATGAGTAAGAAGAATAAATACTTCCTCATTTTTCTCATTCTAATGCAAAGCTTCCCTTGGACAAGGCTAAAGTCCATGGTGAGGCTTGGGTGACTACATGCTTTCAGAATGTAGAGGACATTGCCTGAGCCGATGATTGCAAGTTACCATCCTTCCTTGGTGGGGCTGCAGGGACAACTGAACAGGATGCCTCTCATTAAACTATTCCCATTAGTGGAAGGAGCTGCCAATGTCTCTGTATCCAAATTTGCAAAATTAGAGAATATTCTTCCATGTTATTAATAAAAGTATCACACTACAGTCCTAACCACGGCACAGTTTTCTTGGTGAGAGGTGGGCTAGTGAGATGAATCTGTCCTTATTACTGGGAATGAAGCCAGTGAATTAAAAAAAAAATGACTTCCTCTCTCCTTTTCTCCTTCCTTCCTTCCTTCCCGCAAGTAATGTTCTAAGAATATATGACTAGCTGTGTTAATGGGGCAACCTTTAATCCCAGCACTCAGGAGGCAAGGGCAGACAGATTTCTGTGAGTTGAAGGCCAACCTGGCCTACACGTTGAGTTCCAGGAGAGTCAGGGCTACAAGGACTACTAGGGAGACACTTTCTCAAAGTCTCAAAACAATTTCTCTCTCTCTCTCTCTCTCTCTCTCTCTATCTATCTATCTATCTACCTATATATCTATCTACATATATATGTATATTATGTATATGTATATATACATAAATATAAAGATAAATGGCAAGTTCTTTGTCTACTCACCTTGCCCTTTTTCCTACCATGTAGCACACAGGCTAATAAGCTAATAGGCAAGTCTATCTAGATCATTCTCCTATGGAAATCTCCAGTAATGTCTCCAGAGGAATGCAAAACTTTTTTCCATTTCCATTTGGCTTCATTGTTCAAAACCAGGTGTTCGTAGGTGGGTGGATTCATGTTGGGGGACTTTTATTCGATTCCATTGGTCTGCATGTCTATTTTTATGCCAATACCAAGCTATTTTTATTACTATAGGGTTAGACTTTGAAGTCAGGGGTGGTAATGCCTTCAAAAGTTCCTTTATTGTACAGGATTGTTTAAGCTATTCTGAGTTTTTTTTTTCCATAAAAAGTTGAATAATGTTCTTTCAAGGCCTGTGAAGAATTATGTTGGGATTTTGATGGGGACTGCATTGAATCTGCAGAGTGTTTTTGGTAAGATTGCCATTTTTACTATGTTAATCCTACCAAGAGCATGGGAGATCTTTCCATTTTCTGATATTTTTCTTCGAAGTTCTTGTCACACAGGTATTTCACTTGTTTGGTTGTTACACCAAGATATTTTATATTATTTGTGGCTATTGTAAAGGGCAATGTTTCTCTGAGTTCTTTCTCGGCCCATTTATGATTTGTAAAAAGGAGGGATACTGATTCTTTTGAGTTAATCTTGTGTCCTGCCACATTACTGAAAGAGTTTTTTAGCTCTAGGAGTCACCTGGTAGAATTTTGGGGGTCACTTATGTATACTATCATACCATCTACAAAGAGCAAAAGTTTGACTTCTTCCTTTCCAATTTGTATCCTCTTGATCTGCTTTTGCTGTCTTATTGTTCTAGATAGAATTTCAAGTACTATATTGAATAGATATGGAGATAGTGGACAGCCTTGTCTTGTGTCTGATTTTTGTGGAGTCATTTTGAGTTTCTTTCCATTTAACATGGTGTTGGCTATCAGCTTGCTGTAACTTACTTTTTATTGTGTTTAGACATGTTCCTTGTATGCTGGATCTCTCCAAGACTTTTTTATCATGAAAAAGTGTTGGAGTATGTTGAATGCTTTTTCAGCATCTAATGGGATGTTCCTGTTGGTTTTTTTCTTTCGGTTTGTTTATATGGTGGATTACATTGACAGATTTTCAGATGCTGAACCATCCCTGCATCTCTGGCATGAAACCTACTTGATCATGGTGGATGATCTTTTTGATGTATTCTTGGATATGGCTTGCCAGTATTTTATTGAGTATGTTTGCATCAATGTTCATGAGGGAGACTGGTCTGTAATTCTCTTTCTTTGTTGCATCTTTGTGTGATTTGAGTATCAAAGTAACTTTAACCTTATAAAAGGAGTTTGACAATGTTCCTCCTATTGTGTGGAACAATTTAAGGAGTATTGGTATTAGTTCTTCTTTGAAATTTTGGAAGAATTCTGTGCTGAAGCCATCTGATCCTGGGCTTTTTTTTGGTTGGGAGACTTTTAATGACTGCTTCTACTTCCTTATGGGTTATAGATTTATTTAAATTGTTCATCTGTTCTTGATTTAATTTTGGTATTTGGTATCTATCCAGAAAATTGTCCATTTCTTTTAAATTTTCCAATTTTGTGGAGTACAGGTCTTTGAAATATGACCTGGTGAGTCTCTGAATTTCCTTAGTGTCTGTTGTTATGCCCACCTTTGCGTTTTGGAGTTCGTTAATTTAGATATTCTTTCTCTGTCTTTTGGTTAGTTTGAATAAAGTTTTGTCTATCTTTATGATTTTTCTTAAAGAACCAATTCTTTGTTTCATTGATTCTTTGTATTGTTCCCTTTGTTTCTATTTTATTGATTTCAACCCTCAACTTTATTATTTCCTGGCATCTACTTCTCCTGGGTGAGTTTGCTTCTTTTTGTTCTAGAGCTTTCAGGTGTGCTGTTAAGTCATTAGTGTGAGATAACCAACATCTTTATGTAGGCATTTAGTGCTATAAACTTTTCTCTTGGCTCTGTTTTCATAGTGTCCCATAAGTTTGGATATGTTGCACATTCATATTCACTGAATTCTAGGAAATCTTTCCTTTTTCTTTATTTTTTTTCTTGACACAGGGGTGAGTCAGTTGAGTATTATTCAGTTTCCATGAGTTTTTAGGCTGTCTGTCATTTGTGTTATTGTTGAATTCTAACTTTAAGCCATGGTGATCTGATAACGAACAAGGGTTTATTACAATTTTTTGTATCTGTTGAGATTTTCTTTGTGACTGAGTATATGGTCAATTTTAGAGAAGATTCCATGAAGTGCTGAGAAGAAGGTATACTCTTTTGTGTTTGGGTGAAATGTTCTATAGATGTCTGTTAAGTCCATTTGAGTTGTGACATTCCTTAGTTCCCTTATTTCTCTGTTAGTTTTCTGTCTGGAAGACCTGCCCATTGATGAGAGTGGGGTGTTGAAGTCTCCCACTATGAGTGTGTGGAGTTTGATGTGTGATTTAAGCTTTAGTAATGTTTCTTTACCTATGTGGGTGACCTTAGATTTCAGGCATAAATGTTTAGAACTGAGACTTCATCTTGATAGATTTTTTTTTTTGCTGTGATGAAACTGAAGTGTCCTTTTCCATCTCTTTTCATTAATTTTAGTTTGAAGTCTATTTCGTTAGATATTAGGATAGCTGCACCAGCTTGTTTCTTTGAAAAATATCTTCTCCTAACCTTTTACTCTGAGGTAACGTCTGTCTTTGAAGTTGAGGTAAGTTTCTTGAATGTAGCAGGATGGACCCTGTTTTAATATCCATTCTGTTAGCCTGAGTCTTTTTACAGGCAAATTGAGTCCATTGATATTAAGAGATATTAATGACTAGTGATTGTTAATTCCTGCTATTTTTTGGGGGGGTAGTGTGTAGCACAAATAAAACCCAGAGACAGAAATTGGGGTTCAATCTGAAACCCAGAAAAGCAAAGCAGCCAAGTAACTCGAGAAGTCTTGCCTCTACCAAGGCTGGACGACCACAAAACTAAGCAGCCTAAACCTCTCTCTCCTCCCATTTTACATTCCCTCTAGTGCTGGGATTAAAAGCGTGTAACTCCTAGGACTAGGATTAAAGGTGTAAGTCACCACCACCTGGATTTGTTTCTGTATTGATCTTTTGTTGCCCAGCCCAGGATGGCCTTGAACTCACAGAGATCTTCTGAATTTGTCTCCCATCCTGGGATCAAAGGTGTGTGTCATCATTGCCTGACCTCCAGTGGCTTTAAATTCACCTCTGGTGTTCAGGTAAGACTTATTTATCAAAATACAAATAATGTACCACTACGGTAGTGTGTTTGTGTTTCCCTTATTTGGGATTTGTTAGTGTGGGCTTATCTATTGCCTAACTTCCTTGGATTGGAGTTTTCCTTCTAGTTCTTCCTGTAGGGCTGGATTTGTGAATGGGTTTGGTCTTTTCATGGTGTTCCAGATTTCCTGGATGTTTTGTGTTATGACCTTGTTGGTTTTAATGTTTACTTACTGGTGAATCTATTTCCTTTATTGTATCTCCAACCAATGCCAGAGATTCTCTCTTCCATTTCTTGCATTTTGTTGATTATGCTTGCATCTGTAGTTCATGTTCATTTACCCAGATTTTCCATTTCCAGAATTCTGCTGGTTTGTGTTTTATTTTTATTGCCTATATTTCAATTTTCGAGTCTTGAACTGTATCCTTCACCTTTTGATTGCTTTTTCTTGGTTTTCTTGCCTTTCTCTAAGGGATTTATTGATTTCTTTCAATTTTTTTGTTTGCCTTTTCCTCCATTTCTTTAAGGGCCTCTATTATCTTTATAAAGTTATTTTAAGGTCATTTTCTTCTGCTTCTTCTATGCTGGGATGTTCAGGTCTTGCTGTTGTAGAACCACTAGGTTGTGGTGGTGTCATATTGTTCTTTACGTAGTTGAAAGTATTCTTGCACTGGCATCCACCCATCTCTTCCTCCAACCAGTGCAGGCAATCCCTGTGCCTCTGGAGGCTGGCCTTCCACCAACTGGTGCAGGCAGTATCTGTGCCTCCAGCCACTGATACCTTGGTGGACAATTGGGTTTGGGGGAAAAGTGGGCTTGTAGAGGGTCAAATGGGATGGTGGTGGAGCAGCCTGTTCACAGGAGCCTTGCCTGCTGGCCAGCCACTGTGTGTGGAATAAGTGGGAGAGAGGTATGGGGTATGCCCCGGGGACTAGAACCCAGGACTACAACTGGAGGCTGCTCACTCACCTCTTGGCCCAATCAGTGCAGACGGTGTCCGTGTCTCAAGGAGCTGCTGAGGTCACCAGGGTTGGGTGAATTTGGGGGGCAAAGTGGGTCGTGAAGATTACAGGGTCCAGTTTGGGGATGCGGTAGTGGAGCAGGCTGTTTCCAGGAGCCTTGCCTACCGACTGACTAGTGGGGCTGTGATGGGTGGGAAAGGGGTACGGGATGTGTCCCAGGGCCTAAGTCCTAGAGCAGATGACCATTTTTTAAAAGAAAATTTTCCAGTCTTCTCTTGGGCCTGTACCAGGGTGCAAATTTTATGTACCCTAATGGTTCATTTATGTGTCTTCACCATTTGTCTCAGAGATCCCTGAGGATATAATGCCTTATGGTAGGTGCTCAAACATTTGTTGTACAAATGTGTAGGTGTACATTATGCAAAAAGAGATGGAAAAAGTCCCCTCCAAGGGAATAATCTCAGTAAAAATAAGCCGTGTGGAGGAAGATGCTATACTGTGAGGGAGAAACAACCAATATGTCTCAGAGGGAGGGCGTGTGGGCTGAGTCTGCATACTGTGAGGCTAGGAAAGCAGCCTGGAGAGAATTCCTGAAGAATCTGAACACCATGCCTTAGAAGTCATCCTGAATGCGGAGAGGTTTGAGGCCGATGGGTGAAAACATAATCTTGAATTCTCAAAGACTGAAGCAGAACATAGGGCAGCAGAACGAGACAATTGGCGTTGGGTAGAACAGGTGTTTGGCTTGTCGCTGTCCAGGCAGTGGACCATGATGGAATGTAAAGCAAGATCCTGGGGACCAGCATGAAAGGAAGGGTGCATTTAACCTACAGTTCTGTGCATAGAGTTCAAGTTTATTCCTGGAAGTAGCTCCGAGACACTCCGAGCAGACGCTCCTTTGCAGGATGTAGCTGACAAAGCAGTCAGGTGTGCGGCACTAGGGGAGCCTGAGATATAAATTAGCACCGCTCAGGAAAACCATCCACGGAGCCTGAACCTGCAGGTTCACATAGCTAATTTTGTTGGGAACAAACAGCCATGTTGCAGTGGCTGTGCGCTGCGGGTATGTAGATTTGGAACACATCTTGATGCTTTGCTTTGCCAAAAGCATTGCTTCGGACATTTTTCATTAGAGCAAATTTGTTTCAAAATTGTTAGCAGATTTTATTGCATTTCGTTTGAAAGAAGTTTATGGATTAAAATGTGGAACTGATGTGTGTTAAGCAGGAGCTAAATTACCTGCCACTGTGGGGTGTTCTTTCTGTGTATAGGTGGAGTTGCACGTGTAAAGACTTCAGGGCTGGGACACTGCTTTACAGATTTCTTTGTTCAGCAATCCCAAAATAGATTATGAAAGCACAGAGAGGGAAAGGAAAATGCCTGAGGTTACATAGCAAGTTCATTGCAAAGTTGGAACTGGCTCATGTGTCCCGATACTGTTTTTTGATGAGATAGAAGAAAAAGTTTATTTCTGAGTTTCCATGTCACAGGATAGCCAATCTACAGACTGCTGTTGGAATAACTTGTCATCAAAAAGATTCCAGAACAGAGTGAAAGAAAAAATATGCCTGAAGATGTAAAGCACTGTGTCTATCTCACAATGGAAAATTCTAGAAAGCATAGCAAAGCTACACCTTTTCATGTTCAATTGAGCAACCTACCACAGGGTCCTGCACTTTGACAGACCTAGCATCATGAATCTGTTTTGCTTGGCTTCAGAGGAACTTGCACAGATGAATACTAGATAGATGCTAAGGCCTAACTTTATGCTGTGGTCTCTGTCACCCACCTTATACAACCCATCGCCGACCATGGGTTGTTCCACCAGAGATCTTCAGGTGTTTCCTGTCCACTGCGCCTATTTCCTCGGGGTGGAAACATTCCCTTGGGAAAGACAAGGAGGGCTCCGACTCAGGAAGCTAAGGAAGTTTACAAGGCTCAGTTAGTTCATGAAACTCAAGGGGTTTAGGAAGCTCAGAGAGTCACAAGGCCTTTCCCACGGCTGTAGAATAGTAAATAAGAGCTGGAAGAGGAAGATCTCTGGTGGAACTACCTTCAGTTGCTTGGAGAGCTGGAATGATTCCGTTCCCATGAGTCTTCACCATGGAAGGGGCCTTCCCAGCGGTGTGGCTGGCTGCTTTTCTCACTCATGCTCCTTGCTCATGCTCTGAATAAGCCCATTGGAGCTGGATTGCTCCTTTGCTTTGCCCTTGGCAGCTTCTCTGGGGCGAATGAACATTTGTTCATGTCCTTCCAGGAGAAGCCACACAGCATTTATTGAAGTCTGAGCTCATCACTCACCTTGAGGCCATTGCAAGAAGCCCTAATTCCGTCTGTCTGCCTCCCTTCTTGGCAAAGCCTATAGCTCAGTCACCACACGGCATCCAGATTTAAAATCTGAGAAGCCCACTGGGTGGTGGTACATGCCTTTAATCAGACCACTTGGGAGGTTGGGACAGGTGGATCTCTATGAGTTCAAGGCCAGCCTGGTCTACAGAGCTAGTTTCAGGACAGTCAAAGTTACACTGAGAGACCCTGCTACAAAAAACAAAACAAACAAGTTAAAACCCATATCTAATAATGGTCACCTGTTATTCCAACTTAAATCCTCACCATGGCCTGTTCTTGGTTTGGCTCTAGCCCACTGTTGTCCCCAATTCATTCTTGGTTCCAGCTACGCATTTTCTTCCAGTCGTCCAGACTCCCAGAGAGCTCTCCCATCACAGAGCCCTTTGCACCCTGCCTCATTTGCACACGCCCTTTGACTACTCAATGTCCACTCACTTGTCAGACTGCAAGCCTGATGTGCATCCCCATGTCTTTGTCTGATCTTCAGACTGGGGTCGTTGCCCAAATTCTGGCCTTGTACAGAGTCATGGAACTTGGTGGAGTTATAGCTTTGTACTTACTTGTGTAATTTTTAGTTAGCACTGAGAGTCCCTCTCCATCCGCAGTGTGCATTCTAAAAAGGGATTGATTTTGTTATATGTTGTTGGGGACCGTACTGAGGTTAGAACTCATCACAGTGAGAAGCTACCAGCAAACACTGTTGAATGGATGTCTTCGCAAGATAAACAAACTCTGGATAAAATAGTCCTTGCAACTTGGTTCTGCTGGAGGTAAGATTTTTATTTCTAAGTTAATGCCATTAGTTTCCAGGAAACATTAGCAAGACAAGGGGTTGTAGCTGATATACTGGCTCATAAGCAGACTTAGCACCCCACACCAGACTCTGATGTCTATGAATCTTCGTAATTGCTGCTTTATAGGTGAATCGCTATTACAATTCTAGGTGGACCCTTCATTTTCTCTCCATTTTTCTGTTCCTTTGACAGGAATCAGAGAGGCAGCTTTCAACTACTGGGGCCTATCTTGGAATACATGAGGAGCTGAGGATTATGAAGTGAGAAAGAACAGAGAATGAATACCAGCTACAGTGGTCTAGGGTGCTAGACTTAAACCAGGGAAATTCTGAGCCAATGTGTAAGAGCAAAACCAGCCAGGTCCAAATCAACGTGAACCCTGGGGAAGGAGTAGAAGCAACAGCAGGGGTAGTGCATTAGCTCCTTTTCATTACTGTGGCCACATTCCTGACAAAACAGCCTAAGGAATGAAGGAAGGAAGGAGGGAGAGAAAGAAGGAAGGAAGGAAGAGGGGGAGGGAAGGAAAAAAGGGGGAGAGGGAGAAAGAGGAAAGGAAGGGAGAGCGAGAAGGGGAGGGAGAGAGGAAGGGAGGGTTTATTTTGGCTTAAATTTTGATGGTACAGTCTATCATAGCAGAGAAATGATGGTGCCAGGATCTTGAGATAGCCAGTCACATCCCATCTGTTGCCAAGAAACAGCAAGAGCTGAATGCTGGGACTCCGCTCACTTTGTCCTGTTTTTGTTCAGGGAGGGACCCCAGACTATTCAATGGGACTGCTTACATGGAGGGTGTGTCTTTCCACTTCAATCAGCCCAACTAGAAATTCCCTCACAGACAAGCCCAAAGGTTTGTCCCTAAAGACGATTCTAGATCCCATTAACTTGACAATCAGTATTAACACCACCGGCAGAAACAATCCAGGCCCGTCTACTGTAGTAGAGAAGACAGCAGTCTAGAGGTGGGTAGTCTCTTGTGGAATTTCTGAAGGAGGGCTTTAAAAGTAGAGTGAGCCAGCAAACATTCTCCAGTTCCCTCTTCTCATCATGGTGTTGAAACTAGTCCAAGTCATCTCATTCCATTCTGGCTCCATTCCTCAATCACTCTCTTTCTATTTAACTTATAATTATTGTTCTGGAATCTTCTTAGCTTGTTATGAGTACAGTAATGGGAGGAAGTTCTTAAAAATGTATCACCAGGCAATTTTGTAGTTGTGTGAGCACTATGGAATGGAGGTCCACAAGCGAAGATGTTACCGGGGTGGTGTCATCTTAGGGGAGCACTTTTTCAGGTACTCTCCATCATTGACTTTGACGAGAATGCTATGTCGCAGTTCCGGGTGGAGCGTTATTTACAGATGGAAACAGTGTGCTGCCTCTTTCCCCTAAGCACTTGTGTTCTCTTGATGGAAAAAGAGCAGCACGTACGAGTAGTTTTTACAACATGTCTTCCACACTGAGAAAATAGCAAGTAAGTCATTCTCAATGGGAATTTGAGGACATGAGAGTGAAATAAAATTAAAAATACACCTTCCTAGTTAAAGAAACTGTCAATCAGAGAGAGTTACATCAGTTACACATGAGAAGATGGTGCTCTCAGAACAAAATCAGATAGCCCGTCAGCACTGAGGAGGCCAGACACTGAGCACGCAGAAGACAGTCTATATAGCTCTGTTTTGTTGGTCAGATTGGAAGGCGATGCCCTCAATGGAACACTGGGCAGCTGGCTTTCTGCATCTGCTTTTAAATCGCTACTCCCAGGATTCAGTGCTCTGAAGAAGAACTGGTGTTCGTTTGTGTTTGCAGGGTAAAAAGGAAGTGGCAACTTTCTGAGATTTAGCTTAGTCGGCGGGGAGACTGGGGGAATGCTGGCCACAGTGCTGTCCAGCTGTGTTTCCACAGAACAGCTGAGAATACACGGAATCATGAGGACTAACATTGTCCTTTTCTTTTTTTTTTCCCATGGTGTCTCTTTCGACTCCACCCTTCTTCTTTATTTATTTATTTATTTTTTTAAA